>OX467712.1:39271669-39694169 GCA_950111635.1 Agelastica alni
GTGGCAAAAAAACTACGGTTTAATGCCAACCCACCACAAAAAAAAATATTTCTTATTGTCATTAGTAAGAGGTGTTTATTGTAATTAGTTACTTTTAAAATTTAAGTAGGTTCACCGAACACGAAAGAATAAAGATTCTTATGATGAAAGGTTAGGGTAATCGTAAATGAACTTATGATGAGGTAGTTTACTTATTTAATGATACGTATTTCCCAATCAAATGACCGAAATTGCAGTCTGAAGGATTGTAAAACTTTTTGAAGAAGTGGGTTCAACTAAAAATCACCCCAAAACTGGCCTACCAAAGATCGTAACTAATGATGAAATATCCTTGGACGGTGTGCAAAGTTTTGTAGAAAATCCTTTTGAATCCGTTCGGAAAACTGCATTAGAACATGATGTTAGTGTGGGATCCGTCTGTAACATTATTAAATGAATAAGTTTTATCCTTATAAAGTAACGCTTTTGCAAGAATTATCTGAAGATTATTATGACCGAAGAATGGAATTTTGTGAAACTATAATGCAAAAGGTAGATGCAAACCCTCATTTTACAAGTAAGATAGTTTTTCCCGATGAAGCCACGTTTATGTTAAATGGTACAGTTATTCGTTACTATTGTAGATATTGGAGTGATACTAATCCTAGATGGATGCGAGAACATAGAACACAAATGCCTTTGAAAGTTTATGTTTGGGCAGATATTATCGGCACCATCTGGACCAATCTTTGTAGAAAGCAATTTGAAGGGACCAAAGTATTTAGATTTGTTAATAAATCAAATAGTTCCTGCAATAAGAAATGCAGTTGGTAACAATTTTAATGATATTTGGTTTCAGTAGGATGTTGCTATTCGAAATTACTTAAATGAAGTTTTCCAAGACAGGTGGATTGGAAGAAGGGGCACGATTGAGTGACCATCCAGATTTTCCGATTTATCACCTTTAGACTATGTTCTCTAGAAATATCTAAAAAACATAAAAACATTGTGTACAAAAGAAAACCTGATAATCAGCATAAAATGAGAAATAAAATGCTGCCCGTCAAATAACAAATCAGCAATTGCGTAATACCATACCAGCTTTTTATAATAGACTTGAAAACTGTCAAATAGAAGAAGTAAGACAATTTGAACATCTAATTAAATGAAATTGGTTATTTGTTCCTGTTAATTGTTTTGGTAATAAAACGTTTCCATAAATTATTTTTCTCAATAACTGTAGAATAAATAAGGTTAGAATTATGCGGTCTTGACGATTGTATTTGTAATTTAATGTAATTTAATTATGAAAAACTGAAAATATATACAGGGTGTACTATTTAAAAAACCATGTTAATAAGTTATGCAGATGGTCTAAATTATTTGAAAAAAATTTTGTTTAACATTTTTTTTTGTAAACTCACAGAAATCAAAATATTGGTAAGTTACGTTACTTTATGTACATACTGTATATATTTATTAACACGCTTTTATAAAAAACTAAATATTAATTACCTACATCGTAATTTAACTATAATCCTGTGAATACGTTACACAATAAAAAACTGGACCTTTAAGAAATCTACTTCATCTCAATAAAAGCGAGTTTTTGTTTATTATTTGATAAAATTGTTAATTACAAGAAAAATAACCATTAACAAATCGGATGAAAAAATTACTGTAATTATTTACAAATTGCAAATATAAATTAGATTACTGCATCAATTTTAATATATTGTATTCATAAAAAATATTTTTGTAGGTATTTTCAACATAACTCTGACATTAGTTACACGAGATTTGGCAAATCAATAAATAATATAACTTTTTCATTTTACAATACAAAAATAAAAAGGTAACAAAATGATTTTAAAATTTATTTGAAAAAAATAGTTTAACAGACTCAAAATATCATTCCAATTAGTGATATAATTGGTACAGAATCAGTACACAGTTGCCTGAAGTATCTTGTTAATAAACATATTAATCTCTTATAGAATTTAATATCTTAATTTTGTATGATATATCTGACGGATAACTTTCTACTAAATTAGTTAACGTAACTGCATACTAAAGATATTACTCACGATAATTATGCATTACACAAAATTACTTTACCCATTTCAAAATTTTATCAAAGAAATTGGCTTTTTAACTTGTAGATCCAAGCTGGAAAATTTGTATACGTATATGTAAAAAGTCCAAAAAATACTGTTTTTCCAAAATCGCTCAAGAATGCCTACTTTCTCGAAGCCATATAACTCTTTTTGTATATTTATAGTTATGTTGCAGTTTAAACCATCATGAAACAAAGGCTGAACACTACCCAAAAGGTCCTCTTTGTCACTAACCCCATTCAAGGAGAAGGGTTGTAATTTCTTTTTCCGTACACGGAGGAATTTATACTCTACTTCGAGAATAGTAGTTAAATCATATGTCACTGGTTTTTAAAGTTTTATTGATACTTAATATTTCTCTCTTTAAAATACACTATGCACAAACCACCTATGATTTGCATTTTTTACGTAAATTCACCCTTCTTAAATGGATGACTTGAAAGCATAACAAACACCGAAATAATTCGAATGCCGTGAATAATATCAGGAAAATCGATCGTTTAATCGATTGAATAAAAGAATGTTTAACTGTATCTGGTCGGCGTTTTGGAAGATACTGTCAATAATAGGAAAACCGATCGTTCGATCAGTTGTAAAAAAGATTTTGTTGACCATCTCAAACGATCGTTTGGAAAATACTGCGAATAAAAAAAAACCGATCGTTCGATTGGTTTGTAGAAAAGAATTTATCGACCGCCTCTAACGGCGTTTGGGAAGATACTGTGATTACCACTAACCGGAGCGAGGTGAACGGGGAGAGGAGTTTTCTGAATTCGACTGAAGCGGTTTACAGACGTTTATTTAAAACAAAGAATGAATTGCCTGAAGGCGCTCAGGGACGGCTCAAAAATGATTTAAAATGAAATCAAAAAATTAATAGAGCTTGTTGAAAACCGTAATTTTAACACTCCTCTAAATGTATCTGTTATTTTACTTAAATAGTCAGCGACGTTATTGCTGTTTCCTTCTTCGGCAATAATACCAATAGTATTAGCAGATTTCTCTTTGTTACTTCTTCTTCTAAATATTGCCTCTTTAAAGCAATTAAATCTGCCACAGCATTAATAAAAATTGTCGCACAGGACCGACGCAAACAATGTCTTGTGTATTTATAAAAACTCCTTAATTTATGATAATGTTAATTGCGATTTCAAAATAAATAGTATGTATACCTCACAGTTAAGCAAATTCTCAGACTTCAATGCTTGACAATTTACAATGTCGTCCGGGAATGTATTACTTTTACTACTAGATACACAATGTACTATTTTTGGCTCGTCCTTTAAGTCTGCGTGTCCAAAACAGTTTCTAAGCGTGTTGTGTACACTATTTATTCGGTAACTATGTAGAATAATAAATCAATAAAGCACAGTTCTTTATAATATTTATTTGTAAAAAATATTAGAAACATTCTAATTCTAATTTATTATAGTTTTATTATAAAAATATTCATAGATATCAGATAACTATTCATTAGTATAAAATATTCATATAAATAGTCGAATTAAAATCACCTAGATATGCCAATCAAAATTTTTTTACGGCCATAACACAATACTGCTCTTTTCTAACTGTTTTTGATTAAATAATGAGGTACATTTTATGTCTTCAATTTCATTTCCTTTCCTAATAGCACAATGAAGTCATTGTGTTTTTATAAAATTTATCACGTCTTCCATGGAATGTCAAAATTCAAGCAACGAATACTGACAGCTCTGTTTAGTTAGATTTTTGAACTTGAAATCAAATGATGAGCAGGGAAGGTGGCGTAGAACTGACTCCCCATAAAATTTACTGATGTCTCAAAACAGGCATGTATTAATTTAATTCCAGAAATATTAAAAGAAAATTAAGTGAAAGCCTACAAATTCTTCACATATTGGCAAAAGGAAAAGGGTACTGCGTTAATAATCAGAAACTGAATTACTTGCATATCACATGGAATTATCTCAAAAATTGAAATCCTCAACTTTATGAGCGCAATATTCCATGTTAGGACCATGCTGAATATTAACAGAGTTGTAGACATTGGAAAATATTTGAAAGCATTTCTAAAATGAAAATTAACTTGCTACAGGCCGAAGAAATCTAAAATTTTCTCCACAGATGAATTCGACAAGTTCATATAAACGCTCTGGATGACATTTATTTACTTGAACACGTTGTACAAAATTATTTTTTTGTAAATCATCAAAAATGAAAATGCACAGTACAAAGAGTCTTAATAAACTTGATTATACAACTACAAGAATACGTTAATACTTGAAACTTCCAAATCCTGAGCTATATATTGGTCATTGCTTCAGAAGAACTTGGCGAAGACATCACCTCACTGAAACGACATGGAGGTTGAAAGTCAACCAAGGTTACAAAAAGTTAAATTGAAGAGTCTATGAAAAATAAATTTGATGTCGTCAATGAAATAATCAATTCTATTAATGATTCTAAAAACCTGCCATCTGCTTCAAGATCCTATATTTTGGAGCACAAGAAAAATACAAACGTCATTGCCTTGCCCAGATGTTTCAAATATAACATTTAATTACTGTACTATAACTGTGAATATTTTTTGATCCGAAGCGATGTATGATTTTTTCGGTAGCATCAAACGCCCGACATATTAGCGGATGATTTATAGCCGCGGGCGGCAATTGGAGACCTGCGAAATAAATTTAGAAGCAGAACCGGAGATATTGACAAAGAGAAAAGGCATCGTTAATCAAGGATCAGAATTATTGCCTGATATCACTCTGAACGAAATAAAGCTGGCACTGAAGAAAACAAAAAACAACAAAGCTCCTGAAGAGGACTGCGTAGTTGCCGACGCAGTTAAGAAGGGTGGTAATTGTTTACTTGAAAAAATAGCAAAACTCTTCAATCTTTGTCTTTTCAATAGCACCATACCATATAGATGGTATAACGCCATCGTAATCTTAATTCACAAGAAGGGTGATACAGATGAACTGGAAAATTATAGGCCAATAAGCTTACTCAGTCATCTCTATAAACTATTCACGAGAATTATCACTACACGACTGGAAAACAAACTCGATTTTTACCAGCCAATAGAACAGGCCGGATTCCGCAAAGGTTTTGAAACAAATGACCACTTACAAAGCATCAAAACTCTGATTGAAAAATCAATAGAGTATAACAGACCGCTTGTCATTGCCTTTGTGGACTTCCACAAGGCCTTTGACACTGTTCAGATGAGTGCAGTTTTAAACTCCTTACAAAAATGTCGTGTCGACTATCGTTACACTAAGCTAATATACAACATATATAAGAATGCTACCATGATGGTAAGACTGCACGAAAACACCAACCTCATAAAAATAGTTAGAGGAGTGAGGCAAGGTGACACTATGTCACCCAAACTGTTTACCACCATTTTGCAATACGCCTTTGGAATGCTTGAATGGAGTGGAAAGGGCTTGAATATAGATGGATTAAACCTAACAGACCTGCGCTTCGCAAATGATATAGCCTTGGTGTCCGACAGCCTACAGGATATTAAGATAATGCTGGAAGATCTTCAGGAGGTATGTGCTCGGGTTGGATTAAAAATTAATATATCGAAAACGAAATATATGACGAATCTGGTTCCTAGTGGAAATATTGTTATTGATGACGGGGAGGTAGAGTTGGTGGATAAGTACACATACCTTGGTCATGAGATAAAAATCTCGAGAGACAATCAAACATGTGAATTAAGAAGAAACATTACGCTCTCTTGGGCTGCATTTGGCAAAATGAGGGAAGTGTTTAAGAGCAATCTTCCAATGTGTCTGAAGCGAAAGGCCTATAATCAGTGCGTTCTACCGGTTATGACCTACGGAGCCGAAACTTTGACTCTGACAGCCACATCCGCTAAGAAGCTTAGAGTAGCCCAACGTAGGATGGAAAGATCGATGCTTGGTGTGTCACTCCGTGACCATATAAGAATCAG
This sequence comes from Agelastica alni, assembly GCA_950111635.1. Taxonomy (NCBI): domain Eukaryota; kingdom Metazoa; phylum Arthropoda; class Insecta; order Coleoptera; family Chrysomelidae; genus Agelastica; species Agelastica alni. The sequence goes on from OX467712.1 coordinate 39,277,715, forward strand.
AATCAGGTGGCAAAACTCAAATGGAACTGGGCTGGACATGTGGCCCGCATGACAGATGGACGATGGACAAAAAGGCTGCTCGAGTGGAGACCAAGGGCTGACAAGAGAAACAGGGGAAGACCTCCCACGCGATGGACGGACGATATCAGAAGAATGACTACAAACTGGATGCAGAGCGCTCAAGACAGAAGACAGTGGGCAGAAATGAGGGAGGCCTATATCCTGCAGTGGATGCGACAGGCTGATTGATGATGATGATGATGTTACTAGAATAATTCCAATACATAATTTCAGAAACTTTCTTTCGGGAACGTTTGGTTGTATATATTTAAAGCGAGTTTCTGAGAAGATTGTTTTAAGAAGAAGAAGTTTAAGTATAGTTCGTAAACACAGAGACTTGTAAAGTAAATATCCCAGTAATTTATTTAAATAAGAGACTAGACAAGACTAAATATCGTAACAATATGTTATAGCCGTAAAAGAGGTATAGTGTACAACTTGCATGGAAAGCTCATTTTGTGCTAGCTATACAATATACTATAACATGTTTACAGCTGAAACTAATTAAAAAAATTTTCTTAGGTTTTTTTTCTGACGGTTACCAAAAAATAATTTCCAAAATACGATGTGATTTATGATAAATATATATATATATATATATATATATATATATATATATATATATATATATATATATATATATATACGTAGGCTAATTAATTTTTTTTAGAAATTGCATTTTATAAATAAAATAATAATGTTTGTAAAATTGGAGTACATTTTTTAATATGATTTTATTATTTATTTTTACTAATTTGGGTGTTGAACTAGCTTCACCGATCTAAATATAAATTTAAAAGTTAAATAAAAATATGTTGACAAAAAATAAAATTAAATGTATCGAATGTTTATTTAAAAATTAAAATAAATGTTTCAAAGCTATTCACGTAATTGTTGGCATTGTTTTATTATACAAATTCCTCCTAATTTTTTGTAAAACTTAAGGCAGTTTTTCATTTCTGTTTGTATTCTTTGTTCGTATCTATAAGGCTTTATTGCAAAAACTTTGGTCTTGAAGTAACCTCCACAGATGAGCATACGTCGAGTGATCCAATCAATGTAATAGAAAATATGGTCGTAAAAGTAAGTTAATTAAACAATTGAAGGTTAGTGGAGAATGAAAAATCGCATGTGAGATTTATCTTCACCATTTGAAGGCCCGATTTGTTAAAGGAGTCTCAGATGTCTAGAGCTTAAGGGTTAAGTTCTATCGAGCCTTATCTAAATACTCTTTAATTGTCTTATTTACTTCGCTAGTATTAAACCTATTAAAGTGTTACCAAAACCCGATAAAAAAAAAATTATTTTAAAAGAAAGTTTATTTTGAACCTCCCAAATATAAGTTTTTGCCTATTTTAGGAAAAACTGCTTGACTGGGGCACATAATAAACCTTCTTATGACGATGCCCAAGAGTTTTCACTATACCAACTAAATTTGATATATCGAACTACTTTTTACTTTTCCGAACCGAAAGGTTAATAAAAAGTATTGCCGTAGCAAAACTAACTTTTCCAAACCGAGGGCTCTTTCCTATTTAATATAGTTCTAGTTGTCCTAGTGTTATCGATTCATTAAATTGAATTTGTATTTATAATTTATATGGAGATACTGACCAAATTTTGAATAATGACCCTGTTCGTCGGTCGGGCCAAACGTAATATCTGAAAGTTTCATCGCCCTAGCTCTCCTTCTAAAGTTATCGTGCGAAAAGTACAAAATGCGGTAAATTTAAGGATCACCTTGTACGGCAGCTATCTGGAGGAATGTACCGTTATGGCCCATCTTCGAACTCGGTCTTGCCCTTCGGGCAAAACTTCTACCCTGTAAGTTTTAGTGACATACCGCCTTTCTGTCTCAAGATATCGTGCCCACAAGATTTTCCAACGCACATACACACATGAAACTTTTAGGTATTTTTTTTTACTTTTTCGAACCGAAGGGTAACTACATTAAATAGAAAAGAGCCCTTGTTTTGAAAAAGTTAGTTTTGCTACGGCAATACTGTTTATTACTTTTCATTATACCTACCCGAAAACACTATATTTACATGCCTATTTAGCGTACAGAAAGTGGGCTTTTTCCGTGCGAGCGCACGGAAAATTTTACGTTGCACTAGTTTCATCATCTGCCTATTTGCATGTCAAAATAAAATAATATGTTATTGACAGTTCTCTAGAAATCGCAAATTTTTCAGTTTATTTTCTTAGCAACGGTGTAAATAACGCTTGTTTTTTGACTTGCCTTATAAATCTGTTTCGCCAATCTTCTTTCATTCATCCTCTCTACATATCCGAACCGTATAAGCATTCATTTATCTATCTTTGTTACCACAACTTCTTTCACACCACATCGTTTCCTTATCTTACTATTCCTTACTTTATCTATCAGAGTCACTCCGACTATAGTTCTCTTACTTCTCATCTCCGCAGCTTTGATCCTACTTTTATGCTTCTTTTGTTAAAGCCAACATTCTCTACCATTCATAAGTATAGGGACCAACACTCCTAGCCTACTAGTCTTATTGACACGTTATGGCTGCTTATAAAGTTATCCAGCGCCCCATTTATTTGTTTCCCCGCCAACAACCTTCACTTATTTTATTCTACTCGTTTAATCAGAACCTCGCACTTTTACCCTTTTAATTTTAAGGGCATCATGCATAATATTAACCATGGCCTGCAACTCCTCATATGATGCTTATATGACCCGATCATCGGCGTAAAGCAAGGCATTTGACGATCAAATCCTTTTTTTTAATTCTTTTAAACAACCGTCTATGATAAAGTCAAACAGTCATGGCAAAGCCACAATCATACTTAAATGCTTTTTAGCTACCAAATTCTCTTTATTACAGTTTAAAACAAATGCAATCATAGCGATGCTACGTATCTAAATGTATGCTTTTTGAAAACATTATTAATGTATTTCTTCGCACCCAACACATGAAGTAATTGCAGACTTACTTTGAATACAAGACAAAAGTATCTGTGTTTTAATGTAAAAAACTTTCGTTATAAAATAAATTATTAAAATTATTGTGATTGGTTTTAACACTATTCAAAAAAAAATTTAAATTTTAGATTTTTAATTAACACGCACACCAAACATAATTATAATTAAATACGGTTTCAAAATTTTCTATTAAATCGCAATCAAGATACTGAGATTACGCGATATATTATTTTTTACCATTTATAGCTTCATCGCGGATTCACTACATTTTGTTTATTGTAGGTTATTACGGATTTACCTTGATTTAATAAAGTAATTCAATTAAAATAATTATAGGTATTTTTTAATTAACAAACCACATCGTAACCAATTTAATTTCCACTTTTTAAAATACCACATGCCCAGATAAAGTTACCATTTGGCCCTGAAAAGTTTTCTAAACACTTGTAAGTTCGTAGCAATGTAAAGACACCTATTCAAAAAATAATTTTAAGTAAAATTAAAACCTGTGGAAAATCATACACAGAAGAGCAAAATGCTAAAAGGCGTCCTAGAGGGGTAGGGGGGAAACGAATGCAGCGTTGATTAGCTGGAAGTGTCTACTATTTCAGTACGAAAACACGTTTTTGTCGCTGTAGTAATATTTTTACTATAGAGGTTAGAAACGAACGTGTTTTTTTTTCGTGCCAATAACAATGTGTGACGAAAAACATGAGCAATGGATCAATGTGAAATTTTTCGTTAAATTAAAAAAAAAACTCCGACTGAGTGCTATAAGTTGTTAAAAGAGGCTTATGGTGAGAATGCTCTATGTCGTCCGCGTGAATGGTTTAAACGGTTTTCTAAAGGCCGAGAGAGCACCGACCAACGTCCACGTCGACATCAACGGCATTGTTATGACTGTATAGGTTTTAGAGGCTGAAACTGTAAACCGAACTTATCATTTGAAAGTTTTGGTAACACTGCGAGAGTGAGTTCGTAAAAGAAACGGCCGGAGTTGTGGAAAAACAAGTCGTGGATCTTGGACAACGCACCTGCCCATAACGCACTGAAACGTTTAGCCGCTAGAGGCAATCCAGTACTCGAACACTCGCATTACTCGCGCATTACTAGCACCCTGTGACTTTTTTCTGTTTCCGATGATCAAGTCTGCCTTAAAATGAACCCGGTTCGAGTAGATGGAAGAGGTGAAGCAAAAATCGGCGGAGCCCCTAAATGCTTTTACAAAAGAAGACTTCCAGCATTGCTTTGACCAATGGAAAAAACGAATGTAACAGTGTGTGGCGGAGGGTAATACACTGAAAGGGAGCATTCGATTGTAAAATAATTTTTAAAATAAAACTCTTTTTCATAAGTAGTCTCATTATTTATTAACAACAGCTCGTATATATATATATATATATATATATATATATATATATATATATATATATATATATATATATATATATATATATATATGAATACTAAGTTTTCTGGATAAACCGCGTTCAGAAAATTTGTTTTCTCGTTTCGGCTCCCGCTTTGGAGCCATTATCAAGAGTTAGGTTAGGGTTAGGAAGGGTAAGGTTCAGTACGTTTTCGTGGTCTCAATCTGCCTACTCCACTGGTCGTCCTGCACCGGTCAGTTGTCTCTGAGGTCTTAATCTGCCTACTCCTCAGGGACAACAGTTATATATATATATATATATATATATATATATATATATATATATATATATATATTTTTTTGCCTTCGTAAAATAATGAAATCTAAATAATATAAACCCATTTGTATGCAAGAAACCTGGAGATATAAAGAAATCCAACAACACGATTTAATCTTCACCTCGACAATGCGAGCTCAGACACCAATTTTTAACCACTGAAAACACTGTATCGATGAGTCATTTTTTGGACAGCTGCGATTTAAAACTCAATGATTTCTTTTTGGCCCCAAACGTGAAGAACAAACAGGGACTCCTGTACTTTTCTACCATTTTAAGAAACGATCACCATCGGAATCGATTGGGTGTAATTTGGGGAGTTTATATGTATACATTAGGGTGGATTGGTTGTATAATAAAAAAAAAACAATATCTGCTAGTCTTATTTGCTTGCTGCAAAATCGTTGCTCTGTGACAATAAGAAGGTTCTGGCAAAATTAAAAAAAATATATTAACAGCGAGTATTACCCCAACTCGATTAAAAAAAAACAGTGTAAAAAAAAATATGGTTTTGAACACTTTTTTGCCGAGAACTTAATATATTTACAAAAAATAATTGCAGTTGGCTGTGACGGTACTGTGACGATTACTGATAAAAAAGGTGGTCTAATACGACTTTTGGAAGTGCAAATGAAAACACCACTGCAATGGTTAATTTGCCTCCTGCACGCTAACGAACTTCCACTGAGGCATCTCCTCGACCGTTTGGATGGAACCATAAGTGGTCCACGAGCTTTTGCTTGGCCTGTTGGAAAAGCTTTACAGAAATGCGGAGATCTACCACCGGTAAGATTTAGAAAAATTTAATGCGACTTATCATCGTTTGTTACAAGCACTGATTTAAGTACAGATCAGCAATATCTCTTAGATATTTGTAGAGCGATCAATTTGAGAGCATGTTCTACTAGCCTAGCAAATCGTTATCCAGGAAAATTAGTTCACTCAAGATGGTTAACCACAGGAAACAGAATTTTGCGGTTATATGTGGCAAATGAAGGTCCTTCTGAAAATCTGGTTACTCTAGCAACATTTGTTTTAAAAGTTTATGCACCTATGTGATATCATATTAAAACCAAACCATCTTGTACTAGTGGATTAAAACATTCGCATAATTTAATAGTTCTATCTCGGTATCTGCCACAAGAGCTGAAAGATATAATCGATCCAGTTATCCAACGAAATGTATTCTTTGGCCATCCCGAAAATATTTTGTTATCAATGTTACACGACTTACGATTTAAATTAGAGAGCTATCATTGAGACGTATTATGAAAGCTAGAAAAAATGTAACAACAGGGAATGTTCCAAACTCTGTAAGAATATTTACTTTGCCGAAATTTAATTTTGAGGCAAAAAATTATATTGGCTTGGTAGATTGGCAAAATATTGAACATACTGAACCTCCAGTGACAAAAGCTTTAACAGATCATGAAATTTTAAATTGCATACAACAAAAAACTATTGATTTGAATCAACTGTTTCCTATTGTAAGTGGCTTTTCATGTCACACTCAAGCTGTAGACAGCAAGTGAAAACTGTAATAGAAGCATCGATAGCTGTATGTGGTTTATCAAATAGAGACGGTTTCATAAGAGCGAAGATCGAATAAAGAAAAATAGTGCCTTCGTTCAACACAAAAAAGAATATCAAGCTGCTGACTGAGTGCTGACTACCAGTCTACTTTAAAATCAAATTTTTCAAATTTTTTTCGTGAAAAATATATTTACTTTCGTTTACCACCCCTGGGCCAGTACAAAATATTAAGACAAAAATTTGAGATTTTGTTTTTCGAAACATCTTATCACAGAGCATCTATTCCACACCAAGCAGTTTCCAAATTAACATTTTCGTATTTTTGATCCACCCTAGTATACGTGGCTTGCCTTGAAGGTAAAAAGTTATATTTCCATATAAAATTTAACCTAATGTATAAAGAAATATTGGGTCTTTATTTGTACTAATTTTGTCCTCTGCAACACCTAGTTTATATTTCGCTTTGGTTGCACATAATTTCAGAGTCTGTCCAGTTATCATAATTTATATTTCAATTTAAACCTCAAACTGTGAACTTTGTACTAATTTAAATCATTTGCAATTTCACTGTTGGAAAATTCATTATGTCGGGGCATTTTCTAATTTTACTACAAATAATACACTCTTACTTATTGACAGTAAAATTTTCAAATATTTCTTTACACGAAAAAATGATAAGTTATGACACAAGCCTACTTGAAAAAAAGTCAATGTAATAACGGTGGCTTGGGAGTCTTTACGCTGAATGTTTAAAATGCAAATAATTTAAAAACTGATAGAGTGACATGAAATAAACAGGAGTACCTTTTTTATTCAAAATTGATCTGCCTTTTAGATTTTCTAGTCATTTTAGCCATAACTCATTAGGCAAAAAAAATATGTTGTAATTTACCTAAGTAACAGGGTGTAACTAACGCCCTGTATGAATAGTGCTAAATTCAGCATAAAATTCGTAATTTTCATACCAAAAAACATAAAGTTGCCAATTTTCAAGACGATGCTGCTTAAAATCACAAAATTATTAAGAAATTTCAAATTAAAATTCCAACTTTAAATACCCTGTATCTCGTAAACCTGCAACATTTGTATAAGACATGTTAAGCTCAATCGCCATATTTTGGTGTGTAGTATTTCCAGTTCAGAGATTAATTAATGAATCACCCTGTATACAAAATTTCAAAACTTCTTATAATCGATCGTTATGCTATATTATCCGAAATAAATTTTGTTGGCTCTTTTTTTGGTTGATTTTTTTTTTAGTTTTGATATAGATGAAAACAAAATAATTCGTTCATTTAGAATTAAAATTTTGACTCGTATAACAAAGTGAAATTATTTTCAGATTTCACTTACACAACAATCGATAAATTTTATGAGTTTACGTGCGTAATGACGTAGCAGTACGCATCTGCTGGGTGTTACTGTTAATTTAGAAATCGTGCCAGAGGTAAATAATAGACCGAAACGAGCAATGGACAATTTTGAAAAATTACTTATTCGAAAAATAATCAAGTACATATTGATTACGAAGTACCTTCACCTTTGAACCGACGACTTTCTCAAAAAGAAATTGCAAATTACATTGTATGCGAACCAAAACTGACAGGTACCACTTATGAAAAGAGTTATGCAGAAAATTTATAAATTAAATAATAATAATAGGTATAAAATAATAATGGATACGTTGTACGTGCCTATTTTTGGAATATATTATGTTGCCTTATTCGAAGAGTCATACAAATAGATCATAAGAAACTATACATTTTTTTTTCAAATTTAATAATACGCTTACTTCGCAACAAGAAAACCATACTTGAAAGCGTAATTTAACTTTGAGGTTATGTAAATAATCTTACTTCAATATTAACTAGTTACTCTGTCAGTTTTATTTTATTTTTTTTAATAAATTCAATCTGTAGGTATGTTTGTTAGCTTTTATATTAATACCATTAAATTAAACACAAGTTTTATGTAAAATACATTGAATAATTGGTTTTTTATCAAAAACCTATATTGTTTTTAAATAATTTTTTTTGAAGACCACTTTTATTTGTTTTTAAGACACCCTGAAATTTTTAAAAAGGTTTTTTTTTCTTTTCGAATAGATGAATTTTAAAATTTTTTTTATTTCGCAACCTTTTAATACAATAAACTTAACAAACATTTAATTTCATAATATTGAGCAATAGTAGCGTTACAAGGAAAAAATAATTGAATGATTGAAATTGCGTTTTTAATTTGAATAAAAAATCAGTCAAAAAGTGGCACCCTTTGCTATCTATGTATCGAATAATGAAGTTTTTTTTTCTGAATAATATAAATTGATCTCGCTCGAACCACAGTTTAAATATTACTGTTAGTTAGATCACTCTCCAACGGTCCTTTGATGTTTATGGCCATAAAGGGCTTCGCCGCAACAAAAGGGAATTCCTCATAATATTGAATAATAAATCATAAAGCATTAGCACCTCGTCACTTACGGGGGTACAAGTTATTGAAATGCTGTCGTTAGATGTTTAATAAATATACGAAGCACGCTTTAAATGATTAGCGATCCAAATAAACGCCTTTTTTTGCTTAAAATTATAAAATTAAATAGTTGTTTAAGATTATTGTATTAACAGGTTTCAAATTTTTTTTTTTAATTTAAAAATTCAAATCTTTAAAAAAAAAGCACCTCTTTGAAAAATTGAGGGTCTCTTAAGAACTGATAAGGGTAATCTAGAAAAAAATTTAAGCCAAAAATTTTTTTTAATTTTTTAATTTGCCAATAGGTTAAATTAAAATATTTTTGCAATTACCGATTTTTAAAAAAACAAAGATATAATTTGTTGAGCTATAAATCGTCAGAGACAGTTTCAAACTACTGATTGTCATTAAACACTTGCGATATCTCTTAGCGAATTCCAATCAAGCAATAATGGGCTTTTACTTTTAATGCTTGCAAAGATCCAAATAGTTTTGCGCTCAAGCATTTCTCTTTAATGTGTTAATCATAAAGTTGTACAATTTATTGTTGTTTAATAATTTTATAACTTTCCAACCCATCAAAATTATCTATTTAATTGTTGTATAATTAATAAATTATTAAATATGTGCATATTCTTTCACTTTCCTGGCGATCTTATTAAATAGAGACGCATATGATAGAAACCAAATAGAAATAAACCAAACTATGAAAAGACCTTGGAAATTTAAATTTTTTTAAGGTAGTTGTTGTGGTGTAGGCATAACGTCAGAAAATTTTAAATTTTTGTTTACTCATTGAGGACATGATAATAAAATTACCCATAAAATTTGAAGTCAATTGACCTCCTCTAACCCGAGAAAAAGTCGCTTAAAAATTGGATAATTAACATAGAGAGTATACGCTCGCTGTAGTTCTGTACCAGTTGATTAGTCCTAGAAAAAAAACTAACTGTCAGAAACTTTCAAAAAACTACTAGCCTTATAATATTTTTGTTCTTATTTAAAAAAAAATTATTGACCAGCTAGTTGTTAATAAATAACCGTGTGAAGTTCAACAAATTATAAAAAAGTATTATTATAAGTATACTAGTGAATTGGACAACAACTTGGCAATGCTGTACGCGAATATAGATATTACTTGCGCGGTAAATTCAAAAGGAATGATGAGAAAATCAATATTAAAAATTTTATTTAGTTTTACAGTTTTATCTGAAATTTAAGCTTATAACTTATAAATATTAATAGTTAACAATATAAATTTTAAGTGACATATAAATACTTCCTTCAATCACATTTATTTTCGTATTTTAAGAAGTGTAGGTATGCGCACCGATGCGCTTAATTCTAGTGACTTATATACAAAAAAGAGTAAAAATGTAATAGAATTTTACGTAAAACTAAATATGCAGTAATCACAGATAGAATATATTGCATTTTTGGTAACACAAAAAATAACATTAATATACATACATACATATAGTCACGCCTTTTTCCCGTAGGGATAGGCAGAGACCACTTCTTTCCACTTGCTACGGTTCTTACACGCATCTTTTGCTTTTACTTTCACGAGGGCTCTCATGCGTGCTCGTCGGTTGTTGGTACTCTTAACCTGGCCTTTCTTCAAAACAATGTTAATCTGACCGAGATATGTTCGTCGAGGTCGACCTCTACCGACTTGTCCATTCACACTCGCCTTATAAATTTGTTTCGTCAATCTTCCTTCATCCATCCTTTCTACGTGTCCAAACCATCTAAGCATTCCTTTATCTATCTTTGTAACCATATCTTCTTTTACACCACAGCGTTCTCTTATCTCACTATTTTTTACTTTATCCAGCCCAGTCACTCTGGCTACACTTCTCAAACTACTCATCTCCGCAGCATTAATCCTATTTTTATGCTTTTTCTGCCAAACCCAACATTCACTACCATTCATAAGTGTAGGAACCAACACACTTCTATGCACAGCCAGACGTGCCTTTTTTGACACTTTCTGGCTGTTCATAAAGCTAGTGCCCCATTCATCTGTTTTCCTCCCTTCGCTCAATGTCACTGTCATACTTTCCATCTCTCGTAACACCCTTCGCTCAATGACACTGTCATACTTTCCAGTTCTCGTAAACTTTGAACCCAATTACACAAATTCATCCACTTGTCCCACTCTTTCTCCCTCAATCGAAACTTCACAGGTTGTTCATGTTTTCTTCTCTTTTAAAATCCATTACTTCCTGTTTGCTTACATTTATTTTCATCCCTTTGATTTTCAGGGCATTATGCATAACATGAACCAATAATGTAATTTTTATATTAAATATAATTAAACACAACATATAATAAAACGGAAATTTCTGAAACTTAGACATATAAAGTAGATAATGAACGATCTATACAGTACGTCGATTCTTCTCCAATATATCAACTAGTGGGGCATAAGCGACGTTGTCGGGTTAGAAAATTATGTGGAAGTATTAGAATATGCATACATATGAAAACTGTATAGGTAACGTCTTCACGGGTACAGTCTTGCATAAAAAATTATGACTCACTTCGCTACAAGCTTGTATACTTTTACCGCGCGTATAATCTAAAATTTTCTGACAACATTGTACCACGACAACCTCGTTAAATAACATGCAAAAAAGTTTTTGACGTAATAACGTCTTATAAATCGATGAAGGCCGGCTGCACGCACGAAAAAGCATGACTCATTGTCACGTTCCGCCTGAGCCGAGCGTGCAAGCGAGAGCGCGGAACAAGCGATAGAGATGCTCGATCAGCTTAAGCGTTTGGCTTGTGACGCATCTATCTCTCTTCCACTCCATCGGCCGATGCGTCCGAGAAGAAGAGAGACAGAAAATATTTAAATTATTAAATGCAAATAAATGTTATTTATCGAAAAAATTGTAATTTTCAATTAACTCCTTTGTATTATACAAAATAATTATAATTAAGTGATAATAATTCAATTAAATTCATAAAAGCATGCAATTTTTCATCAATGTTTTCTTATGACGTTATCACGTAAAATTATCGTCCGTAAACCGACTTTACAGACAACCAATTTTTTTGCTTACCTACACTATACGAGAAATCACCAATATTTTTTTAAATTATTTAAATAATTCTTGAAATAAATGGTGTCATCCCATATTTTTTTTAATTTTAAAGAATGGTATATTTACTACGTAGTTTGTTCGTTGTAAATAAGTTTTACTATTTATTTATTATTCTAAATTATTTCTGTTTCATTGGGTCACGTCCTTAAGAAGACCATTTTTGTAAACACGCGCTACGTGACAATACTACGCCGGTATTTATTTAAATTGTTTACAGCTCCACAATTAAGTCATCTATAATAATTCTAAATGGAATAAAAAATAAACCTTGTCACTATAAAAGAAGCTTCCTGAGAAAAAAAATCAGTAAATTACAACCATGCATTACCGTCGAGATACTCAATGCTATTTTTGCAATTAAATATGAAATAAGCAAGACGCATAATCAAGAAACTATACATCATTAATAAATATATTTTTTGAATTACTTGGCAGTATTCATTGCCAAGTGGATGTTAAATATACCAATTAGTAAGTATTATCATAGTTTACGTGTGAACAAAGGCTGTCAAAGAATTTGTTTGATTGAATTATGTGTGCATTTCAAAATTATGCATAAAATGAGAAGGTTACTCTAATAAAAATACAAAAAAATTCAATAAAGTATCGTTTTTGTTTACTTAGTCTGCGTACTTATCTGCTTTGTTGAAAAAGTGCTTGAAAAGTTACGTTAATGAGTTCTTTGGATATTTGTAACCAGTTGAATTGTATACCACCTTAAGCCACTTTGAGCAGACTAAATACATAGGGTAAATGCAATAGGTGTTAGGTTAGGTTAGGTTTTATGTGAGTGGGGCGTGGTCGCCCCTCCACCGCGACCCTTATTAGGTCTATTGTGGCTCACCCATAGAGGCTACAGTTCACCGTACAATCCAGCCCTTCTTACGAAGTTCATGGTTGTATAGGGTGAGATTTTTTTAAAATCGGTAGGTTCTAGGTTAGTGTAATCAAATATGTTGAACCTTATTCTTCCCAGGCCGGAGCATGAACATAGTATATGTTCAGCAGTTTCGTCTTCCACGCAGCAGAACCGACAGTCCGTTAGTTGGTTCAGATCTATCTTTCTGAGGTGGTATCTCAGACGACAGTGTCCCGTAAGCAGTCCTGTTAGAATACGCAGGTCATTTCTGCTCCATTCTAGGATCTGCTTAGTTGTGTTTCTCGAGGGTTGTATCGGTAAAAACGCCTTCGAGTGGGTTAGCCCTGGTAAGTCGGACCAGTACGTGAGTATTTTCCTCTCCGCCCAGTCCGAAATAATTGTTTTGGCGGCACTTGTGGTGACTCCAAAAACCGGTTCTGGTCCAGTGAACGCAGATTCGGCCCCCTGTTTTGCAAGGGTGTCGGCTTTTTCGTTTCCTTCCACCCCCTGGTGCCCAGGTACCCACAGTAGGGTCACCCTGTTGTTCGCACCAAGGTACTCTAAGGATTCGATGCAATTCCATACAAGTTTAGAATTTATCTTGTTGGAGCTCAGTGCTTCTAAAGCGGCCTGGCTGTCTGATATTATATTTATGTTTTTGTTTGCTAGAGGTCTGTTGGTCAACTCTCTTGCACACAATTCGATAGCGAATATTTCAGCCTGAAATATTGTGGCATACCTGCCAAGACTGGTAGATATTTCAATCTTTGGTTTCCTGCTGAAAACACCGGCCCCAACTCCATCTGGGGTTTTTGAGCCGTCTGTGTACATTACGTATTCAGTCTCTGGGAAGAGGATTTGTCCCCTCATCCATTCGTCTCTCTCCGGAAAGAGGACTTTGAACGACTTTCCTACGTGTATTTTTGTGGCTAGCAAGTCAGGAACCATTCCGAGAATTTGGTGGTTTTTTGTTTCACTCAGTATCCCGGAGTGATCTCCGAGTTGCTCTCCATTTATTTGCTTTTCCAAAGACAGGAATCTATAGGAAGCTATCCTGGCAATAGATACTGCAACCTCAAATCTTGGATTTTCAACATCATTGTGGTAAATAACAGTGAACAAGTACTACTGTTCAAATACTTATTTATTTTTTTTTAGGTACGTTTATATTTTCTATTGCCTCTTATTTTCTTTCATTTCTATTTTTAAAAGATTCTTTTGTGTGAAATAAGCCTGCTTTGTTCCTTTAAAATTCTCCATGTTTTACATTTGCTACATTTTACCACACTGACTTCGAAGTAAATGCTCGTTCTTCTTCTTCTTTAGGTGCCCTGTCCTACTCGGACGTAGGCAATCATCAGCGGTATCTGAACCTTGTCTACAGCTTGGCGGAACAATGTGGTAGTGCTCACTCCATACCATTGTCTTAAGTTTTTCAGCCAGGATATCTTTCTTCTACCCGGGCCTCTTCGTTCTTCGATCTTCCCTTCTATAAATAAGCTTTAAAAGTCGATACTTGTCATTCCTTAAGATGTGACCAAAATACTCCAGTTTGCGCTTTTTTAGTGTAAACAGAACTTCCAGCTGCTTATCGAGGCGTTAAAGTACCTCGGCGTTACGCACTCTTTTTACCCAGAAGATTCTTAATAGCCTTCTGTACGTCCACATTTCAAAGGCCTTCAATTTTTTGCACATCGCATCTGTCAAAGTCCAAGCTTCCATTCCATAAAACAGTATGCCGAACACGTAACAGCGAACCATTTGGACGCGCAGAGGCAAGCTTCAATTTCTGCTGCAAAGTACCTTACGCATCTTCAGGAACGAAGCACGAGCTTGTTCTATTCTGGCACGAATCTCCTGCATGCCGTCGCACTTCTCATATAGTTGACACCCAAGATATTTGAAAGTTTCTACTCGCTCAATTCGTTGACCGTTAATTGCCAGGTGTCCGTCCACGTTGTTTGATTTGCTAACTGCTAGCCACTTTGTCTTTCTCACGTTCCGGCCTCTGAGCTTGCAGCCGTCACGCGGCTTATCAGCTCCTGCAGTCCTTCCAGTGAGTCGGCAACAAGAACCGTATCATCCGCATACCTCAGATTGTTGATATTAATCCCATTGACAGATATCCCCTCGTCACATTCATCCAACGCTTTTTGAAATATCCTGTCGGAATACAAATTGAAAAACAGTAGTGATAAAATGCATCTTTGACGAACGCCTCTCAAAATTTTGATCTTTCTTTCAGTCCTATTTCTTTAAGAATGTTGATCAGTTTTTCGTGCTTAACTTTATCAAAGGATTTTTCGTAATCGATGAAACATGCGTAAACGTTTACCGACATGTCCCGGCACCTTTGGATAAGAACCTGTATGCTCGTTGGAAAGAAGAATGGGAAAGTAGCATAGCACCCAGTTACCACAGCATACCATGCATCTCCAGAAACCAGAAGGATTTGACCTTCCTCGCAAAACCTGGTCAACCCTTAAACGCATTAGAACCAACTGCGGAAGGTGCGCCGACTCCTTGCATAGATGAAGTAAACTTCCCCCTGCGGCCTGCGATTGTGGTGATGAGAGGCAGACTGTCAAACACATAGTGCAAGAATGCCCGCTAAGTGCATTCGCAGGTGACCCACAGAACTTTTCAATGGCAACCCAGGAATCAATTGAATACATATCTAATTTGGACATTTGTTTGTAATTCGACTATATACAACTTGTGCATGATATGTCCTTATATGTAATCGTATATAATGCGTTTTTGTTTTTCTTTATTATGGCATTGTTGTGATGTGAGGTTAAACCATACGCTAAATAAAAAATAAAATAGAAAGTTCATAATATTACTTTTAAAAATTGAGAAATGAACTATTTTACATGACAAGAAACCCATATAGTATTTTACTCCTGGTCAACACATGAACGTAATAGTATTTGTCCCTTTTTAGCAAAATCAAAAGTGCTAACCATCTCAAAAGAGCCCAGATGTAAATTGGCTATATACAATAAACCAGTAGAACAGGTTATGAGTTTCAAATATCTCGGCGTCAACATCACGAGCAGCAAAGACCTCCAAGGAGAAGTAAAGGCTCAAACAACCAAAGCAGCTTTAATATCAGGATTCCTTAGAGATATAATATGGCGAAACAAGCACATGTCCATTGAAAGCAAAGTCCGCATATATAAGACCTGTGTGAGACCTGTTATGACCTACGCTGTAGAAACAAGTGCCGAAATCTCCATAACAAAAAGGATTATCCGTACAGCAGAGATAAGGTCTCTAAGATCCATAGCAGGCTACACACTAAGGGACCACAAAAAAACGAAGACATCCGAGAACTTTGCGATGTCCGAGACATAGTTAGATGGTCCCGAAACAGACGTCGCAAATGGAGAGATCATGTTGAACGGATGGACGACAACAGATTGCCGAAGATTGCAAGGGATGGTCTTTCAAGATCCAGCAGACCACCTGGAAATGGTATGAAAGCTGGAATTCATCATCCCAGCTACAACACTAAAAAATTAGAGAACAAGGCAGATGTCTTACAAAAAGGAAGAAGAAGAAGAAGAAGAAGCACAACTGGATACAGGTGGCGCCGGCGCAGTGCAGGGAGGAGTGGCACCAATTACGGGAGGCCTATGTTCAGCAGTGGACACGACAAGGCTGATGATGATGATTAATTTCATAAAAGTGAATATTACCAATAGAGAAAAAATAAAAAGTTTTGAAAACTAGGACTACTGATATATTATCACATTGTCCTTAAAAGAACCAACTTACTAATGGTTATTAAAATATTTATCTCTTTACAATGATATTAATTGCCCATGAGCCTAAAATCAAACATAAACAAAGAAGGTTAATTCATTGTTTAGTTTGTATTGCCGATGTATAATAAGTTATGCAAAATCCAAGGGTACCCACATACTCTCATTATTAAAAACCAACGAATAAAATATTAACTAGTAGTCTTGTTTTTGTAACAAAACACTATTTTTTTATATTGTTTGAACGTCGTAATAAATCTATTGTTCTCACAAAGTTACATGTTTAAAAATATTTGTTAATTGTATATAAACGGAATTGTTGTACCAACATTATCTAATGTTTATTAACGACCGATAGAAATTTTATTTTAATTTTGATATTCTTATTACTATTTTTTGCTACGAACAAAAAATTTCTTCGATGGAAAAAACAAGAACTACGAATGAGAAAAGATATTTTAGAATTAATGAAAGAGGCAATTTAAAATTCAGAACGACTATAATGAGTAAAGAGCTCTTTAAAGAAAAATACGAAATGAAATTAGAGTGGCAAAAGAAAATTGACTACATAAACGGAACCAAGAGGCTTATGATCTTAACAGACTTGAAGATAGTTTTTATCTTCAAAAAAAAAGTCAAAGAAATAGCTGGGTTGTACAATTATAGAGCGCTAAGTTTCATTAAAAATGAGCACAATCAAATAGTGACAGAAACCGAAGAATTGTTGCAAATCTTCACAAAAAATACAATCAGTCTTTTCAACGACGACAGACCAGAGAACCACACAACAGAAATATCCGCTCTTTTAGGACCAAGCATATTAAAAAGTGAAATCATACAGGCCATCAATTTAATGAAAAATAACAATGCTTATGGAGCTGAAACTTGGCGGGTAAATGAAAGTAACAGAAGAAAGATAGAAGCGGTGGAAATGGACGTGTTTAGAAGAGCTTTAGGAATATCCCGTAAAGATAGAATTCGTAATGAAGAGGTAAAACATCGAATGGGCATAGAAGAATCACTATCAACGGAAATCGACAAAAAACAACTAGTATGGTATGGACACGTCCAGCGAATGTTACATACGAGACTGTTAAAAATAGCAATGGAATGGATACCACACGGTCAAAGAAAAAGAGGACGACCGAAGAAAACCTGGAAAAAAGGAGTATCAGGGTTCCATCCTGTCCCCCACCTTATTTCTTTTACACATCAACGACCTCTTAAAAACCACCACGAACCCCATTTACAGTTACGCAGACGATAGCACACTTGTATCAACTTTCACATCCTATCGATCACTTTCGGTGAATGATACAAATAGACTCAGGCAGGAACAGGTTGATTCCATCAATAGAGATCTTAAAGCAATCGACGAGTGGGGAACCAACAATCTTGTTCAGTTCAACGCCCAAAAAACACAAAGTGCCACGTTTTCCAAGAAAGTGAATTCCTCAAATCATCCCATCACAATGTCCGGAAATACCCTTGAACCAAGTCCCTCCATCTCGATTTTGGGAGTCACGGTGTCTAATAATATGTCTTGGCATGACCATGTTGCTAACATCGCAAAGTCGGCAAGCCAGAGGCTAGGTTTTCTGTGGAAAGCCAGAAAGTTTTTTACTCCTGATCAACTGTTGACGACGTACAAGGCTCAAATCCGACCACTACTGGAGTATTGCTCGCAGATTTGGGGTTCAGCACCAAGGCATTCTCTTCGTCTTCTAGATTCCATTCAGAAAAGAGCCATTAGCTTGATAAACAGCTCAACTCTCACATATACCCTTCACCCTCTAGAACATAGAAGAGTTGCAGACCAGTCATTGCTCTACAGATATTTCCATGGCAGATGCTCCAGAGAAATAAAAACTCTTGTACCACCATTGGCCACATTCGGCCGAAGAACTCGGCACGCTGATCAGTCTTACCCATTTACTCTCAAGATTGACACTACAAGAACCAATCTTCGTCAAGAATCCTTCTTTTACAGGGCTGCTACGGAATGGAATAAGCTTCCAAAATCAGTTTTTCCAGAGAACTATGACCTGCAACTTTTTAAAAAGCGTGTCCACAATTATTTCCTTTCTATAATCCCTTCCCCTTCTAATAGTCGCAGTTCGGGCCGTCCGCGGCCCACACGATAGGTCTACCCTTTTTGCTACTATTTTCATAAAAAAAAAAGACATGAGCGAAAGGAACCTGCGAGTAGACCCCAATGTAATGACCGCCGGACTTGGAAATTAGGCATAGGACAACGTCGAACGACGTTTTGAAAACCGATATATATATATATATATATATATATATATATATATATATATATATATATATATATATATCTTCAATAACATAAAACTGGAAAACATTTCCTGGAAGATTGTCTCCAATCCACGTTTATCACGCTACGAAAATCGAACAGCGCAATCTCGTGTAAGGATTATCGTCTCATCAGTTTAATGAGACACTTTCTAAAAGTTTTTTTTCGAGTTCTACACACAAGGGATTATCATCAATATAAAGAAGTAAGTAAAGTCAGTCAATTCGAATTTAAGAGCGGATTCGGAACTATTAAAGCCATATTTAGTCTCCAGACATTGGTTCAAAACTGCCAAGATCAAAGAAAATATGTATTTATGTGTTTCATTGACTATAAAAAGGCATTCAACAACGTTAAGCATAATCTTCTGATAACATACCTTAAAGATTTGGGACTAGATGGAAAAGATATAAGCTTGATCGGTAACCTGTAATGGCACCAAAAAGCAGAAATTGGAGTAAGCAACGCTGGAACTACTAAAGATTTCGCGTTTGTCAAGAGTGTATCCTATCCCTACTGTTATTCAACCTGTGCGTAGAAAAAACATTCTCCCATTTAATCTTAGATAGTCCCTTCGGAATTAAAGTAAACGGAATCCCCATTAACAATGGGGATGCGGATGAGACCGTGATACTAGCAGGTAGTGCAGATGATCTCCAAAGTCTACTAAATCGAGTCAATAAAGAAAGCCAAAAACTAAGTTTAAAACTTAACATCAGCAAAACCAAGTTTATAATTGTTAGAAGGAACGATATTACACACACTCAAATACATATTAATAAAGAGAACATCGAACAGGTCACACAATTTAAATACTGAGGATGCATGATCAATAAAGGATCAATAAAAGATCCGGATCAAGAAATAAGATGCAGGATCAAACATGCTAGAACAACCTTCCTAAGACAATTTCCCTAGAAAATTTCTAACAGACAAGAACTTGAATTTCAACCTCACATATAGAATGATAAAATGCTAAGTCTGGCCCGTTCACCAATAGGGTGTTTAGGCATGGACGTTGAAAGTACCAATCATCAACAAAATTGAAGCCTTCGAAATGTGGATCCTGCGGCGAATGTTGAAAGTGTCTTTGGTTGATCACGTGTAAAAGGAGTACGTTCTCCGAAGAACCGATCTATCAAAACAAGAACTTTTCGAAAATATCAAGAAAAAAATCTATCTTGGACACATAATGCGCGAAAAACGCTAACACTTTCAACGTCAATGGACGGGGATAAAGGACTTAAAAACACTGCAGAATGCTGCAATGAATAGAAACATATGATAAGAAAACGATGAACACCTACGCAGGAATCTGTAAGGCACTAAGAGAAGAAGATTTTTGTAAAATTAAAACTTGAGACTGGTGACGGGACTCCTCACTGGACACTGCCCTCTAAGGTATTATCTGAAAAAGATGGGTAAAACAGAGAGTGATAGTTGCCGTTGTACACTGTACATTTAAACTCTGCCACTTCAAGCTGCGACAACCCTTCATGTAGCCACCGCCAAATGTGTTCTTGTTATACGAGATTTAAACGGCCGCGAGGCATATTTAATATGGAAAAATATCGAGAATCTTGTTTTATCAGAACCAATGCGAAACTGGTGATGCCGTTGCCACGTGTTAAATTCTTTGTGTTTATTTTTTTTGATTTCTTGATAATAAAAATAACTAAAATATTAACTTTCTGTAGCTAATGCATTCAGTAGAAAATACTGATAATAAAATTTAAAAAAAGAATGCTAAAAGGAATAAAAGCATTTCATTAACTGTTGGGCAGTGTATTTTAGAGAACGTGTATGTCGCAAATATCGAATAAATATTTTAAACAGGAAGAAAAAGCACTGAATTAACATCCAAGGCTATCTCTGTGTCAAGGAAAAGATCTGTGAAAAAACGGAGGATCTTTTGCTGCCGCTACGTAAGGTCAGTAATTTTACTTTAAGTTTCTTAGGACACGCTTTACGTAGGTTAGGTTAGGTTTTATGTGAGTGGGGCGTGGTCGCCCCTCCACCGCGACCCTTAGTAGGTCTATTGTGGCTCACCCCTAGAGGCTACAGTTCACCGTACAATCCAGCCCTTCTTACGAAGTTCATGGTTGTATAGGGTGAGATTTTTTTAAAATCGGTAGGTTCTAGGTTAGTGTAACCAAATATGTTGAACCTTATTCTTCCCAGGCCGGGGCATGAACATAGTATATGTTCAGCAGTTTTGTCTTCCACGCAGCAGAACCGACAGTCCGTTTGTTGGTTCAGATCTATCTTTCTGAGGTGGTATCTCAGACGACAGTGTCCCGTAAGCAGTCCTGTTAGAATACGCAGGTCATTTCTGCTCCATTCTAGGATCTGCTTAGTTGTGTTTCTCGAGCGTTGTAACGGTAAAAACGCCTTCGAGTGGGTTAGCCCTGGTAAGTCGGACCAGTACGTGAGTATTTTCCTCTCCGCCCAGTCCGAAATAATTGTTTTGGCGGCACTTGTGGTGACTCCAAAAACCGGTTCTGGTCCAGTGACGCTTTACGTAAGTCACAAAAGATTTACGTAAAACTAAAAAGTGCGGTAACAAATTTATAACATTAAAATGATTAATCTAATATGTAACGTACACGCTTGAAACGACAAACTAGAGACGTCATTTATTAATGTTACCTTTTATGAAATACTAGCAAATCCTGCAGACGTTGTCCTGTCCTATAACGTTGGCTTGACTTCTTTGGGAATATCACTATTAAACTAAGCGACCCCTAAATCTATGAATTCGACACTAATAATAGTTTTAATAGTTTTTATAATCTATCCCTTTTCCACCCATTTTGTAGGGGTGTTAACAAAATTGGAATGTCACTATTAAACTCAGCGACCACAAAAACTTAATCTACTAAAACTAATATCGGTGTTTTTAATAGTTTTTATATATCATCCCCTTTCCATCCTTTTTATATGGGTGCTAACATAAAGCTTTTTTTACTAAAACCACCCCTGTTATTTATAAAACAACATCTAAAAATTCCATCCTAATTGGTCCAGCCGGTTGGGAGTTTTTAAAGGACATACATACAAACATTTTTTCATTTTTATGTACTCGTATATAGATTTGTATGCACTGTGAACTTTATCCCACATATCTCTGGAATTATCACAACACATAAAATATTGAAAAACTTTCTTCTCTACGGAAGTAACTAATATCTTTTGGGTTTTTGCATTATCCTTGTTCCACTTTGACAGTTTTTTCTGACATTCCTCTTCTATCTTCTTTCTTGCATCCGCAGTTTCTCCTTCATTGTCATGTACGGGTTGTGTTGGCTTTCTACTTTCTCCAGTCACGAGCTCGAGGATATCACTTGCTCTCAAGATAACTTTAAGTTGGAATTTCCACTCTGACTGATTGTTTGTATCTCTCAATTTCTCGACACTCGACACTATTCCAGTTTCCATTTCATTATTTTCCATCTTTCCTTTTTCAAGTTATACTGGGCCCATAATCAATTGAAGTAAATGATTTAAAATAGATATTTTTCATATTAAGAATCTCGGAGAAAAAAACGGAGTAATAATTTTATTGAAGTGTTATATAAACAAAAAAATACTTGACCACTGCAAACTTCAAAAATATCAACCACATGCATATACTTATAAAATCTTACATAATTATTTAAACTTTCAAGTTTTTTTTGCAACATAAATATTATTCTTAAATTACTTTCTAACAGTTTTTACCAAAAATATTTTTCCGCAACAAAAAGTATAGTTAAATATATACCAACTTGTATGAAGTTTGTACATCCATATATGTTTTTTATGTCGCGCATGAATTAACACACCCTGTATACATTTTCTATAGAAATATTTGCTGTTTTATGGCAAAATACCTCGCCGATACTTTCTTCTTATACAAAAACCGAAAGCATATTATTTGTAACACAATTTATTTAATGCGGTGATTAAATGATTAATTAAGTTTCAAAAACATTCATTTTCGGAGTTGTTTATTGAGTAAACCACTGGCAATAAAACTAATATTTTACCACAAACACATATACAGGGTGCTCAGAAACTCGATAAGAAAAAAAATGTGTATTTTGCAAGGGAAATGAAGATGGCATCTTAAAGGGAATGGAAAATCTCATGGAGTGTGTAACACCGCCAACTTAGCAAACCAAAATTAGACATTAAGAGTTTCTTGATTTCAGTCTCTTTTCTAAAAAAAATGGTGAAATATATTCCCATAATTGATCGTGCTGTAGTACAGTCATGATATTTTCATTATACCTACCTGAAAACACTATATTTATATGCCTATTTTGCGCACCGAAAGTGGGCTTCTTCCGTGCGCCGGCACGGAACATTTTACGGTGCACTAGTGTCATCATCTGCCTATTTGCATGTCAAAATAAAATAATATGTTATTGACAGTTCTTTAGAAATCGTAAATTTTTTGTTTATTTTTTAGCAGCGGGGTTGATAACGCTTTTTTTTTATGAAAATAGTCGCAAAAAGGGTAGACCTATCGTGTGGGCCGCGGACGGCCCGCACTGCGACCATTAGAAGGGGAAGGGATTATAGAAAGGAAATGATTGTGGATTTCCGGAAACACTGTCAAGATTTCAAAGGGAAAGTGTGCGCTAGAAATAACATCATCCGAAAATTAACAAACACAAAATGGGGAGCACAACCTCACGTACTAAGGACTTCAGCTCTTGCTTTATGTTTCTCTGCCGCAGAATATGCTGCACCAGTATGGTACAACTCCGCCCATACAAAGCACGTTGACGTAGCACTAAACGAGGCAACACGCATAGTGTCTGGGTGTCTGAAATCAACCCCAGTCAAAGAAATATACCCAATAGTTGGCATTGCCCCTCCCACAATCAGGAGACGTGTTGCTGCCGAATCTGAACGCCAAAAACAACTAAACAACAACAGACACCCCTTATATGGCTATCAAGCACAACCACAGCGACTCAAATCCCGGAAAAGCTTCCTCCGAACTACAACACCCTTGGAGATTACATCCGAAGCACGCAGAACAAACTTATGGCGAGAGGCAAATACCCACACACGGATCGAGACAAACGAAGAGCCGGCCCAGGGACACCACCTACCCTTCCCAATATGGAGGACGCTAAATAGACTAAGAACGGGAGTGTCACCATGTAATAGCAACCTCAAAAAATGGGGTTACATAGAAAATGAAATATGTGAATGCGGCGCAATCCAAGACCACCTACATCTATATATATATGCCCAAACATGAGAGTAACTTGTACAGACGAAGACCTTATATCCGCAAATGACAAAGCCATACATGTGGCCGATTTTTGGAAACATAAAATTTAATATGGTGAACCGGACACGGAAAAGAAAGAAAGATTGTGGACACGCTTTTTAAAAAGTTGTAGGTCATAGTTCTCTGGAAAAACTGATTTTGGAAGCTTATTCCATTCCGTAGCAGCCCTGTAAAAGAAGGATTCTTGATGAAGATTAGTCCTTGTAGTGTCAATCTTGAGAGTAAATGGGTGAGACTGATCAGCGTGCCGAGTTCTTCGGCCGAATGTGGCCAATGGTGGTACAAGAGTTTTTATTTCTCTGGAGCATCTGCCATGGAAATATCTGTAGAGCAATGACTGGTCTGCAACTCTTCTTCTACGTTCTAGAGTGTGAAGGGTATTTGCGAGACTTGAGCTGTTTATCAACCGAATGGCCCTTTTTTAAATGGAATCTAGAAGACGAAGAGAATGCCTTGGTGCTAAACCCCAAATGTGCGAGCAATACTCCAGTAGAGGTCGGATTTGAGCCTTGTACGTCGTCAACAGTTGATCAGGAGTAAAAAACTTTCTAGCTTTTCACAGAAAACCTAGCCGCTGGCTTGCCGACTTTGCGATGTTAGCAACATGGTCATGCCAAGACATATTATTGGACACCGTGACTCCCAAAATCGAGATGGAGGGACTTGGTTCAAGGGTATTTCCGGACATTGTGATGAGATGATTTGAGGAATTCACTTTCTTGGAAAACGTGGCACTTTGTGTTTTTTGGGCGTTGAACTGAACAAGATTGTTGGTTCCCCACTCGACGATTACTTCAAGATCTCTATTGATGGAATCAACCTGCTTGTTTTTTTGATAATTTTTTGATATTTTTAGTGGTAATATCTCAACAATTTGTGGTTTTTAGGTAGATATAATGAAAAATATCGTTCATTACACGTCCATAAATACTTATTTCTGATCAGTAAACATGCAGTAAGCATGCGACTATCGACTAAGAGCACAGACTAACAAAACATATCATGGAATCGCGAGAAGGTAAATCTTACTGCGCCAGTGCATTTTTGGACATATTAAGCGTTTGACCGCGTGTGGCATGAAGGATTGTTATTTAAATTAAAAAATGGGCTACCAAATCACCTTTACGGAATATTTAAATCATTTCTTCAGCAGCGTCATTTCATAGTACAACAAGGGGAAGCACTGTCTGATATTTGCCCTTTAAAAGCAGGAGTTCCGCAGGGCAGCGTACTGGGTCCCATACTCTACTTACTCTTCACTGCGGATCTGCCGACACCTGAATCCTTAATTACTGGAACCTTTGCTGACGCTACCGCTTTACTAGCTACACATAGGGAACCGAAAGAATAGCCTCAAAAATACTTCAAAAAGGGCTCCCACTGGCTCAACAAGTGGCGGATAAAAGCAAATAAGACAAAATCAGTCAACGTAACATTCACCTTAAGAAGAGACTCTTGTCCTCCAGTCACACTTAACAACATTGCAGTCCCACAGGCAGATCATGTGAGATACCTTGGATTGCACTTAGACAAAAGACTAACTTGGCATAAACATATTTTCACTAAGAGAAAACAACTTGGCATTCAAACGCGAAAACTTTACTGGCTCATTGGATGAAAGTCTCAACTATCTCTCGAAAACAAAATACTTCCGTACAAGGCAATACTGAAGCCAGTCTGGACGTATGGAATCCAACTGTGCGGTACTGCATCCCATTGAATCACTGTCCCATTCAAACATTGAAACCATGCAAAGGTTTCAAAATAAATCGCTCCGCATGATATCCAATGCCCCCTGGTTCGTACCCAATGAATTATTACACCGTGATCTACAAATGCCCACTGTGAGACAGGAAATTATACGCCATACCAGAACCTATAAAGAGCGCATCGAACGACACCCAAATACTCTGGCCCGGCCACTTATGGTGAACCACAACAAATCGCGACGTTTAAAGCGTAAAATACCTCTAGAATTAATACAATCACCGTAACCACAGCTACTGTATTAACAATGTGGATGTGACACAGGCCACATACCGAACGCGCCAGCGATAGCACCAACCGACGTAGTAAATAAATAAAACAAAAAAAAATAATAAAGTAAGGGATGCTTATTTCGCCCACTTATAATGTAACAGGAATGTTGAAAAATACCGGTGGTTGGTCCTTTGCGAGTGCACGGAAAATACAAAATTTAAAAGTTTCTATCTTAACTTAAATTTAAGACAAAATATTAATACCCAATTTTACTCACCACCTTTTAGGGGTGATATCTCGTAAGGGGGTGGGCTAAGGAAAAATCCATCAATCACCTGTATTTTTTCGCATGAATTTAGAAACACCCTGTAAACAGAGGAACCAATATGTATTGCGATAGAACATACAGTATTTCCAATAAACCACTTCTTTCCCAACGAGGAAAGTACTTATTACCATTACGTGTTATTCGTTTTGTATGTTTTATGTCAAATTTTGGTTCGTGTTAATTTATTTTGCTAATTGTGGCTGGCGAAATTAAGTTTACTGACTAAAATTTAAAATAAACCCAACAAACATTTTTAATTGAACTCTTAATTTTGTAAGTATGAATTAATTTGCTGAAAGTATTAGCACTTATATCCTGGTTAATGTCTTGTTTAATCTTTCATCATTTTTTTTATCCAAAAATCTATTAATCTCCTGACAAGATCTAAACTTGACAAATGTATTTATTTGCAGATTGCAATAATCCGGATAAATTTGAATACCATTAAAGTGGTGGGTATAGAGTGGGTCCCTAAAAATAATTGCATGGCCGCAGATAGACATACACACTTGCTATCAACATGCAGTGTTTATGCCGTTCTAGTCTATATATCTAGCGACACAACGTAGCATTGCGAGTACTTTACTATCATTGAAATTACTATGGTGTTGTCTTACGCTTCAGAAGATATTAAGTCCGTTGTGTAAATGACAAGTATCAAATATATGAATTTTTTATTTTCTACCCTCAGATGCACAAATAAACCTTTTATTTTCATTAAGAAGCAAAGTTCATTGTTAAATTTTTAGCTTTTGCTGTAGTAAACGTTGCTTTTACCTTAAGAGGAGGTTAAACGACCAAAATTTTCGGAGCCAAACTCTTACACTATATTTTGAATATACCGTGAGGTTGATAGTGCTTGTAGGTAATTAAATGTTTGGCTTTAGTTAAAGGAATCGAAATTAAAGCTATCAAAAGAGAGCACTGGATTAAATTTACGAGCAATATGGATTATGATATTATATACGGCGTCCAAAGAAAAGTGTGAAATATGTTAAAGAATAAATACTTTAGAAGACTAAATTATGCTGAAAAAACACGCGAAATAGAATATCAGATTGCTTATAGTACAACAATTTAAAAGACGGAAGTAAGAGAAATAATGAGCAAAATTAAAAAGGACCAGGAACGGACAATATACTGTTACGGATTGTGGTCAACGGGTACGCCCGTATACCCATTATTTTTTTTAAGGCGGCGGATATCATTTATAAAAAGATGTAAGATTCATGGTTTTTTTACATCAAACGTACGACATTGACCCGCGATCTAGAATGATTCTCCGCGAACCAAGAAGTTATTTGCAGAAATATTGGTTGGTCAGTTAGAAAGTAATATGGTTAAAAAAGGGTTGTTTTAAATAGTTGAAGTATAGTGAATATTCAAGTGATTTATTAACTAAGAGTTTATTGTATAAAAAGATTAGAAAAATTGTTTAGTTTTTGTATTGAGTATTTTAAATTACCAAACCCGAGACTAAATATCGTAACAATATTAAACGAATTCTTTAGATACGGTGGCCCTGAGCTTGTAACAAAACTTACAGTTCTGTTTAATAAGATCCTGAGTACAACAGAAATACCAAATGATTGGCACACGAGCCATATTCATCACCAAACAAATAGAGGAAAAAACCATAGAATACATCACACCGGCATTTATACGCTTCGTCGATTCTGATGGTAAAAGACACACCAGCCAACATAGTATAGGTAATCTGTAACCTCAATACCGTCAATTTGACTTAAATTAAAGAAGGACAACACACCACGAAAATCAAACCAATAACAGGAGAAATTAGAGAGAAAGACAGCCTTAGCCCGTTTCTATTTAACCTCCTTATGGACAAAATTATAGTGGAGACCTTTAATATGGCATACAGATTGAATAATTAACCAATCAGCTCCACAATAATCGCAAAAACCGATAGCAACCTGCAAAGAAAGCTATTCTAGTTCTACCGACTGAGCTGACAACTTAATAGGAGCATATCGATTAAAAAAACAAAAAGCATCATTATAGCTTAGGAACCAATCAGATGTAAGTTATAAAGTTTAACTACCCAAGCATAAATATATCTAGTGGCCACGATCCAACAAAGGACCTAAGACCAAAGTAACAAAGCAGCAGTTAAATCAAGCTAAGAGAAATTGTATGGGCCAACCAATACATACGAATTTAAATCTACAAAGAAAACAATAACCAAACCAAAATCATGCTACGTATGACCAAAATGAAAGTGCTGAGAACAATAGCTGGCAAAACCAGAAGAAATATAAACATAAGATAACAATACGGCATACAGTACAGTACTTACATGGTAAGATTGGGAAGACAAAGAAGAAGAGATTGGTATTCCTATGTCAAAAGGATGACCAAAGATAAACAACATTGCATAGCACTAGAAGGAAAACTAACAGGAAATCGTTCACCAGGAATACCACCAAAAAGATGGAGAGACAGCAGTTCAGAAGAGAATGGTATAACTTTGTCGAAAGGATGACCGAAGATAAAATACTTCGCATAGCACTATAGGGAAAACTAACAGGAAATCGTTCACCAGGAATACGACCAAAAATATGGAGAGACAGCAATTCAGATTACAGGAAATGCTACGACGATAAGCCTGTAATTAGTAGATCAAAAGATCTTAAACCAGTAGAAAAAGAAAAAAAAAGTAAAAGAAACTTTCCAGGCAGTTATGGCATACCGTTCAAATCATGACATAACACCAGTAGGTAATTAAGATCTTACTACTAATAATACTTACTTATTGTTAGACAAAAAAACACATCTAGAGTGAGAATTTTCAACTTTTATAATCTTCATTAAAATAAAAGTTTTTAAAATTTCCTGTACCCATTAATGTTGGTTGGTTAGTTGTGGAAACAATATTTTTATCTGATTTAATGCAGCAATCATTAATAATAAGAAACTTAAAAGCAAATCTAGTTTGAAATAATCCATTTATTAGAAATTATTAAGTGCCTATTATCTTTTCAAATCCTGAATCCTTGAGATAATAACAATTTAAACGTTAAATGTTCTTGCAATCATGAAATATTCATTTGTTTTCAAATTTCGTCATTATATAAATTCATTCTTGTGAAATTTGATATCTGATTAAATGCATTCTAAACGTTTTCGTGACTTTTTAATGTAAGCATAACGTTTTGTTTTCTGATTATCATAAAGAAAAATTTACTTTTCACCTTCATTAACAACGAATAATTTCGCAAGTGATGACAGGTAAAATGGGTATGTAGCTTAAACGGAATACAATCTTTTTTGGTAGGTACGGCTTAATTAAACCTCTTGGGTACTTTGGTAACAGTTAAGTTTTTTTACCACAGACAACAGTTGTAAAATGTATTCATTAAGAATGGGCAATCTCTGAACTGGAGATACTACACACCAAAATATGGCGATTGAGCTTAACATGTCTTATACAAATGTTGCAGGTTTACGAGATACAGGGTATTTAAAGTTGGAATTTTAATTTGAAATTTCTTAATAATTTTGTGATTTTAAGCAGCATCGACTTGAAAATTAGCAACTTTATGTTTTTTGGCAGGAAAATTATCTTTTTTGCCTAATAAGTTATGGCTAAAATCACTAAAAAATCTAAAAGGCAGTTCAATTTGAATAAAAAAGGTACTCTTGTTTATTTCATGTAACTATTAGTTTTTGAGTTATTTGTATTTTAAACATTCAATGAATTTTGTTTATTGTGAAATGAATTTATTCCTTTAAACTACTACTATGCGGGGTAACAATAGTAAAGACAACAAATAACAATCAGTAACAGTAATAAAAGAAAAATTTAAAGTAAATGCTCAAAATTCCCGCCTTCCACTTCAATACACTTTGTAAGGCGTCTTCTTAAAGATCTTTAAATAGTAAATAACATTTGTCGATTATTTTTAATAATATTAGCAGATTCTTGAATTTTCTGTCGTAATTCTTGATGGAATTAATTGTATCTTTGTAAACCATGTCCTTCATTTGTGACCATATTGAGAAGTCTGGAGGGTTTAAATCTGCACTTCTAGGCGGCCAAACAAATTCACTGCCACGCCCAATCCACCGGTGAGAATAATGTGCATTCAGGTATTGCCATACTGGCAGAGAAAAATGTGGCGGCGCCCCGTCTTGCATAAACCACATGTTCCGCCTTGTGGCTAGTGGTAAATCTTCTAGTAGTGTGTTTAAGTGTTGTTCAAGACAGTTTAAATAGAGGGTCCCGTTCAGATTAGAAGAAAGTTCAAAAAGACCAATAAAAAAACCAGATATCACACCACACCAAATATTTACCTTGAATTCATGCTGAAAATGTCGTTCCTTTAGAGCATGTGGATTTTTGGAGTCCCACAAATGATTGTTTTTCCATTTCCGTCTAGGCGGCTATACGTCTGAACAGTTTGTGATTGGGTTGTCTTGGATTTGGGTGTGATTCTTAATACCTTCTGGCTGCACCAAGTCCACTATAAATTGACTGAGCAAAAACACAAATCATATCACGCATTTCACTGTTGGAAAATTAATTATGTCGTGACATTTTCTTATTTTACTACAAATAATACACTCACTTGGTGACTGAAAATTTTTCAAATATTTCTTTACACGAAAAACTGATAAGTTCAAGACGATGCTGCTTAAAATCACAAAATTATTAAGAAATTTCAAATTAAAATTCCAACTTTAAATACCCTGTATCTCGTAAACCTGCAACATTTGTATAAGACATATTTAGCTCAATCGCCATATTTTAGTGAGTAGTATCTTCAGTTCAAAGATTGCCCATTCTTAATGAAACACCCTGTATAATAAAACGAATACTTTCACTGCCAGGGCCAATGTGAGTTAATTGACTTCTTGATTTTGAGATAGGTACCAGAAGTTTTAACGGCAATTGTAAGTGGCTTCTTTAGAAATACTGATGAATGCACACCATGGGCGAAAATCAACCGAAAGAGAAATCAAAGCAACATCTGAACGATGGTGAAGAATCAGTTTCGGTGGTGAAAAGTCAAGTACCTATCTAGAAATAAGTTAGCTGAATAATTCCTTAAGTTAACTTTCTTGCAGCGATAAAAAGGATTGTTAATATTTTAAACAACGTTTACCGAAGTAGATGTTTATTATTTTATGATGAAAATAAATCGCAACTTTCCTTTTCCTTCTAAGCAAGCGATTTTTTCATTTATATATTCTAGCTAAATCTTATATTTTGTTCTAGTACTATAGCCTATTAAAATTAGTAACGAAAACAATGAGATTGTGCTGGAATAGGATAGCGACGGTTAAGGTAGTTGTCGTGGTGTAGGTGCAGGCCATCGCTTGGATACACAGTTTTTTTATTTGTGCGACATTTATAACTTTTTTTTATGTAACTTTGCTGTAGTTGAATTGTTTCGAATCGTTTTCATTTTGATTTTTTTGTTATTTATTAAACTGTTTCAGATCATCAGTTTGGGTTTCGGGAGTCACATTCGACCATACAACAATGCCACCGAATACAATAGTATACAGAACAATAACATGATGAATACTTACATTTAAAATGAGCCAAGATTTAAATACGAGCTGTTTAATTTTTTTTTTTTTACTGAAAATAGTCGCAAAAAGAGTAGACCTATCGTGCGGGCCGTGGACGGCCCGCACTGCTACTATTAGAAGGGGGAGAGATTATAGAAAGGAAATGATTGTGGAACCGCTTTTTGGAAAGTTGCAGGTTATAGTTCTCTGAAAAAACTGATTTTGGAAGCTTGTTCCAATCTGTAGCGGCCCTGTAAAAAGATTCTTGATGGAGATTGGTCCTTGTAGTGTCAATCTTGAGAGTAAATTGGTGAGACTGATCAGCATGTCGAGTTCAGTGGTGGTACAAGAGTTTTTATTTATCTGGAGCATTTGCCATAAAATATCTGTAAAGTAATGTCTGGTCTGCAACTCTTCTTCTATGTTCTAGAGGGTGAAGGGTATCTGCGAGACTTGAGCTGTTTATCAACCGAATGGCCCTTTTTTAAATGAAATCTAGAAGACGAAAAGAATGCCTTGGTGCTAAACCCCAAATGTGCGAGCAATACTCCAGTAGAGGTCGGATTTGAGCCTTGTACGTAGTCAACAGTTGATCAGGAGTAAAAAACTTTCTAGCTTTTCACAGAAAACCTAGCCTCTGGCTTGATGACTTTGCGATGTTAGCAACATGGTCATGCCAAGACATATTATTAGACACCGTGACTCCCAAAATCGAGATGGAGTGAATTGATTTAAGGGTATTTCCGGAAATTGTGATGGAATGATTTGAAAAATTCACTTTTTTGGAAAACGTGGCGCTTTGTGTTTTCTGGGCGTTGAACTGAACAAGATTGTTGGTTCCCCACTCGACGATTGCTTTAAGATCTCTATTGATGGAATCAACCTGTTCCTGTCTGAGTCTATTTGTATCATTCACCGAAAATATTCAATATCAGATCTTTTGTTGACACATTTTTCTCTATGCATAATTATTACTTTCATTTAATTAATGTCTTTTTTTTCTTTCGTTTGTTGTCTAATAATACTAACTGTACTAAAATCGACTGTAAATAATTTCTCCATACCTTCAATTTTAATTCAGTTAGTATTAATGGACAATAAATGATACCTACTGAAAAAAAACTGTTAAATAAATTTTAGAAATAATTAGGTAAATACCTCGTATTTAAATCTTGAAAGGGTAAGGCATGTTGAAATAATTATAAAGATACTACAAGTATGTGGACTTAATCAGAAATTTTTATCAGGGGGCCCGCGGAAAGTATTTAGGGGACCGGGAAAATATATTACTTTTAATTCTTGACATCTCTGCAATTAAAAAAATAAGGTTACACAGTTTTATAAGTGATACATATCCAAGAGGCAGATGAATTTAATGACATCACGGCAACATTCCATAAATTGTCTCCCCGCTACCTGAGAGTGTTAGTTCGTTTATTGCAAATGGAATTGATATTGAAAGTGAAAATATTTCTAAATGATTAAAAACAAATCTGGTCACTTATTTCGACGACAAAAATAGGATTGCAAAACTTTTTTACCCTCCATTTTAAATTAACTAAATTTATCTATGCAAGAAAATCAACAATTTATCCATTCAAAATATTTTCAAAATATTCTTTATTGATTACAGATAATTATGAATTTGATAAAGACCACATAAATTATTTAATTCAATATTATCACCAAAAATTAATTAAAATATGTGGCAAATATTCGAGATCCCTATAATAATTGGGATAATACTAACTTATCACCAATTGAAAATAAATGATTTGCTCGTCAAATGACTCCTTTACGCCGATGAGCAGATAATATTAGCGTCATCTGAAAAGGAGTTGCAGGCAATGGATAATATTATGCATGATGCCCTGAAAATCAAAGCGATGAAAACAAATGTAAGCAAGACGAAAGTAATGATTTTTGAAAAAGAAAAAAGCATGACAAAATGCGAGTTGCTGATTGAAGAACAAAGAGTGGGAAACAAGTAAATGAGTTTGTATACTTAGGTTTAAAGTTTACGAGAAACGAAAAATATAACTGTGACATTGTGCGAAGGGTGTTGGCAGAGAAACAAATGAATTGGGTCCTGCATAACTTCATAAGCAGCCAGAACGTGTCAAAAAAGGCACGTCTGGCTGTGCATAGAAGAGTGTTGGTTCCTACACTTATGTATGGTAGGGAATGTTGGGTTTGGCAGAAAAAGCATGAAAATAATAATAATGCTGCAAAGATGAGTTGTCTGAGAAGTATAGCCGTAATGACTCGGTTGGATAAAGTGAAGAATAGTGAGTTAAGGGAACGCTGTGGTGTAAAAAAAGATGTGGTTACATAGAAAGATAAAGGAATGTTTAGATTGGACACGTAGAAAAGATGGATAAAGGAAGATTGACGAAACAGATTTATAAGGCGAGTGTGAATGGACAAGTCGATAGAGGTCGATCTCGGTGATTATATCTCGATCGGATCAACATCGTTTTGAAGAAAGGCCAGGTCAAGAGTATCAACAACCGAAAAGCATGTATGAGAGCACTGATGAAAGTAGAAGTAGCAAAATATGTGTATAAGAACCGTAGCAAGTGGAAAAAGGCGTGACTATATGTATGTATGTATGTATTTAAGGCATTTTTTTAATGGTTGAACTTAATTCGAATTATTTTTTGTTAATTTATTTTCTAATTTAATATTTTTTAATGAGTTCAAATTAAATACCTTAACGATATTATCTGTAACGTAGCTTATTTTCAAATATAATTTACCTTTCTAAATGTGTATATATTATGAAATTCGTGCATAATGCAATGTTTTACTATCAGTAACGTTATTAAGTAATTGCATACTTTCTAGTAACTACCAAATTTATTATTGTTTTTGTTATTTTTTAAAAGTAGGTTAGTTCAAAATACCAATAAAATTAGAATATGATGCTTGTTAATAAAAATTATAAGGTTCTTCTTGGAAATAATTAAAGAATTAATTAAAGACTTGAAACCGGTGACAGGACTCCTTACTGGACACCTCTAAGGTATCATCTGGAGAAGCAAAACAAAGAGTGATAGTTGCTGCTACTGCGAGAACTTCGTTGAAATTGCAGAAAATTTGTTTTGCGAATGCCCAGCGCTTTTATGCAAGAGGCTCAAGTTACTGGAAGGTGCCTTCCCAAAGCACTCTTATGTCAGGAACTTAGCTCCCAGGAAACCGATAAACTTTGTACGAAGTCTCGGAATCCCGGACCTCGAATAAATTAAGGGTTATGTATAGAAGATCTGATAAGTCGAGATCTACAATTTAAAATCTACCTTTAAATAACAAGAAATTTAGACAGCACCATGTTTTTCTTGGTAAAGCAGAGCCAGGAACTGTTTCGTTTGTACGGATATTGTTGTAGGTGTCAGGAGATACTTTATTCCGCCATTCTTGTACCCATTCGTGTTCTAGAGTGAAATTTTTCGCGGTGAGTGCTGCAGTAGTTTGAACTGAAGGTTTTCTAGAACGTAACCTCTCACCTAGTTGGGCGATGTCTTCGTAAATTAAGAGCTGCGGGTACCTATTGTTTATTTGACTTGTTGATTTTTTTCCACATGTATTTCTTGTTGTTTTGGTCAACATCAAAGATATAGGTATATTAGTGAACATCTTAACAGCACATTAACATTCTATATCAAGTTAAAATTAATTCATTTTTCATTAAATTTGCTAGCTC
The DNA here is from genome assembly GCA_950111635.1 of Agelastica alni. Taxonomy (NCBI): domain Eukaryota; kingdom Metazoa; phylum Arthropoda; class Insecta; order Coleoptera; family Chrysomelidae; genus Agelastica; species Agelastica alni. The sequence continues at coordinate 39,313,337 of OX467712.1, forward strand.
TTTTTTTCGTCTTGCCACTAAGCAATCCTAGTTATCTTCACTCCCAAACCTGGAAGAACCGCACACGATGGAGCGAAGGCACTGAGGCCAATAAGTCTTATGACATTTACACTTAAGACACAGAAAACACTGTTGGTCAGGCACATCAGGTATACCAACGGACCACATATAGGTACTTTTTCAACACTAACTTCGGGGTAAATATAAAAGATGGAAGGGAACGGACAGATGACCACACCAAGGACAAACCTGGAGAGAGGATCTGGTATACAGACAGGTCCACGACCAAGGAAGGAACTGATGCTGGATGTATACACAGTAGGTGAAAAACTTCCAAATAATTGTCTCACTGGGAACAAACACTTCTGTATTTCAGGCAGAAAAATGTAGGCTATCCTGCAATGCGCAAGAGAAAACAACTTGAGGGAAGTGCGCAACGCACGGATCAAAATATGCACACACAGCCAGTCGTCCCTTAAGGCTCTGATGAACCTGAAAGTGACATCAAAACTGATATGGGAATGCTGGCAAGAACTCATTGTACTCGCAGAACATAACAAAATAACTTTGATGTGGGTTCCAGGACAATGTGGGATTGAGGGCAATGAAAAAGCTGATTAACTAGCAAAAAAGGGCTCATTAGCTCCATACATTGGCCTAGAACCCGCACTCGGGATTTCTAAATCTGAGATCCGAGGATGCATACGGGACTGGGTCAAACAAAAACAAAGAGAACGGTGGAAAAAAGCCCCTCTCATGCACCAAGGGAAAAAAATTTTCAAAGAACCGTTAAAACACAGAACTGAAGAACTACTGAAGATGAATGGGAATCAGGTAAGAATTATAACGGGTCTTCTTACTGATCACAGTCCAACGAGAGGACACCTACAAAAAATGGGGCCATACAACGGAGAACTTCAATGCAGACAATCTGGTAAAGGGATAGAAACGGCCAAACACATACTGTTAGAATGCGAGGCACTAGACCGCAAAAGACAGACAATATTCGGGCAACCTAGGTTAACCCCTGAAGAATACAACAGCCAACCGGTGAAGAATCTGTACAGATTGGTACAGGCGACTAGAGTTACGGAATGGGTGGTGTGACAAAAAACCGTAAGACACAAAAAGCACAAAAGGCTGAGGTGTAGCTGGTGAGGGAAAAAACGAAGCATTCTCTAAATGCTGAAGTGGCGGGAATGGATAGCAGAAATGACACGATTTTGTATAAATTTACAAACTGTACTATAGTCCGTTCATAATTTGTCGATAGCACAAAATGTGCGTCCAAGTCATAAAACGGCCGTAATAGTCGTAAAATCATAGGCGGAGGTTCCTGAGGTGTTTATTCATGTCCGTACACAATTTGTTGATAGCTCACTGCAAGTTTGACCCTCATTAGGTTTAGTACGTTTTTGATCGCATTTAATTTACGGCTCGTTGGTGTTTCGGCGTCTACGGCAGTAATTAACGTCTCTAATATTTATTTTGCGAATTTTGTGCAGTGCGTGAGTAATTTTTTTTCATATTCCTACAAACATATACGTACCTTTCGTTCCTGCTTGTTTTGTTTGATTGCTTGCGATGGCTTCGTCATCATCATCAACATCATCAAGTTTTACACCGGTACTGTTGCGTACAGTCAGTAAGTCTGTCTATTCACCAAGAGAGAAGACTATTGTTTTGAACGTTCACGATGCTCTGCTTTCTCAGAATCCCACAAACACTGTTCAGAACATAATCAAGAGTTGTGCCCACATGACGGGCGTAGGGAAGTCAACAATATATAGGTTCCTATCAGAAAGAAAAAAACAAGGTATAGCTAACCCAAATACAAACGAATACTTAAAGAGGGGGAGAAAACCTATTGAAATTGATGAATTTGCCAAAAATGGTATTTGAAGAAAAATTCACGAATTTTTTTACAAAAAAGAAATACCCAACTCAAACAAAATTTTACAAGAAGTTAGAGACGACCCGGATTTGCCTCGGACGAACCAAATTGTGGCAAGTTTTAAAAGAATTAAATTTCCGGTGGGAGAAATCAGACCGAAAATCACTTTTGATTGACCGGGAAGAGATAATATGTTGGAGAAGAAAGTATCTAAGATCTATACGAAAATTTCGGGCTGAAGGAAAGCCAATTTACTATCAGGACGAAACGTGGGTAAACGCAGGTCATACTCTCACAAAAATTTGGTCAGATAAAAATATATCAAGCTCCAGGCAAGCCTTTATGGAAGGTTGGTCTACTGGTATTTCCCCACCCTCTGGTAAAGGCAGTAGATTAATAGTTTCTCACATAGGCAGTGAAAAAGGATTTGCTAAGCATGGTTTGTTGGAATTTCAATCCAAAAGCACAAAAGACTATCACGAGGAGATGACAGCTGATGTTTTCGAAGAGTATTTTGAGCAGATGATTGAACATATACCACCAAACTCAATTATAGTATTAGATAATGCACCTTATCATTCACGACTAGTAGAAAGACTTCCAACGACTGCGTGGAAGAAACAGGATATCATTGAATGGCTGCGGAATAAGTCCCTGCCTTACAAAGATGGAATGGTTAAAGCAGAACTTTTAAAAATTGCCCGGCAACACAAATCTAAGTTCCAGAAATACGTAGTTGACAAAATGGCGGAAAGACGAAACATCACAGTCCTTAGACCCTACCACTGCGAATTAAATCCAATTGAACTCATTTGGGCACAAATGAAAAGCTATGTGGCTAGAAAAAATACGTCATATAAAATACAAGCTGTACGTGAATTGTTATATGAGACTTTACAACATATTACAGAACAAAATTGGCGAGATGCAGTAAGACATGTAATAGAAGAAGAACAAAAAATGTGGGATCTTGACAATATAATTGATGCGACTGTAGAGACACAACCGCTAATTATTAACCTGCAAGACGACTCGGATTCCGAAGATGATCCTGTTTATTTTGAATTTGAATAGTTTTGTAAGTAATCGTAGTTTATATCATTTAAAAATAGGTATTAATTAAATAAATGTATCTTTTACAAATTGCAAGTAACTTTTTATTTTTAAATAAAATAAAGAAATTTTATTAAAATAAAAATACAATTTACAGTACCTACAGTTTAAGAATATTAATATATTTATTTATTTAAAGTAACGTAATGATTTAATCATATACTCTACGACACTGGTCAGTCACTTCCACTCAAAATACCTACATAATCGGATTAAAAGTTCTATAGCTGTATTGTATTTCTTCAGATACAAGGTGGGTTAGTCGAAAACATCTTAAACTGCCAGTTTTAGGTTGGTTTTTGTTATTATATCATACTACCTGTCCTCTCTGTATTTTAGTTCTCTAATGAGGGTCAAACTTGCAGTGAGCTATCAACAAATTGTGTACGGACTATAGTTTAAAAACATTTTTGCCACTTTTGTGATTGGATAAAACAGAAAAATCATTAAAATAATTTATTTGTGCGTATAACCCAAAAAAAATAAATAAATTTTTCTTTACAGATTATCCATATTAATATTAAGTTTTAATAATAATAGTAATAATAAGTTTTTATATTTTCAGTTTCAATTATGTAAAGTAAACAATAAACTAAAACCTTAAACGGTTCAAAAAGATAAAATAAAGTATTTTCAGGTAACTACCTTGTTGCTCTCATAAAGTATAATGATTGTGTTTTTATCTTTATTATTTACCATAAAAGATATAGTATTGTAAATAAAAATTACGTAAAATATTATTCATACATTGTAAGTATATGGCTTATTCCAGTCATCCCAATGTTATATCAGTAGTAGGTTATATTATTTATCATTATCGCCATTGATTTTTAACAAAACCCAAAGTATCTAACCTTAAAATGTTACTCTAACGACAGAAGAACAAATTAATTTAACAGTGTAACCAAGATGTACACACTGTACACAGTAATGTTAAAATTGTTTTAAAATGAATTTTTTTTAATCCTTATAGGTTATTACTACGGTTAAAAATATTAATTCATAAATCAAATACTTGGGTATAATATTTACTTACTTTATGTTTGCTTTTAATCCATTGAAAAAATATTCCCGAGTACTCCAACTTTCTTAATGAAATAATATTATTTACATGTTCACTTTCTTATTTTGCAAGTCAAACCAACAATGTCCCACTTAAAATTTATAAAAACAATCGGCACACATGTATTTTCCGTAATTCAAAATAATTGCCCAATAAAAAGGTACAATTTAAAAAAAATAAATATGTAACACACCTCGTAACTTAAAGGAAAAATTTAATGATAATATTAATAACAGCGGATATGACCTCGTGGTTCAAGATCATTTATCCGAGAATAAAATAGAATACTAATAACGCCGTCGGACGTGCCCACGAACACGATACCAATCACTTAAATACTGGACCTTCCAATACACTGTTAGGTTCACATTTATAATTTAAAGTTCCACTGGGTTTCACGCAAATATGCGTTAATACAATATACTTGAGAAACGAGACAAATCCGACTTTTTATAATGATTTTTTGCTACTAGCTGAAAATATGACTTGATAGTTTTTTTCGACTAAACGATTTCGCGATTTGTATCCGACAACGATATGAGACGTTTGGGTAAAACAGTAGCTGAATATCTTTGGCACTTCTTCTACGAATTAAAGAGTGAGAGTAACAGTGCCATCGGCTTGTGGCAGGTGAAATTGATGATTGACGAAGCAGGAATCGAGAAGGTACTGGTACAATATTCACTGGTTAGGCGACTCGGCGAAAGTCGATACAAAATTTTCGGTACGTCGAGAAACTACATTATACTTTAACGATTTCTTACTGTATACTGCTACCTCCAATCATAGCAAAATTGGTAAATATATAAAAGGTGCCGTTACAATTTTTTAATCGCGAAAGTCAACACACAAAGTACTATACAGTGTGGAACAGCCAAATGGAATAAATTAGATATCGAATAAATGAGAGCGTGTTGGGAAAAACGCTTGTATTTTTAGATGCGCATTTTTTTCAAAAAAAAATAATTTTATAGGGTGTGTCATGTGACAGTGGCCGATACCAACTTTCTTATTTTAAATACAACCCCCTGTATATTATTTATTTTTTGGATTCTTCAGACAATTCTAGACATAATTCATGTACAATGTCTCATACCTATCTTCAACTGTTTCGGAAATATTAAGTGTTTTCAGATGTATTACAAAAATAAACATTAAAAAAAAATTATTTTATTTCACAAATTCGCTACATTACACTCAATACATTGCCGCTATTGGTCTAATGAGAATCCTTACTGGATGAGAGAGGAACATACGCAATATCCTGAAGAAGTTAATGTTTGGGCAGGAATTGTTGGAATTCATATCGTAGGTCCATTTTTCATTGATGGCAATAAAGATAAATATTTAGAACTGCTCCAAAATAATGTCGTGCCAACTTTGACAAACTTATATCCTGATCCAGCAAACCCACAAGTTCCTGCCAATATACTATGATTTCAGCAAGATAAAGCACCGCTCCATTACCAAATCAATGTCCGGCAGTACCTGAACAAAATTTTTCCAAATCGGTGGATAGGGAGGCGCGGATCGATAGAATGGCCAGCACGATCTCCTGATCTGACGCCATTAGACTTCTTTTTGTGGGGATATGTCAAAAGTATTGTATACAAAACTATACCACTCGACTTACATTGACTTAAAAAGACGAATCACGCTTGCGATTAGATCAGTCAGGCCTGAGATGTTGAGTAACGTTAGAAGACATTTCTATACCAGATTAGCATGTTGCCAAGACGTTCGCGACGAATATTTTGAACATCTCTTACATTGAAATTAATGTTTTTTTGTTTTTTTTTACATTTTTTGTGAAATAAAATAATTTTCTTTTTTTAATGTTATTTTTTGTAATACATCTGAAAACACTTAATATTTCCGAAACAGTTGAAGATAGGTATGGGACATTGTACATGAATTATGTCTAGAATTTTCTGAAGAATCCAAAAAATAAATAATATACAGGGGGTTGTATTTAAAATAAGAAAGTTGGTATTGGCCACTGTCACATGACACAACCTATATAATTATTTTTTTTTTGAAAAAAATGCGCATCTAAAAATACAAATCGACGTGTCCAAGCGTTTTTCCCAACACGCTCTCATTTATTCGTTATCGAATTTATTCCATTTGGCTGTTCCACACTGTATATTTAGGACCTAGTGAAAAGTAAACAATTACCATTTGTTAATTTTTGTACACATTTTTCAAAAATTTAAATTTAAAATGGTGTTCCTACCACTAACGATGGTTTTTTTTGTTTTTGGTACTTGATTTTATTTCTTAGATTAGTGTCTTGTTTTCTGGCTTTTGCCTGTTTACTTATTAATTTTTAAAAATAGTTCTTAAGTATCAAACTTGATTTCCATCCTTTCATTGTTTTAATATGCGAATAATTCTCAAAGGCAATACCGAATTACAAAATAGTACCGAGAATGTTCAAATAATGTTAGTTTCAGTTTGTTATACACAAGTCTCGAGTTTATTGTTAGTAAACCTCACATGGAAGTAGTTCCACAATGTAGAGACCTTGTTTTAAAAAAGACTGTTCCAGTTGGATAGTCTTAGGTGTAAGGAACTGCAAGTTGCATACACGGTGAAACTTAGTCACAGCCCGGGAAGAGATGTTACTCATGAAAATGGGGTTTTAATATCCTTTTTCACTCAGCCATAGGGATTTTTACATCTCCAGTTGTAGCTGGTTCACTGTGGTAGAGTGTTTATTATTCCTTGCTTTTTGATTTTTAGTCTTTATATTTTGTCTTAAAAATGCAAAAAAAAGTTTAATATTAGACGAACAAAAAATATATAACAATGAACAACAGAAAAGAGACAAGCGAACATGAAACTTGAGAACTTAACTATTTGAGTTGAAAAGAGCACTTTTGCGTATCCGAGAGAGTTTATTATCGTATCTTCCAAAGAAAAAGCGGATCTGATGGCTGAAATGTTCAGCTCTAACTCAACACTCGATACCAATGGAAAACAACCCCCAACGATACCTAGAATAAACGCATCAATGCCTGAGGTCACTATCCGCCATCGCACTATCAGGAAAATCCTACGAAATCTTGACTCTAATAAGGCAGTAGGACCAGATGGAATTCCGACAATTGTCCTGAAGACCTGTGCTCAAGAGCTCACCCCAGTTCTCTGTAGACTTTTCAAATTATCATACAGCAAAGGAGTATTTCCGTCCATGTGGAAAAACGCTAAAGTCCAACCGATTCCGAAAAAAGGAAAGAAGACTATTCCTGCAAATTATCGCCCTATTGCATTGCTCTCAGTCATATCCAAAGTTATGGAAAAAGCGATTAACACAGAACTTATCAAATATCTGGAAAAATTTGAGATAATCCATGACAGACAATATGGATTTCGACAACTTCGGTCTACTGGAGATTTGCTGGCTTATGTCACTAAGCTCTGGACAAACACTATTGAAAAGTTTGGTGAATCCCGTGCAATAGCCTTGGATATATCTAAAGTCTTTGACCGCGTTTGGCACCAGGCATTGTTAAGTAAATTATCTACCTACGGTCTCCCAACCAAACTGTGCCAATGGCTCTTGAGCTTCATGCAAGATCGCTCCTTACATGTGGCAGTTGACGGTATTTCTTCTGATGCGTTTAAAACTAATGCCGGGGTCCCCCAGGGTTCCATCCTGTCCCCCACCTTATTTCTTTTATACATCAACGACCTCTTAAAAACCACCACAAACCCCATTTACAGTTTCGCAGACGATAGCACACTTGTCTCAACTTTCACATCCTATCGATCACTTTCGGTGAATGATACAAATAGACTCAGGCAGGAACAGGTTTATTCTATCAATAGAAATCTTAAAGCAATCGTCAAGTGGGGAACCAACAATCTTGTTCAGTTCAACGCCCAAAAAACACAAAGTGCCACGTTTTCCAAGAAAGTGAATTCCTTAAATCATCCCATCACAATATCCGGAAATACCCTTGAACCAAGTCCCTCCATCTCAATTTTGGGAGTCGCGGTGTCCAATAATATGTCTTGGCATGACCATGTTGCTAACATCGCAAAGTCGGCAAGCCAGAGGCTAGGTTTTCTGTGGAAAGCTAGAAAGTTTTTTACTCTTGATCAACTGTTGACGACGTACAAGGCCGTCCGCGGCCCACACGATAGGTCTACCCTTTTTGCGACTATTTATAAAAAAAAAAAAAAAAATGTATTTAACTGATCGATATTGCGAGAATACGGGACTTAATTTTCCACAATGGTGTTTTCTTTTTAACACGCTTATAATAGTTTCAACTGTATCTTGTATGTATGTATGTATGTTTGTAACTGACTCTTTGGCCTCTATTTTGCCCTACTTTAAGCGATGAGATTTAATTTAAACTTCGCGTACTTGTCAAAGACCGACGACAATGTAATAATTCGATCAAAATATCCGATTATTCTAATTACTTTGGCTAGGATTCATAAACTTCTTCAGGGATCCTTTGCATGAGAGTAAGAGAGATAGAACTAGTGCGTGAACTACGCATGCGCGCAAAACAAATATTAAAACAGTTCATCGCATCAGTGCTTCAGTGGTAAAATGCTAACCTGCCACACGGGCCGCCCGCTTTCGATTCCCGGTCGATGCATTCTTTTTGTGCTTTTACCATTTAATACATAATTTTTTAGTGAGTTAAACAAATCGAACTAAAAAGCGAAAGATAAATTATAGTTTAAAAAAACTAAAAAACACGAGTTAATCAAAGTAAAAAATAATTCTTAAAATTACTGACGAGAAAATTACTGTTTTAAAAGCGTGGGGTGCTTTGCATGACATTTTTAAACATTTTTTAATTAAACGAGTTTTACAACAATCTGTAAGATTAGAGAACTATGCACTGCCACTCTACGATGCTTCGTTTTCTCTATTCTTCTGTTTAATAAAGAAAGTTTTATTATGATCTATTCTCTATTATTTTGTTTAATGAAGAAAGTTTTATTAACTTCCCAGTGGAAGTTATAGTAATGAGTCCGATTTTTCGAATCCCGAATTTTGACATATCTCCACATTTCAAGGTCCCCAGAGTCGAATACAATAGTTTGTGTGTATGTATGTGCGTGTGTTCGTATGTTCGAAAGTTCGTATGTGCGTTCGGAATTATTTTTCGCCTCGATTATCTCGAGAACGAAAAATGATATCCATGTGGGACCAATTGCATTTGACGCATAATTACGCAACTTAGAACTGATTAGATTTTTAGCAAAATCGGTTAAGCTGTTTTTTATGGAGAATCAAAAAACTGACAAAAATGGTAAACTTATGGAACTATTTTTCGTCTCGATTATCTTGGGAACAGAAAATGATATCGACGTGGTACCAATTGCATTCGACGCATAACTACACACCTTAGAACTCATTAGGTAACTGAAAAAACTGGTACAATTGAAAATAGCTCCCGCTTATGAAATGATAAGAAAAAGTTTAAAAGAATACGGTTGACATAAACAGAATATTGTTAATGACAATTATAATTTGTTGTAAGCAATATGAAATCGTTTTTTTTTAATAACTTTAATGTTATAATTATAACAACAAAACATATGGTATTTTTTCATTCTTTCCACAGGGAAGTTAGTCGTGTGGACCTCTCGAGTCACACCCAGACCACTGCTATTTATTATTATGTAATAAGCAAATCCAGTAGAGTTAAATTATTAATTTTAGGGACCACTTCCGGTTAAATTAGTCGTAAAAAACACGACGGTTGCCGAATAAACCCTGCTTAACAATAAACAAAAAAGTTCGCGCGTATATTCTTAAGTGTGAATATATAATCATGTTGAAGAAGTAAAGGTGTGGTTTATTGTATACCTGACTCTAAAATAACGGTTAACGTAACTCTAGCCACAACCGGGAACGGCTGTCATCTGCCAGAAGAGTCAAGGGAAGAGTCTGTAAATGTGGTATGATTAAAAGGGTGTTTTCCTTAGCAAGTGTTTTACTTAGACCCGTAGTTATTATAAAATATAACCAAAACGTAACCAATTCGGATTAAATCGGCACTCGACATCCTCTACGTTGGGCTCTTTTATAGGTCTCTTTTTTTAAAAAATTATCTCTATGCTTATAAGTAAAGATTTAACAGAAATATAATGATGCCAAGTTGTTTTATTAAGCCGTAAAATAATTTTATTTTCCCGTTTAGGAGTTTATAATTGTTAAACACCTTTTTTAACTCTTAAAAATTATAAATTGTATTTATTGTCACGTAGACGCAAATAAATCTATAGAAACTACTAAGGGCATTGCCCGCGATTTTGTCCGCATGGACTGTCTGATTGTAAAAGAAAAAAATGAAGTGTAAAATATTGCTGTTCTTCTTACCAAAACGAGTTAATTAACAACCTATAAATTAAGATATAACTCTCGTATCATAAAACAGGTACACATAAATATAAATTATTAAATTCAGAAACAATTTAGATGTTCAAAGTAGAGTTACTTAATTTTTTAGAAGTTATTATTTTCTTATTTTTTTAAAGTATTTTAAAATTATATCTTACCTTACAACATCAGCCGTTATCCAATTATAGCCAGTTGAAATAAAATCAATCCATATCCTTTAAATCACTCACAAAATATTTTAACAAACTTTTAAATTCATAATAATTAATTCATTCGAATCATCTGTCAAGTATTTGACATTTGATAAAAGCCCAGCCTTCTATAAAAACATCTATTCAAAATCAGGGGCCCGATTCTCAAATGTCTATCGGGTCAATGTCGCATGCTAGGTACATCACAAAATTGTTTATTAAAATCAAAATTTTAAGATTCTCAAAGGAGCCACTCGACATATTTATCGTTAATGTAAGGTTATGTTAGTTTTTCCGGTGTACATAATACTTAATAAATAATCTCGTATATTTGTTTTTTGCTTTTGTTGGTTTGTCACTTTTGAGTAAAATAAACTTTCTGTTCATTGTGAGTTTCCTTATCAGTTTAAAAATGATGGACGTAGAAATAGAAATTTTACAAGCTATTCAAAATAATCAAAATAATGAAGAAGCTGCAGAATTTGAGAGGCATGTTCACCGTTATTATGACTGTTTCAGGGAGTTGAATGATATAACATGTTTGTAAAAAGATTTCGACTGTCTAACGATTTAGTGCAACTTTTATTAGAAACAAGTTTTCTTTCGTTTTGCAGGAAATCAACCAACTTTGATATTTGCTTTGCAGTACAATAGGATCTTATAGTAATTTCCATCTCGAATCTGAACCCCACTTTAAGTAAAAAATTAGTAATTATTATTTTACCACAAATAACAAATACATACAATAATGACAGAACAACACCACCTGTCCTCTTCTTTAATTCTTAATACAGAGTTGCCAGATATTCTTACTAGACATAATATGTCGAGCGACTTCCACATGTCGAGTATTTCCCGAGAATTGGCGATGCTACTAAAGAGTCACCAATTTGGCAAGAAGTTACCAATTTATTCATTATGAGGAGTTGCTTTATCTATTGTGTCTCGAATCCTATTCAAAATTAGGCGCTCTAGTATTTTGAAGTTGATACTCAGGAGTGCAATTGGGCGGTAGCTGAAAGCATCTTCTGGGGGTTTTCCGGGCTTGAGAATTGCTAACGTATGTGCCATTTTAAACTGAAGGGGGATTCGCCCGGTGTTAAGTACATCTGTGTAAAATTCTTTTTGCCAAGTCCTTCCCTGCTTCCCTAGATGTTTTATAAATTCTGGGAATATGCCATCAATTCCTGCTGCCTTTATAATTTTTAGCATTTTTATGGCTTTATTTATCTCCTGCGCGCTAAAGGGGTCTGATAGGGTGGAGTCGTTCCGTAAGTTGTTATTGATTTGACCTAGCTCTTGCTTCGTCTGTATTTTGGTGATGTTATCTATGGAAACTTTTTCAGCTCGCGTAGTATTTTAAGAATCGTAATTGAAGTTTGATGGTAATACCGCGGTAGCACAGCACCTTTTTGTATTTGAAAAAGTGAGATCTTGCCATTTCAATTCTGCATTTGACCTTTTTATCTAAGTCTCTATTTTCGTGTTGCCAGCAACCAAGATATTTAAGACTCAACACACGTTCAGTGGGTTCGTTATACACTTTTATGACAGCGTTTTGGTATGGGATGCCTCGTCTACTGACAATCATAAATTTAGTCTTTTTGTTATTGATATTAAGACAAAGTTGTTTGCTATGTCTATTTAATTCCTGGACTAGATGTAGATAATTTAAGTTGTTGGCTAAAAGTGTTGTATAATTGGCATATCGAATGTTCTTGATATGACAGATCCATTCACTTTAATTCTATCCATATAACTTATAGCCTTACGAAAGACATAATTATAGCATTGCTTTAGATATCTATTCAAATAAATAAAATTGTAGTGTCTTTCTGTGATTTTAAAATAAATCTAAGCTCATATGATTATTTGCACGTTACCAAAACCCAAACACGCGTTTTATTAATGTTTTGTTTTGTCTGTCTGTTTTAGTCAAGACACATCTCTGAAATTACTAAACAGATTTTAATACGGTTTTGCAGGTAGATAGGCTTAGCTGAGAGCAGAATAAAAGCTTTAGGTATTTCATTTAAATTGAATGTTAAAAAAGGTTAATTCTTATTTAAAGATCTTTCTTGCCTCAGGAGTTACGAGGCAAATAATTGCTATCGTCCTATAGCCGTCACAACACGAACGAAAAACAACGTTTAAAAAAAAAACGAAAAAAAAAAAAAAAAATTAGGTTAAATTTTATTTAGCGTTATAGTTTAGTTCTTAAAAAAATTAAATGGGTGGCGCTGTTTATTTTTAGAACACGCTATAGAATTTTTACAGCAATCCGACTGACCGGCATCATTTTAAAATTTAGTTTCTCAAATCTGTACCCCAGATCCTTAGTATCGAAAGTCACAACTGGTCAATTTTTATCTGTAGAAGAATTTTTCTTTAGTTCAGTTAGTTTTATTAATAAATGGACGATGTTGTGGCTTTAAACACAAGCAGTTAATACGGACTTACGCTCCTATGCCATAATGATGAAAATGGTAATGGGGGTTAAAAAAATTGTAGAATAATTAATTACTTAGTTATGATTTATTAATTTTATTTTAATACAGTAACAGTAATAATAGTACTAAGGCCTACTAATAAAAGATTAACATTTTAAAAATGGTCCTCCATCTGTGTTCCTTTTTCTTGATATAAGTGGACCATTTTTCTGCTTTAGATGTAAAAAATTAAGAAAGTTTTCCAAAGCCATTCTTTAAGTTACAAATGGATTCTTGATTCACAGGTCGAAATGAAATTTATCCAGTCATTGGTTGTACAAATAGTGTTTTTCTGAACTTTTTTCTTTGCCCTCTCAATGATACTGTGCTTCCCACCAACCTCCATGTGTGTGTGACCAGCAAGAAGGAACTTGTGATTTATTGTATCTACATTTGGTGACTTTTCCATTAGCCACATACATATGAAGATCATATTCAGGTTTCCCTTCTGTTCACTGCAGTTATCCGTCCACACTGTGAGGTTCTTTGTGTTTGTTAATTCTTCACTTGCCCAAGCAAAAAAGCAAGAAGCCATTTAACTCCCTCGTCTTCCTCCAGTAGTCTCATCCCAAATCATGCAATGAGTTTTGTTTTCTGTTTTATTATATATTGTATAGTTTAGTGTCCATAGTTTTCTCAAATAAAAGCTTTGTGAATTTGTTAATGATGGTGTAGGAAGGCACTTTTATCTGCTGTAATAACTTTTATGTTTTCACTTTCCTTGGCATTGAGTTTGTCCTCTCTTTTAGTATATCTAAGAGATGCTTCCTCTGAATGATCCTCTTTTTCCTGTTCCAGCTCTTTTAGTTTTTTTATCAGACTTTTCATCTTTTATGCAATAGTCAATCTTGTCACAGGTATCACAAGTATCGTTATTACTTTTTGCAGTCTTTAACGTACATGTTATACATTTTGCTGATATTTAAGTGGCTCCCTAAGTACCTTCTTTGTGACCTCTCCCTACTATAATGACTCTTATACGTGGGATATTTCCTTGTATGACTTTTCATTACTTCTAAGGTTTCAGGAGGTCTTTTATTAGACGGTGTATGGTGTCCTCTAAGGTCTCCCTCCACAAGATCAATGTCACATGTTTTTTTTAAAAAATATCTTGTTAACATATTAGAAATTAAGAGTGTGTTTAAAAAAAAGGTTTTGCACACTACTTCTATCATACTTCAAATATATAATTGTGTATTTTTTCTCAATGTTAGGTGTATCTTTTTAAATATTTTATTGTAAAAAAAAGCTATTAAACTTTTCCCTATTTATTTGTGGTAATCTGGTGATATATATAAAGTTACATAGACATTACATTATACAAAAAAATATAGTTAAACACATATAAACAAAGGAAAATTAAATATTTGATGTAACAAATGTATTATCGAATATTTGGTATTAATTCATATGCCACCATTTGTTTTCAAAATTAAATTTTAAATCAATTTAATTAATTTTTTACCCAGCCAAGTTTTTCTATGATACTATGGAGACAATTTTGTTTTTTAAACAAATTCAACAGTTTATTATACACCGTTATAAAATTTAGATTTAACAAGGCTCTCAATAAAACAAACAAAATAAATTATCGTTTCTATCAAGTACCTAGCTAAAAACGATAAATAAAAAGAATTTTTAGTACTAGTATTTTAATTTAAATAACATTTTAATAATTTTCTATAGATGGCATAGGTTGTTGAACTTAATTTTAATTTATTTAGTCGGTGTTTCAGCGGATTTGGTAGGTTGTTCTTTGAGGATTCCATCGAGATCAGAAACGGCTGCTGAAACTTGAAACAATCTTCCAAATACGTCGGACAAATCAGGTTCTTGATTACTTATCACAAAATACTCTGAAACATAAATTTAATAAATAGTTTCTTAATTTATTATCGCTCACTAATAATATCGTGTGTGTGATATTCAACAAATAATAAAGAACAAGATTTTTTTTTGACAACGCGTACAAACTAAAATTTGAAGACCTGTGGCACTAACCATCCATCAAAATAACCAAGAATCAACGACGAAGAAAAAAACTCGAATGGCTCTTATTTTCAAGAAATCTTTCGTTTATACGTTTAATTAAGTTGCTATAATTTTTTTTATTAAATTTAAAAATACAGCCCATTCCTCTTCCGCTCGTATAGTTAAAGTCAGAGATAATTTTTCTCTTTCCATAATTATATATTAACATTATTAATATATCTATATTATATATATAGAAAGACACTGCATTCATAAATACCCAAGCACACAGTTGTTAAACTGCAAAAAAAGTAATATGTTGCAATTTGTAAATCCTATGTGACAGGATTTTTGACGCACTTATACCGCAGAAATAATTTATACCAGGCATCGTCGCCTCTATACCGCATTATAACGTACCTATATAGTTTGTTATTGCTTATAAATGTTCGTGTTTCTGATTGGCTCAATTGAACGTACGTTGTTATCTATTTGTTGACAATGCAATAATTTTTCGTTTTTAATAGTTCACATGGACAAATTATATCCAATAACAGTGGTTATTATTTGAAATTTTTTTCTATTTTGCTGTTATCGGCAAAGAATATTTTATTCGTTAAATCCAATTAAAGTCCGGTCCTGGACTTGCTGTCGGCTAAATTCCTTGAGGTACCAAAATTATGAAACAGGAAAAATTATTTCTGACTTCGACTATAGTAGATTTTAAGGGGGTCGTAAAGGCTATGTGGCCACTCAAGCACCTCGACCTATCAGATCTTTTGTGCATGACCCTTAATCTATTCAAAATCCAGAATTCCGAGACTTCGTACAAAGTTCCTGACATCAGAGGGCTTTTAGAAGGCCCCTTCCAGGAACTTGAGCCTCTTGCCGAAAAGCGCTGGGCATTCGCAAAGCAAATGTTTTGCAGTTTCAGCGAAGTTCTCGCAGTAGCGGCAACAATCACTCTCTGTTTTACCCATCTTTTTCAGATGTCAGTATCCAGTGAGGAGTCCCATCACCAGTTTTAAGTCTTTCTTGTCCAACTCAAAAAACTATTTAGCTTCCTTTGGCGAGTGGCTCACTAGCTTCTTCGCCTGTCTTTGTCCTGGCACTTTATTCCAGTGAGATTTTATTTCATATTTCCCAGCGTCGAACCTCTTCTTTTAAGTGGGCCTTGGAGTGTCCACAGAATGGTTCTGTGCCGGAAAATGGTATATTTGCCCCTTCCTGATAAGGCAGTCTGCTTCCTCGTTGCCTTTAACTCCGCTGTGACCTGGAACCCACATCAAAGTGACCTGGTTGTTTGCTCCCTGTTGTATGACTTCAGAGCTTTTAATGATGCTTCGGTATCTGATGGAATATAGATTTCTACCCTTCGGGTGCACTCCTGGACACATATCTCTATGGCATGTAATTCTGCTTGAAAAATGGTTGGAGTGTTACCAATGGGTTTTGAGAGCCTGAAATTCGGCCTTGTAACGCCCACTTTAACCCTTTTATTCATCTTGGATCCATCCGTGTACGACACTGATGCTTCCCTTTCTAGTTGAGGTCAGTGGAAATTTGGTGGTTGTTTATGACCACTTCAAACTGCATTTCGAAGTCCTATCTAACTGGCACGATATCCGTCGGTTTAGACGTAGATTCTAGTAAAATATTTTCCAAAATCTTTAAATGTCCAATCCGATTTCCTGCTTTGAGATTTATTGTCTGGCTCAGTCTAAAGGCACTGATTGCTGCTTCTTTCATTACACATGAGTGCAATGGTGGAAGGTTCAGCAAGTGAATATTGCCCCTGTGATTCCCCGACAAGCTAACCGCAACACTTTCTACAGCTTGACTTGTGCCGAAATTTGTTGCATATTTGGCCACCATATCAATGAGGCATAGGTGAACATAGGTTTGATGATCGTTTGGTCTGACCAGTAGATCATTTTTGGTTTCAGACCCCATGTCTTGCCAAAGACTCTGCGGCGTGTCTAGCTTGCCACTATAGCTCTGAAAAGAATGTGGTTGAGTTGGCTGTTTTGTCAGTTTTTGGACTATTATTACTTCTTTGGAAAATGTGAGCTAGATTCCATTCAGAGTTGGGGTTCCAAATTCGTACTTTCGCCTCCTGGTGAATGGAACCAGCACTGTTTTGCTAGGATTGACATTGAGTCCTTTTTTTGCGAACTAGGTTCTAAATGTGTTTAGGGCTACTTGCATCCGATTGGAGATTACTTTGTCGTGTCTACCCCTAATGGTGACGACCAGGTCATCAGCGTAACCTTGAGTCGTGAAACCAGAATCGTGTAGCTTAACTATCAGATTGTCTACAACCAGTGACTACAGCAAAGGCGATAGATCTCCCCCTTGTGAACAACCTTTTTCTAATGCTATCTTGACTGTCTCTCCCCCAAAAGTCGCCACAATGATTCTACTTTTCTTCGACTATACACACATAAACAAACATTTAAATTCTTCCTAATTTTTAAGAAAGATCGTAAATTTTAAATATTTATTATAATTCCTAGTAGTTCAAGTTAATTTATTTATAATAGTGTGTAAGAGTTCCATAAAATAAAAGCAAATATTTCCTAATGTACCCATTACTTACCAGGCTTATCATGCACCAATTTCTTACAGTAAATATTTAAAATGGAAGCCACATCATTATCCTTATCGCACAATTCCTCAAATTCCTTAATAAATTCTTCTTTCTTGCATTTAAAATATAATATCACCGATGTCCATTTTTCGTTTTCTATCAATCGACATAAATTAAACAGTAGATTTTCGGAACTGACGCAACCAACCATGGCCGAAGAAATACCACCATCCGCATCGGTATCTTCGTAAGCCCGAGTTAAAGCATTTCGAATTAATATCACGTCAGAGGTCACATCTTTAAACTAAAATAAAAAGAATTTGACAATTACAAATATATTTTAAAAGTTTAACTACTTGAATTTTTATTAGACATTTCATGAATGTAGTAACGGAACAGAATCAGGTAAAAACTTAAAATTATTTATTTCGTAGCCAGTGTTGTTAAGTAATCTTTATAAATAAAAATTTAGCTTCCGGATGCTTGTGATCGCAAAACTCGAAAAGTAGTCGATGGATTGACTTGAAATGTTAACACAACGTTGCATTTTAAAAGAAAAGTGTTTTTATTTCTGAAAGAAATTCCAAGAAGTTTAGATAGACAATTTGAAAAAACAAAGGATTAAAATGATTTCTCATTCTAAACACCCATAAAAGGTAATATTTAAAAGAATTAAAGGGATGACCTTTTAATCCTTTTTTTTAGGATATCTGACAAATGACTATACGTATGACATTTTTTCACTTACACATATTACTATTTTTACTTCTTTGTTCTTTGTTTTCAAATATGTCAAATCGACCAACATTGTTAATGTAGATAGTGAAAATAAACGTAAGTATGTTCATAGTAGGTTTAACATAAAGATGAATTAATTTAAAAGTGAATGCTGCATTCAGTTAATTTGTCTGCATTTTAAAATTAAAACTTTTATTTAGATTGCTACATTTAAAAGTATGCAGTTTAAATTAGGAAAACGAATGTTTATCTTTTGGCAATTATATGTCACATGTTTCAAAGTCGGTAAACCATCTGAAATTTAGGCCTATGTAGAAAATGCACTAACAAAAAAATGTAGGCCATATACTAGCTTTACAATAAAAAACGATTTTTAGTGATAATCTTTTTTTCTTTCTTTACTTTCATTCCACAGTATAATTAGAGAAACGCAAAGTATTAATTAAATAACGTGTTTTCTCGGTATATCTATATTCACTAAAATACTTTTATATACTTCTCTAATAATAAATATCAAACAGAGGAACAGCGAAGCGTGGCCGGGTTAAGCAGTAATTAATTACTTGCTCTTTAATTGTAACTCATTTGTAATTCAATTACTCGTTTCGTTACAATTACATACATACATATAGTCACGCCTTTTTCCACTTGCTACGGTTCTTACACACATCTTTTGCTTCCTCTAATTTCATCAGTGCTTTCATACATGCTCGACGGTTGTTGGTATTTTTGATCTGTCCTTTCTTCAAAACAATATTGATCTGATCTAGATATATTCGCCGAGGTCGACCTCTACCAACTTGTCCATTCACACTCGCCTTCTAAATCTGTTTTGTCAATCTTCCTTCATCCATCCTCTCTACTTGTCCAAACCATCTAAGCATTCCTTTATTTATCTTTGTACCTGCGCGCCGGCAACAACGACGAGTAGGTAGCAGTTGAGAATCGATAAGCTGGAGAATGCGCTGAGGTGTGGGCAGCTTCACCACCGGAACCTCTATTGTCTCGACTCACTCTTGCTATTCGACGACGTCTTCCGAAACGTAGTTGTTGGATTCCTTCGATAATTCAGTCAAACTGGCTCGATTTGTTTTTTACCTACTATAGGCTGAAGAGTTACTGTCTTTTATGGCCGTGAATTTTGTTATCACAGTAAATAAAACAACACACTTGTTATCGAGAATATATTGTGTAATTTAATACATGGAGCTTACAGTTTCAAGCCTCCTGTATATTCAGAATAATTTCACTGGTTGTTAGCTTTTATTTGATTATTGATGTGCATTTTACCACGTGGTGTTTGAAAACCGTGCTCTTAGCGGCGGGCGTTGTGTATTCGTTGACGGTCGAAATGGGAAAGAGAAAGAAAGGCCGGAAGCCGGTTCGAACGTGGCTTTTTTTTCGCGTTAAATTCAGCGTTTTTTATTGGCCAAAGATCGTAACCGTCTTGTCACGTGACCGTATAGTTGGTGCCTTTTTTGACACTTTCTGACTGTTCATAAAGTTATACAGTGCCCCATTCATTTGTTTTCCTGTCAACACCCTTCGCTCAATGTCACTGTCATACTTTCCATCTCTCGTAAACTTTGAACCCAAATAAACAAACTCATTACTTGTTTTTCCTTAATCAGAACCTCACAGTTTGTCAAGTTTTATTACATTAATTACATTTAACAAAAGTACTTTTAATATTTTTAATACATGAAAATATAAATCCGATTACTTATGGGCAGGTAGCTGAAAGTAATCGATTCGGGGTACAATTTGAAAAACTATTATTTTTAAAATGGTGATTTATAATCTATATATTAATATAATTAATAAGTAAAATTAACTAGCAAGAAGTCGTGACTAGATTAAGATATAACTTTTTGAGTTTTTTGCAATACAAATTATTAAGAAGGAGATGTAAAACAACTAGTAACGGGGAACATATAATTGTTTTTAAACCTTTTCCAAATTCATACCTGATCCCATTCGAAAAGTGTACGTATTGTGAAGTAATTTTAACATCATAGGAAATTCATAAATCCCGAGACAGTAATGATTTTTTTTGATAAGTTTATTTTTAAACCTTTGAAGTAAATAATAATTAAGGTGGTTTTAGAGGATAATGTTTTGCAACATAAAATATAGTCTATTAGTTTAAGTGTTTCACTGGTTTTTTGCAATTTCTCAAATGTCATCATTCTGTTGTTAATTTCAAAGTATTATGAAAGAAAAATGAATTGGTGGTTTTCATTCAGACAATACTTTTATGCCAGTATTTTATATACATATATATTTGTTTATATAATTAGCTAATGGAAAACTGCATTAATTACATTAACTTTATACTTACGTCGGCTGATTTCAGACTATTATGTAACGTGGAAACCATTTTATTGCCTGCCTCTATGAGCAATAGAAGTTGAAAGTAAAGCTTGTAGAGAGCTTTTCCCAAATCTAACAAATACTGTTCATGATGAAAATCAGATTGCTGTCCGCTCAGTCTTTCCAATTTTAATGTTGTTTTAACAGCATCACAGTACTACAACAAGAATGAATTACCTATTCTCAAAGTCTTCTATAACAAATCATTTTGCTGAAATATTATAAAAAGTAAGCTACTTACCATAGATGCTTGTTCTTTTCTATCACAGAATGTTTCGAGATGCTCTTGTACTTCCAACATACCATATTTTAGAGTTTCTATAAACCTAGAGTTGCTTATCGCCATAGTATTGAACCATATCAAATTAGTTATCAATACCCTATAGGTGACGATATCCACCATAGATAATAACCTGGAACTGATCAGCTTAATCGTCGGAAGGCCACTAACTGCCGACTGCGACATATAGGAACATGATTCTTTGGTGACTTCTATGGCAGATGAACACACATCCTAAAAAAATTAAGAACTTATTTCATTTATTTAGGAATTGTTTTGAATTATCACACACAAAAAATGGTGAAGGTAGAGTGAAGACGCTGCAAGGGTGCCTTTTATTATTAGTTTATCTATATATCTCAGCTTTGCAGTGCGAGAAACTGGTATGGACCAATTAAAATATGAGTGTAAATGGGTTTTTCCAAATTACGATCAAAACCATACATGATACACGGATGAAAGCATATATTTAAAATTTTAGAGACCAGACGAAAATGTATTTTGTAATTTATGCAAAAAGGGATTACTGATGACAATGCAGTTGCCAAACTACAGTTGGTGCACCATAATCCAAGCTCCAGTATCCCAACTTGACAAGGTCAGTTTTGTACTTGAAAATATCAGTAGTATGGGTGCGACCCGAGAGGACTAACTTCCCAGTGGAAAGAATGAAAAATACCATAGGTTTTGTTGTTATAATTATTATTATTATTTTTAAAATTATTATAAAAAATGATTTCATATTGTTTATAACAAATTTTAATTGTCATTAACATTATTCTGCTTATGTCATCCGTTTTCTTTCAAACTTTTTATCATTCCATAAGAGGGAGCTATTTTCAATTGTTATAAATAATGCTTTATTATTACTAACAATAATTTTTCACTGTTACAGCGTCTTCAATGCTATTCTCTCAATACTGACACAAGTTTAAAGTTCTCCAATTCCTATTTTTGTTTTCTAAAACTATCTCTTTTCATGAAATATTGTCATAATATATTTCATACAAATATTCCTAACATGCAATAATCATATTATTCAAAATATCTTAAAATTCTGTATTAAAAATAGTATAATTTATAAATTGCAAAATTCAGGTAGTTTACCATTTTTACAAAAGAAAATAAAAAAGGATTTATAACTCCATCATAAAAAGCACGTCCAAAGAATGTCAGAACACAGAATCCCAAAGAAAGTACTAAACTGGAACCCACAAGGAAACCGAAAACTAGGAAGACCGCGCAGAATCTGGAGAGACGGAGTGGACAAGGAAATTCGAGAGACGGATCTGGAAGAAGGCCTGTGGATGAAAAGAGAGGAATGAGCGATTAGGAATCGGAAGACGTAGTAAAACGTTGTAACCCGATGTGTGTATATATATATATATATATATATATATATATATATATACCATTTTTTTCAGTTTTTAGATTCTCCATAAAAAACAGCTCTACCGATTTTGCTTAAAATCCAACCAGTTCCAAGTTGCGTAATTATGTGTCGAATGTAATTGGTACCACGTCGATATCATTTTTTGTTCTCGAGATAATCGAGACGAAAAATAATTCCGAACGCACATGCGAACACACACACACACACACACACACACACACACACACACACACACACACACACACACACACACACACACACACACACACACACACACACACACACACACACACACACACACACACACACACACACACACACACACACACACACACACACACACACACACACACACACACACACACACACACACACACACACACACACACACACACACACACACACACACACACACACACACACACACACACACACACACACACACACACACACACACACACACACACACACACACACACACACACACACACACACACACACACACACACACACACACACACACACACACACACACACACACACACACACACACACACACACACACACACACACACACACACACACACACACACACACACACACACACACACACACACACACACACACACCACATCTACTTAAAAATTTCGACTCTGGGGACCTTGAAATATGGAGATATGTCAAAATTCGGAATTCACAAAATCAGACCCATTGCTATAACTTTTCGCTGGAAATTTAAAAATATTCTTTTCGTTAAACTTGGAGGTTTATGTATTTTTTTCCGGCAACATGCCACAAGCCGAATACCGTTCCCTCTTTTGATTATCTTCCATTGTATTTTGGTTTACCCAATAAAAATTTCTTTAACTGCAGATACATTGCTGTATTATTTATTTAATTTTTCAAACCAACACTTACATTGACCAACTTCTGAAACTGATGAAAAAATTGCAATGTGTTTGCCGGTGTTTGCAACATATTCGACTGAATATAAGTCGACCAATTATCAAGAACGTCACTTTTTGAAATTATCGCTCTCATATTGATTAAAGTGGATAAATTTGGAGATGCATTACACGGCGTCACTTCGCCCAAATCTCCGGCACTGGAACCGCTAAAAAAAACATAAAATATGTAACGATTGTTTTGAAAAAAAATATCTATGTATTTGATTAAATTTAACTTTAAATTCTAATTATTTAGTTTAAAAAAATATATCACTATTTTTGCGTCAGATGTGTTGACCTGTTACTGAATCATAAATAAGCTTTTTTTAGTTTTTATGTAAAAAATGTTACACTTTTTTACAATTCCAACTTGAAATTTTTATTAAATTTAAAAGTATTTATTATTAACAAAATTTACATTTTTAAACGTTACTTTTACTGAATAAGTCTTAGAAGTCAGAAATGGTACCATATTTTGTCTATTTGTTTGTCAGAGTTATCCACCAAACATTATCCACCCCTTATCATCGTTATTATTGTCTACAGAAAAAAGTTTTACGTAAAAGTTGTATGGTTATTATTGAATTTTGTTAATATGGTATCAAAAGTGCAGCAACGCACATATTTCAGGTAATACAAAAAAAATATACAGTGTGTCCACTTAAGTTGGCATCAATATAACGAAAAAAAAGTTATTCTTCATAAAAAGTTCTGTATGGTGTAAAACACAAAATACAACCTTCAGATATCAACGCATTTTAGCCATATACGAAATCTGTTGGAAAATATGAATTTTACCGAATAGTAAAATAGCCAATATAGTCCACAGAATTGAACCTACTATTTACATGCTGCTCATTAAAGATCAATGCGGTTTCAGAATAGGTATGGGCACGAGAAAAGCTATACTGGCCATACGACAAAGTTTTGAAAAAAGACTGAGGATGAGAAAAAATACACATTTAGCCTACGTGGAAAAAAAACTGAAATCTGCACGTTACTGTACTTTTGATGGCATTTTAACAAAATTCAGTTACAACCACAACTTTATTTACGTACAGCACGTAGCCACTTTTGACATCGGTAGAATGGGTGACGTACACGTGACGTCATTGCTTGAGATGGGCTTTTTGAGCTAGGTTTAAGTAGTAGTAGTAGTATTTTACCTGTAGTCAAGGCCACTTTTTGACAGAGAGAGAATCTCAAGCTATGACGTTACATGTATGTCACTTTGTCTACCGCTGTCAAGCTGAAACGGCACGTGCACGTCACTCTTTTTACCGTTGTAAAGATAAACCGTCACGTGCACGTTACCTATAGGCAATAATAATGATGATAAGTGAAAGGTAGCTTTTAGTGAATAATAAGTTTAAGTTCACCAAAAAACTGTGAATATATCCATATCGTATTTTAATTTACAGCTATTGAATTCGCTAACCTTGTGTCAGATCTAGCGCTTGACTGAACTTGTGAGTTATTTTCTCTTAAAGCCAAGGAGCATGGTGGAAAAATTGCAACGGTATCAATCATGCTGTTATCGAATTCTGGAGCAATAGCGATTTCATCCAAGGGTGATTCCGAACCAACTTCGTCGTCTGAAGATTCTTCTGTCATTAAACGCTAAAAATGTGTTTTATTAAAATATCAGGAAATTTAGTAAGTGGCATTTAATTTGGGATTAAAACTGAAAACCTAATTGATTTACAAAGCTGGTTTAAAAATAGTATCCGACATTTTTGTAGAATTGTAAATCAAACACACACCTACAATATTTATCAGGGGAAGATAGTAAATGATTTGATATTGTTATTTTCCAAAAATAATGCAGAATAAATAAAGTTTAAAAACAACCTGCTGACCAAATACTTTTTATTTTCAGTTTTTAAATAAACATTATTACAAAGCCTGAATGAACAATTATTGAAAATATAAATAATTATAGTAATTGGGAAGAAAACTATTATTTTGTTATTTAATTTTACAAATTAAACAAGGAAGACTCTAAAAAGCATAAACGTATAACACAAGCAATAAAAGTAATAAAAACTGGTTAGTAACTACCCTTTGTTTAATTTCTATAACACATTCGCAAGCTGTACATACAAACGAGAACTTACATTATGGTCAAAAGGACAAACGTGTACCTTTCTTACTGTAAGAACGGGAGTTTTTTCGCTAATATTATCTTCTAGCTGTTTTAAATTCGATTGTTCGTCTTCTCCTTGGCTTAAAGGCCTCCTTCTTACTCCCCAGTTGAAGTTGTCAGTACTCTCACCCTAAAAACATAATGGATTGTATTAACTCGATATAATGTCGAAATTATATACAAATCTTAAAGTTCTGTGGCTATGGGCCATGATATTTCTCAAGATTTAGCAACACGGTAGTATTGGTAACAGCGCTACTTCTTGGTGGGGATCATTTATGTGAAACGATCGTCGAAAATGCTAAATGTATAGATGTTAGAATTGGAGAGCCATCAGTAATTATCAAGGCTACCAGATCGTATAATTGGATACAAAAAGCGTATAATATGGTTATCTTATGTATCCAGTTTGTATAGAAGATTGGCTTGTATAATTGGATTCAAAAATAAAAATTTAAATGTAAAGTTAACTTTGCGAGAATTAAAACATCGCTTTGAAATTTGTTCCTCACATGTTAAAAAAATATATATTGAGAGATATAACGTATCTTAATCGTTGACAGCTAGCAGGCGCTCTTTTTAAATTAAGTCAGAGTGATAAAAAATTAATAACTGTATTTGTCATATTTGTCACAAGCTATTTCTTAACAGTTTTGTATATTAAGATTTAGTTTTGCATAATTTCAGTGACTCAGCGGTATAAAATAAGTTATAGCTCTACTGATAGCCTCACTGTCCTTTTAATATACATATACATACATATAGTCACGCCTTTTTCCCGTAGAGGTAGACAGAGACCACTTTCTTCCACTTGCTACGGTTCTTACACACATCTTTGGCTTCCACTACTTTCATCAGTGCTCTTATAAGTGCTCGTCGGTTGTTGGTACTCTTGACCTGGCCTTTTTTCAAAACAATGTTGATCTGATCGAGATATGTTCGCCAAAGTCACCGAGTCACTCTGGCAATACTTCTCAGACTACTCATCTCCGCAGCATTAATACTATTTTCATGCTTCTTCTGCCAAACCCAACATTCACTACCATACATAATTGTAGGAACCAACACTCTTCTATGCCAGACGTGCTTTTTTGACACTTTCTGGCTGTTCATAAAGCTATGCAGTGCCCAATTCATTTATTATCCTGTCAACACCCTTCGGTCAATGTCACTGTCATACTTTCCATCTTTCGTAAACTTTGAAACCAAGTATACAAACTCATTTACTTGTTCTTTCTCCCTTAATCAGAACTTCACAGTTTGTCATGTTTTCTTCTCTTTCAAAAACCATTACTTTAATTTTGCTTACATTTATTTTCATCCCTTTGATTGTCAGGGCATCATGCATAACATTAACCATCGCCTGCAACTCCTCTTCGGATGACGCTAATATGACTTGATCATCGGCGTAATGAAGGAATTTGACGATCAAATCATTAATTTTCAATCCATACACACTCTCTTTCAAATACTTTAAACAATCGTCTATGTATAAGTTATACAGCCATGGCGAAGCCACACATTCCTGTCTCACACCTTATTCGATGTTAAACCAGTCCTTGTAAGCTCCGTTTATTCTTACACAAGCAGTGGAATCCTCATAAAGTGATTTCAGTGCCCGTATTAAACTACTGCTCACCTCATACATAGACAATGTCGACCACAATTCACTTCTCACCACTCTGTCATAGGCCTTTTCCAAGTCTATAATATTATAATTCAATAATTACTTATTATGGGGTATGATGTCATAGGTTTTCGTATACCCAAGTATTATGTAAAATACGAGAGTACTTTTAGTAACAAAAAATAACAGAATAAAATTAAATGCGCATGATTATTGTGGGTAATACCCACCAAATAAAACGAAACATAAAGGGTTGGATATTCTAAAAAAACCAAAAATGTATTAAAATCAAACTTAAAATTTTAAAACAAAAAATTAAATATATAAAGCATTCAAACAAATTTTTAAAAAATTCTTCGCCGATGGCAAGCCATTATCCTAATCTATTGTAAAATACTTGCCCTCTTTTCAGCATATCTACTGTAATCTTATTGACAGCATCTGTAATCTTAAACTTAAGTTTATCTTAATTTTCGGCTGTATCAAGTTTACAACCATGAATGGTACTTTTGTCTTGTCCCCAAAAAAAGTACACTGGTGTAATGTCTGGAGATCTGGCAGGCCATTTAATATTGCTTGTTCCGCTCAACTACAATCTTATTTGCTAATAACTGTCACAAAGATCGAATTATAAACGGCAACCATATTGTTTGTACCACACATAGCCAATATTTACGCTGGGAATATTTTGAAATTACACCAGTTTGCATTGACGGATTTACATTTCAGCATTCAAATTTCCCTCGGTGACAAATGGACCAATCACATGGTTTCCCAAAATACCACTTCAGACATTCACTTGAGTTGGCTGGAACGCCTATGTAAATTTTCTCGAGATCAGTATCGCAGCCTGAAGGGATCCTGACAGCTTTGTAATGCACTGACTAAACAGTGAAGTATGACAGTTTGTATAAAGTTTTAAGAGTTTTGTATATAGTAAGAATTTTCAAAATTATTCTAAATATCATACATCGTCTGCCTGTTAAAAATAGACCTTATCATTAAATCTGGTAGCAAATAGATTTACACAATCAGGTGCAAAATTTTCTTATTTATTTGAAATTTTTTTACACGAATAAATATTCATTTTGAAAATTTCGTTATTCTTAGAATGAAACAACATGAAAACACTTTTTCTCGCCGCACTACGCCACGTGGCTTAAAGCCAACTAGAGCGAAGGCAGTGCGCTGTTGCCGATTGCCGATAATGCATTACTGTGCTTGTACCATTGTCTAAAAAATTATAGTTGATCAAAACCATAGACATAGGAGACTAGACTGCGGATTCTCGTTCTGAGAGTTCCCATCGGGAGCCAACTCTCAGCACGGGGACCCGCAGTCTACTCTCCTATGTCTATGATCAAAACCTGTGCTAACCTAACCTATGTTTTACTGAAGATATTAAAAATGTACCTCATAATGTGGCATCTTTAACGGATCCCTTTTTAAAACAGAACGTATTTTTATATTTCAAATATCAGATGTATGATCACAAATAAAAATTATACGATTACTACGACACTTTTCATCTCATTATTTTTTTTTTGGCACCACAGTATTGTTGCCATCTATTAATCGACCCAAACGTTATCCAACGAAAAGCCCCTAAGGTTGACTGACTATTTATCTCTAGACAACGCTTGTACTGTATCCTTTTCAGTAAGCGAGCGCTATGCCAGACACAAAAGTTTAAGATCTGTAAATTATCTTTTACCTAGACGTGTCATAGTTTGTTATTATTAAATAATTCGTACCTCTATACTTTCGCTTTCATACTCCAAAAAGTCGAAATCTTTGAAAACCCCAAATTCCGTAGCGGCATCGTCCCTTCTGGACCCGCCACTCATATCGTTGTTACCACCTGATACTTCTTCAGTACTGGAAGCCATACTAGATTGCCTCTCAATAATATCAGATGTCTGACTAAATATTACCTAAAATATTAGAATTAATAAAATAAACAATATTATATAGACATTATTAATGTCTTACCGATGGACTTTTCGGCAAACCAACACGTTGACCGCATGTTGTTAATAGGTTTACCAAGCATTCTCTTACTCTACCCTGTAACAAATAAAAAATATTTATAGATATTTTCAAACGTAGCTACAACAAATTTTTTTTTATTAAAATTAATGAATATTAACATGGATTTTGTTAAGTGAGTGTGTAAGATGATTATAACATAACTTTATATACTGACGAGCATTGTAAACCCTGCCAATGCAACATACAAGTTTTATTGTTACTTAAATTCACTCTCTTTAATAGCTTGTTTCAAGTTGATTTGTATTCCTTCATTAATAATGAAATGTTCGTCATAAATTGAATAACTTACTTAATAGTAACATATTAGATACATTTTAAAAAAGTTACCTGGCACATCCAAGGTCTTTTCCATCCAGACTGAGGAGAAGTATCTGCAGGACTTATTGAACAGGATCTCCTTGGAGTTGAAGTGGTTTTCGATGTTCCTGCTTCCTCAGTCTTGTGCAAAAATCTTCTACCGATCACCGGAGTTTGGGACATATCGAAGGTAAATTCCATTGTTCTTCCTAAAATATAACAGTAACTTTAATAAAAAAATATGTGTTCACGTTAATTTCAAACATTCACAGCCACGCTTGCCACCCCCTCTAGAGGTGAGCCACAGTAGATCCATGAAGGGTCACAGTGGAGTGGCGACATTACTACGACCTACTCAGATGATACCTAACCTAACCTAACCCAAGAGTACGTCTGATATTTTGCATGTTCAAGAATTTTTTTTTCCGTTTGTATGATTGTAACAGGAATTTTTTCTCCCGTTTTTATTAAGAATTCTTTAAGCCAGTCCTGGTATCAAGCCAACATTATAGACTAATGTTGATAAGATTGAGATATTAAAAAGCCATTGTAAATCGAATTTATTCATTTATTAGTAAGTTAGTTAAAAAATGGTAATGATTTTTATTTTTATATTTGATCTCGCTTTCAAATATAATTTAGCATTTACTACTTGGTCGTTTTATTTATTTAATAAAATATTTTATGCCGGAGACCTTCGTCGTTAATGTTAAATATTATTAGCAGAAAATCATTCTTAGTGACAATTTATTTATTGTAGTAATCGACCTTTTCTCTGGAGACGTTTTTTTCTGAAGGCTGTTTTCCTGCATACCTTGTTTTTCGTTGCTACAGACAGCTCCCATGACTGGTCGTTTTTTCTGTCGGCTGCTGTTTTTTGTCGGATGTTAATCGCTGCTGCCGATGGCTTTAATGGCTTTTTCTATTCCCTGTTAACTGGTTTTTTATTGGTTGTTTTGTGGTAACCAGTTATCGACGGAGATTTTATTCATCAACTGGCTTTAAATACGCTGTATAACTTGGGATTGATGACATTGATATAAAATTCAGAATTCACCATTTTCTTTCAGAGGAAAATTAGAAAATCGGTTGATTTTTCTTGGAAACTACGATGCAGACGTTTTCATGGTAGGAAAAAATTGGATTTTCGAAGACATCCACCGAGTGAATCTTTTTACATTGATAATACGGTTACTGTTGAAATTTGAAATTCTTTTTTTTTATATATATATTTTGTATCTCTTTCAGCAAATTGTAAAAAAAATTTTGTAAATAAACCTGTTTTAATTGTTTCTGAGAGAAAAAAACGAAGTTTGCACAGCCTTGAAGCCAAAATACGTCGATTATTTAGCTCGTTTTGTGGTACTAATTAAAATAATACGATTGGATTTGTTTGGGGTTAATTAATTTTAAGTGATTTTTTATAAAATCCGCGCCCTTACGTGGTGAGTAATTTTAGTTTTTTAGTTAGTTTGATGAATCCAGAACAAATACGGTTGTATAGATCCGTGACCTGAAAACCCTGAAAACGGAACCCTGAAAATAATATTTTGATCTTTTTCCAGTAAAGTTACTTTTTTACATTATACAAAGGAATGCTTAGATGGTTTAGACAAGTAGAAAGGATGGATGAAGGAAGATTGACGAAACAAATTTATAAGGCGAGTGTGAATGGGCAAATCGGTAGAGGTCGACCTCGGAGAACATATCTCGATCAGATCAACATTGTTTTGAAGAAAGGCCAGGTCAAGAGTACCAACAACCGAAGAGCATGTATGAGAGCACTGATGAAAGTAGAGGAAGCAAAAGATGTGTGTACGAACCGTAGCAAGTGGAAGGAAGTGGTCTCTGCCTACCCCTATGGGAAAAAGGCGTGACTTTATGTATGTATGTACATACAAATTTTATTTGTTTAATTAATATTAGTTATAAGTATTTGATTCTTATTCGTTTCATAAAATTAGTTATAAAAAATTTTAAAAATTCTTTTTCAGTATTTAGACCTTTAGCTATTTATTAAATCAGTATTTCAATACTAAGTTTTTTTTAAGGTACACAATTGGGGTTAAAGAGTCTTTTCTTCGTAACATGATGTTTTGTTCCAAGCAGTTAGCTTCCAATTATGTTCTGTTAATGTTATGAATTACAAACTTTCAAAAAGACGATATTTCGACAAAAATTTTTGTAGCAATTTGGGCAAGCATAGAATTTCAAGCTCGACGTCGACTCAATCGCGATTGAAGAGATCTAGAGCAAAAAAATTCTCCAATTTTTACCTCAGAATCTACAAGGTTCTATTCTATGATAAATCGATTTTCTTTACGAGTTGCCCGTTATGTTTTTAAATCGTTTTTCTGTTAAAGTCAAGTCTCGAGTTAATTTCCAGATACAGTCCGATTTTCAAAACATTAATTGATGTTGGACGAAATTACGACTCGTTCAAATTAATTAATGTATGAGTTAAAAAAAAATAAATCGTTTAATTTTTGTTTCACATCCACTACTTATATTAAATAGAACGGTATTCACCTGGTAACTCCTTCTTCGTGAAGATGCTGTCTTCATTAAAAGAAGGATGCGGCATTGCCGTCAAGGAACTTTCCCAGTGCGAATGTAAAGAAATCGGTGGCGCCACCAAAGAACTCGACCTGCTGACAACTAATTTTAAAATTTTCAACGATTCCTTCCAATTTGGTCCTTCTATATACTTTACGATCACTTTTAATAAATCTGCGTTAACAGGCTGCGCAGCCGCCGAAGCCAAATCCACGTAGTGTAAAATACAATGGATTATATTCAAAATGGGTAATTGCAGATTGCTCGGACCTTTCTCCAAAACTTCTATCAGAAAAGAGAGCATATTTAAACTTAAATGAGAGTAAGTGTCATGAAGATATTTTACTACACATTTGGTCCACTGAAAACTTTCTTTGCTGAACGTTCTTCTGCTGTAGAGGTTCATTACAGTACCCAGATTTTCTAATTTTTTGCTTTTTTCGATGCTTACCTACGACGGAAGGTAAACAAGTCTTATGATTCAAAAATAATTAAATATTTAATTAAGCACTATGTTTTGTGTTATTTAATGGTTGCAGAATAATAATCAAATAAAAGTAGAAAACAGAAAGCGTAAAATTACCAAAAGCTCAATTTATTATAAGCTGACGATATTTAATTATAAATTGTATTTTGTTACAAACTGGTGGGAGCAAAAATTAAAATTGCATACCTGGGCAATGTTTTCTGCAGCTCGTATACAAAGTTCGTTGGCATCTTCGTAGTTTAAAAGCATATAAGGCAGTAAAGCTATAACGTTCATCGGAAATGCTATACTTTGAGATGGATCCACAACTACGAAATTTAAAAGTGGAGTAAAATGTGATAGAAGCGCAGTCACCGGTTCATAAATATTCGAATGAGTACATCCCTGAAAAAATATGCAAAATGTGTAAAAATTCAATAAAAACCTTCAGTAATGTTTGAGGATAACACATACGTCATAAAATAATTAAACGATACAAACCTTTAATAATAGAGCATGGACCCCGGGAAATGAGTTCCATCTTAATTGCGACTGAAGCTTTTCAACTTTATCTCTAGCATCGGGTCTGTCCAATGGCAGTCTGTGCATCACACTTGCCAATAATCTTACGGCCAATAAAAACTCATGTTCGTAGTCGGATTCTAATAGGGATACTGCGAGCCAAAACAGCTGTGCTAAAATAGTCAATTTGTCGTCTTGAGTTGCTGTATCTCCTAACATTTTTAAACTTTGTGCCGATCGAGATCTTGAAAGATTATTGGACGAAAATTTGGTGATACCACTTCTAAACAAATAAACAATATAATAAAAAATGTGTACTGTCTACCCCGATGGAAAGGAAAAATAAATATTACTTCTCACACATTAATAATAATAATATACACACATCCAATAAACAGTCTCCGCAACGTTTCGAAAGTGCACTCACTCATAGAGTTTAAACAATTATAGCCTGGGGAGAAATCAGTATCGAGTGAAGAATACAATGCCAGACGCACACGTCAAGTGGTTGCAATGGAATTTTTTGAGGATAACAATATCGATGTGTTACCACTATTAAGCACATGAGATATGCTTCAAAGAAGAGTTCTTATGTCATACTTTCTATCTCTCATAAACTTTGAACCCAAGTATACAAACTCATTTACTTGTTCCACTCTTTGTCCTTTAATCAGAACCTCACTGTTTGTCATGCTTTTTTCTCTTTTAAAAACATTTATATTTATCCCTTTGATTTTCAGGGCATCATGCATAACATTAACCATCGCCTGCAACTCCTCTTCAGATGACTCTTGATCATCGACGTAAAGAAGGCATTTGAGGCATTTTTAATTCATACGCACTCTCTTTAAAATCTTTTAAACAATCGTCTATGTATAAGTTAAATCAGTCCGTGCAAGCTCCGTTTATCATGACACAAGCAGTGGAATCCTTGTAAATTGATTTCAGTGCTCGTATTAAACTACCGCTCACTCCATACATAGACAATATTGACCACAATTCACTCCTCACCACTCTGTCATAGGCCTTTTCCAAGTCTATAAAACTGCAGTAGACCTTTCGACTTCTAGCCAAGAATTTTTCGACTATACTTCTAAATGGAAAGATCTGATCATCTCCTTCCTCCTCTAAATCTTCCTCTTCTATATCCTGCTTGCACATTCCATATCATCTCAGTTTCATTCGTCATTCTTTTAATCAATATCTTTGCATACAGTTTGCCGACTATGCTGAGTAAACTAATACCTCGGTAATTCTTACAGTCCTGCTGCGAACCTTTTTTCTTGTAAAGCAGCACGATAATGGCCTTGCACCAGTCGTCTGATACTCTACCACTCCTCCAACAAAAGTTAAAAAGGCGGTACAACAGACTAGTTACCACACTTTGTACAGCCATCATCATTTTAACCGTTATCCTGTGGTACCCAGCAGCTTTACCCAATTTCATACTGTTTAATTCTTCCACAATTTCTGTCGTACTAAGTTTACTTTCATTGCAACTTTCACTCATGTTTCCGAATGTGCTTAAAAAAATTACAGGCATATTTTTAAAATATATTTACTTATTATTGCAGTTGAGAGTAGTTTGGAGAATTATAAAAAATAAGTAGTAAATAAGTAAATCCTTGAACATATGCAAAATAAAATTTTATTAATACACTTATTTTAACACTAACGGAAACACATTATGAGATAAAAAGACAAATGGAAGTGAGGGTTGCCTACATACAAATATGTAGAGAGATAGGTTACTTACTAAATATAAGCAAAAAAAACAAAAGAATCGAAAGGCTAATTATTGGAACATTACACCCATTAGAAATATCTGTACAACTTGGTCTAATCAATAACCATTTGGTTTAGAGGGTGAAAAACGCAGAAAAAGACATGGACAGAAGCATCATCTTGGAATAAAAGAATAGTTCAAAAATCACCTGTGGTCAATTTCATTGCTATGCCTATTTCTTTCTTTAACGTCCGTAGAGGATAGCGTGTTCTTTTTAAATCCATAAGAAACTGAATAACTCGTACTTCTTGCATGACCAATTATCGGCGAATAGAACACCGGCGTTCCAGTTAAATTAATAGGAGAACCTTCGGTATTTTTTCTAAATGATGCTGCTTCTTTATTATTAAGATTGGGCGTGGACTTGAAGAAATCTTTCATAAAATCTAACGGTCGGAAATCCGATTCTAGCGATTCCACGGCGGCTTCAAGTGTTAACAGAAGCTCAGTTACATAACCTACAATGTGAAATTGTCCATGAGATAAAATGGAAACAAAGCTTAATCACTGATAAGTAATTTAAAAATATATTTGTATGCATTTTATTTGGTAACATTTATATAGGAATTAAGGTTTTTAATACTACCGTACCTTGCATATCTTCACCCTGTTCGGCGACTGTCTCAACCAAACGACTCAATATGTCTGACAGCATTCGAGACGTAATGGGTACTCTCAAAGCTCTAAAAATCTGTAATGACCTTCCAGCGTAATGCCTTGAGGAACAGCTCAATCCCAATTGTAGAGCAGTTTGAGCCCATCTTTCATTGACATGAGCATTGGGTAAAGATTCCCTAAAAACTTTTAGGATGTATTGGATAAATATATCGATTTGTTCGACGCTCTTTATCGACCAAATTTTTGCTGTAATGTCTTCGTAATTCCATAATGGTGAGTTTTGACGCGTTGCCAGGAATTGTATAAGAGATTTTATTATCACAGAAACTGTAAGTTCTATTTTCGTTGCAGGAACTGGCTCTGCGTTTTCAGGAACGACTACTACTTGAGGAATTGAAGTTTCTTTTTCTTCGACTACAAAATTAAAAATATAATATTTAAAAATACTTATTCTTTGTAAAGTAAATCAATAATAACTGCGATGATGTTTTATATAATTTAATTTTTATTATTAAAACTAGCAAGTTAAAAAAAATCTGCCAAAGATAATGGAAAAATTTAAGGATTTTATGCTTACCACACTACGTGCATGTAAATAAATATAAAAAAGTCTAGAAAAATTCATTCATATTTGCGAAATAAAGATTGCAAAAGATACAAAAGTTCTTTAAACATTGCTATAGAGTTTTGCAGTTTAATGATGGCAACCTCGCAAATTGGGCATCCGTCTTTTAAGTTTTTGATACTGAAGACTTTGAATGAAACTTCAATAAAACTTGCTTACCTACGTTCTGCGGATTCACCACACCTTTTACGAAAGATTAAAGCACGTTCAATAAATATCAACAACAAAAAATAAAAGAGAAACAAATCCAGACCATAACATTGAGGCAAAAAACCCTGATTTAGATCAAATCAAACCGAAGCCAGCTAATTCAAAGAAAATAATAAAGATAACACTTGAATCATTTTACCACCTTTTTTTAACATGCATTCAAGTAGATTTTTGCAAAAAATATATACATAGTTTCTTAAATTTGATCCTGGAATTTAGAAATTCAATTTAACTTTAAAGCCATTTAACTCATAACTACCAAAAATGCACTAGAACTCTTTACTTCCTTGCCCCTCGATTCTTATTACAAATTATTACTAACCAGCAACAAGAAAAGGTAACAAGCACTTTTCACTTCGGAAAAGAAATGGTTAAAGGAAAATATTGTATGGTTCATCGCAAAATATAATGGTACGTCCCTTCTGTTTATATATTTTTAAATATTTCGTCTGTTTGGCTTTAATGTGGTTTTTTAATCAGAGTTTTCTTGTCATCTTTAGTTTTTCTCCGGCAAAATCGTGTTTTTTTTTGAGTAATCTGGAGTAATTTATTTTTCCTGTCAAATTAATTTCCTCTAAGTTTAATTGTTTTAAATTTTGTTTTCATTTTAGGCTTTTTTTTATGAATATAAATAAATTATTCTATTTAGTCGCCTCTTCAACGACGCTTTTAACCGTAATGATACCAACTCCACAAGCTTCAGCTACTATATTGTACACATTATGTAGAGGAAGTGTAAGAAGGCCTTGTTCTTTCTAAATTTTCATAGAGTTATATACATTATAAATTATTTCTCAACTTAATTTATGAATAACTTTCTTGGCACTACTCATGTTTACAAATGTTTCGAATTTGTATCTCAATTAATTTATTTGAACCTTACTTAATACTAAAAATATTTTCACAAATAATAATATTCAACTAATTAATTCAATAAAAATAATTTACAATAAATCAAATAGAAAAAAAAACTTAAAATTTTACAGTTTGTTAATTAACGCAAAAAAATACAACTTGATTTTACTACAACACGATTAAACTCCAGAACAGATTTCACGATGTTTTTAAAAAAGACGCTAAGATCAAGAAATCAACTCTAAATTTTGATTTGCGGCGTTGGCGGTTTTGCACAATCCATAAGATTTTCTATTACCTACCTCTACAACTGTGCTAGTTTGAATAAAAAACTCACTTGTCTCTTCGGTTTTTAAGTTTACCACAGTTTGAATAACAGACTTATCCACAGCCTCCACTGCAGTCCCAGATCCGATTTGGCTTAATAAAAATTCGTTTAGAGTTGGATTCGATTCTGGAAAATATATAAATATTTATTGTTCACAAAAAGTAAATTTTTAATCTGAAGTTGGTGAAATTTTTAACATTTTTATCAGAAATTGTTAAATAGTTTCAGTTTATATATTTTTTTATACACACTTTTGTTGGTATTATTGAAAATTAAGAAACTAACTGTGTAAATTATATATGAAGTTATTTATGTAGCCTTTGAAAAACAAAAAGGTTTACCAATAAAAGTATGTTCCACTACTACCGAGAAACTAACTGTGTAACTATGTAAATATATAAATGCATACTTTTTTGATGTGTAACATCTTTCCTCTCGATTTCTTGCAATTTGTAGGAATGATTTCATGAAATGGAACGGAAGTGTGTAACAGGAAGTCGCGGAAGCACGCGCTATTTGATTTGACGAATAAACGCGCGGTGGTAGAGTTGGCCGTCAGATAGCCGTCGGTACTGTCAAACATCAACTATGCACTTAAGTTACAGTGTTGTGTATAAAGTTTGCTGTTATATGTGTAAACTATATAAATAAATATTTACTGTTGATAATAAGTCTCAATAAAGTGCAGATCATGGATAAAAAATTTAAGTAAGTAATAATAAAAAATTATTCGAATAAAATATTTCAGTATTTAGCTTTTTTAAATTTTTAGGTTGATTTCTGTCACTCCTAGTGTCAATTAAATAAAATACAATTTTCATTAAAAAAGAATTATTGTTTGTTATAAAAAATCATTTCAAATAATACGTGACCCATCTTTTTCAGAATATAATTTTAAAATTGCTTATTACTAAGGTGAGATGTCAAATGTTACACATCATATGCGACTACTGTAACGATCGCTCGTTTTTTTTTAAATTATGTGATTTATTTATCTACTAAAAGCTATATTATTTATCTAGTTGTAGCCCTAAAAAAAACAAAAAAGTTTACCAGTAAAAGTATGTTCAACTACTGCCGACAAAGTCGGAGTGGATAGTCCTAACTCCAATTGCTTCGTTTTACTATTCAGTAAAATATGAGCGACAGTCAAGTGATCATTGTGCAATGCTAAAACAATCAACAGATTCAACAGAAGGTGTTTGCAATGTTGATAAACCAATGAACGTGTGTGATCTAGTCCTAAAAACAGTATGTGAAGCATCAGAGGTACGTGAACAGTCCAATCTAACTCTATTCCGTCTACGACGATGTCACAGAGTAGCATCACGCCAACATTGCACCTGCAATTATTTATTTATATGTGACGGTAAAGAAAAGTACAAATAATATTATTGCATTTAGTACTTATTTAGTAACAAATACATAAGTATGCATGGTGTACATTAAAATATTAATAATTAGTGCACTGTGTTAACTAATATTAAAGATTGCAGTGAGGTTTTGTTATTAAAACAAAAATACAAATAGTGTACAAAAAGTTCACCAGGTAAATGAAATTATAAAATATTTAGAATACATTTTTTTCTTTTTAAGGGCTGATCGTCACTATAATGCCGTTCATAGTTCGTTCTCGATCCGATTTCGGTCTGGTAAAGTCGTATCATGTTCACATTTTACAATCTGAATCAGTTCACGATTCAGTCTTGAATCGTTAATAATCAAAGTCGAATGTATTTGTCTCGTAAATAATTAATAACATTAAAAAAATATTGTAATATTTGCGATGAAAAAATGTCATTGAACTTTTCGATTGAAGAATTAGCTATTATAGCTACATTTGTTTAGTTATTTCTATCACTAAGGATTACTTTACATAAAATATAATTCAAATACAATTTAAATGTAATTAAAAGTAAAATATATTTAAAGTATTGAAGTTAGTTGCACTTATCGCTTCAGCGGGTAATAGCTGACTGAAGCCGAAACAACAGAGCATTCACACTATCGATACATGTCCTGAAAAGTTCGATCTCGCTTAAACAAAATTTCTTTGAGCCTGATTGTGATTGGAATGGGATTCGATCGAAACTTGACTGTTACGGATAGTATGAATGCACACATACCTATATTTTTTACTTGGTGCTTTAACAAACCGAGATTGGACCGAGAACAAACTGTGAACAGCATTATAGTGAGAATCGGCGCTAATTTAGTTTTTTACTTGACATTCTTGAAAATATATTATGGGAATATTTTGTAAAACGGAAAAATAAACAAAAATTTATTGTTAAGAAATAAACTAAAATTATACAAACCAAAACTATAAAATTAAAATATGTTTTGGTTTAACTTCAATAAGCTTACCTAAATTATGCGATAGAAAATAAATATATATACAGAGTGGGGCACCCCATACGACACGATCCCTGTTAACCAAACCAATAATTTTTTCGGGAATTTCCTGTAATAAGAATTCTTTTAACATGTTTAATAAATATCGTTTCAATGCTATCCTAAGTAAAAAAATGCATTGAAATAAGAGCTACTATTTGAAAAATCCAATATCTGAAAAACTAGTTAGGTTAGGTATAGAGAACCCCAATATGAAATGAAAGATTATAAAATTTAATATTGTCCATACCAAAAAAATACAGGGTGTTCTATTTGAAATAACAAAGTTATCTTTGTCCCAAATTATAAAAAAGTGACAATGATTTTTGAACATTCTGTATATTATTGAGAAACGGGTTCTATTGAAATCAATAGCCCAAACCTCTTTTATGCTTGGTCAGAATTCAAAGGGATGATTTCTATACATTTCGATGTTATTTAGTTTCCAATTGTACCTAGCATTTTCATAAAAAAAAAATCAATAACTAGAGAACGATTATAGTAAGCTACATAGTACCTTTTATGAAATCGTATTATTTTTTCCTGAACTATTTAAAAGTGTAACGCAATACAGGGTGTTTCATTTAAAAAAACACAACTTTGATATGTCACACTTTTTTGAGCTACCCTGTAGACTCCAAAAAAATTTCCTTAATCAATATACATATAATGAAATGGGGAAATTTCCGAAAAAATTATTGGTTTGGTTTACAGGGATCGTGTCGTATGCCCCACCCTATATATATATATATATACAACTATTAATATATGTATATATATATATATATATATACAACTATTAATATATATTATATATATATATATAAAAACAAGGGAGATAATAAAAAAGAAAAAATTTACCAAAGTATATGGCTCAAACAATTTATTCATTTAAATATACCTGTGAAACCCAGAGATGGGTTGTGAGCTATCCGGTAAATACTCAGTCAACGGGGCAAAAAATCCTCCAAATTCTGGCATTGGTAAAGGATGCGGTTGAGGTACTGACATATTAAATTTATCACGAAGCAATACGTCCTCTTCAATGGCAACCTAAAAAATCAAACTATGACATTTCCTTCGTATAATTTCGTTAAATTCTATAAAATGATATTGGGTTTAAATGTTTTACTAATAAAACTACTTTTTGGTTAACTTGTTAACATTTTTATAATAATGTTTTCAAAAATAAATTGATCGTGTCTTTCCACTTTTGTAAATATATATATTTTTATCATTATTATAGGTCTCTGAAATTTTTGTGTACAACCCATTTGTTCTAAATAAAATTTTTAACCGTTTACCTCCTCTAGAGAACTAATCATGTCATCCTGATTTTTCTGTTTGTCTGGACGAGACATTGCAAAATCAGAAAATATGTTGGAACCAGAATCTGACTTCAAGATTGATGTTTTTGAAGGATCTTCTCCACTATGCCGTTTTGTATGAATTGTTCCTTTTTCAATGCCTTAAAAAAATTACAGGATAATTAAACTCTAATTTATAAAACCTACAAAGTAAACAACATCAATGTAGGAATCGGGGGTTTATACTTTCCCTTTTCCTACATGGGAGAAATAATTTCTTAACTTCGATATAGTGAACTGGAAGTAATCACAATGTCGCTTGTTTTTTAAAGGTTTTTATTTAACACAAAATAAAGGTATTTTATCTTTAAAAACACAATGCACTTGTACCGACTAGTGAATTACTGCAAACAATGAAATTAATTCAAAGCCATGGAAAACTAGGAGTTTAAACTAAGTAATGAAAGGAATCTGAACGATTACAACTTATTGCAATTTAACAAGCGTTATTTAATCGCTGTGGATGAAAGGAGCTGTAAGACAGCCGCTCGCTACGACTGTCGAAAAAATACTGTTGAACGACCATCGTTTTCGACGGTCGGAGGAATATAACTGAACGTCCGTCGTTTTCGACGGTCGAAGGAATACTACAATTGTGTCGAATCAAGACGGCGCGTTGAGAGGAAGCTTACTACTGCGCCGACTCGAGATTGCGCATTGCAAACAAAGGGGTAAAGAAGGCCGGCTAGCGTACCAGTCAGAGATATCGTGGGCAAGGTGAAGGGGAGCGGATTTTTTTTCTAAGGCAAAACGGTTTTAAGACATTGGCGTCGTAAAGGATTAAAATTACAATAAAAAAAATTTAAAAAGAAATGTTGCGATTTGTGATCACAATAATGAACAATGATGTCAAATTATTGTAGCATGCCTATGTTATTTTTTTTTAATCAGAAGTAGTTTACAATTGTTTTTAAAAACTATTATAACATTTATACATACATACATAAAGTATGTATAAATGTTATAATAGTTTTATTTTTTTATTTATTTTATTGTAGTTTATTTATAAGAAATTAATCAAAACCATTTAGGAATAAATAATCCATTTTACTATAGTTTAATATATATTAACTTGACTCTTTTTGTTGATAAATTCAATAAAGTATTTTCTGTGATGTTAATATTTTTGATGGGCAAAAAAACTTACTCAAATCATTTCTACTGCTGGAGTCAGTCTGCCCCGCTACTCCGTTGGTTCCATCAGAATGACTAGAAGCTTTCCTCATTACAGTTAATCTGTAAAATGGAGGAGTTTCTGTCCTTTCTATCAAACAATTTAACGTTTCTACTGTTTGTAATTCCACCATCATTTCGTCTAACAATCTTGCCGATTGTACTCTTGCCAAGTACAAAACCACTCTTTTAGCCTAAAACAAATCACGCAATATTGTTTCTTTCATATTTTCCTTGATTGTTAGTTTTTATAAATCTTGCAAGAATTATTTCGTTCATTACAAAGATGTAATACTTAAGCGATACCTAACCATCAAAGTTACCTATAACGTTAAATAGAGAAAATAATAAAATATTTTATATTTATTGTTAGGGACCACTTCATTTTAAACTAGTACTAGAGTAGGATGAAACGTGAAAAAAAACAGGACGGTTGCCGAATAATCCTGCTTGACAATAAACAAAGAAATTTGCGAGTACATTCTTAAGCAGGAATATGTAAACATGTTGAGGAAGTAAAGGTGGGGTTGGATGGTAACAATTTTGTCAAAACCACATAACTTTTAAGTAAAACACTTTTTTTCTGTCGCCAATAATAACGGTGATTGGGGGTGGGTAATTTGTAGTGAATAACCCTGCACGCAAAAATCCACCATCACCCAGGCAGCTTATTATAAATAATAAACAGTTATTGAAAAGGTAGAGACTACAACATATTTGGGAACTACAATCAATGAGAGTTGGGATCATTCTTTTGAAATACGTTGTCGAATAGAGAGGGCTCGTGCTGCATTCCTTAAAATGTCGAAGTTGTTTAAATGCCACTTTCTGAACTTAGCAACTAAAATACGACTTCTCCGATGCTGTGTTTTCTGTGCTGCTATATGGAGTTGAGTCATGGACTGTAACAGATGCAGCCAGTAAAAGGTTGGACGCATTTGAGATGTGGCTGTATCGACGTATACTCCATATAATCCCTTGGACAGCCCCATGTTACAAACAAAAGAATACTCGACATTTTAAACAAGGAAATTGAGATCATGAGTACAGTCTAAAGTCGGAAATTGGAATACTTAGGACACATCATGAGAAACAGCGAAAGATACGGTCTGTTGCAGCTTATCCTACAGGGAAAGGTGCTTGGAAAGAGGAGACCAGGCAGAAGGAGGATCTCATGGCTTAAAAACCTGAGAACTTGGTTTGAAACCTCCACCACGGGTCTATTTAGGGCCGCAGTTGATAAAATAATTATTGCCAGAATGATCGCCAACGTCCGGTAACGGACAGGCACTGGAAGAAGAACCCTGTACTGCAAATGTGTAGTTACAATAAATAATTTCTTCGATTGATTTTTACCGGGACTAAAATTACCCATGGATAAAGGCTGCAGATTGTTAAAAATTCGATATAAGACAGACGACAGAACTATACGAATCAGTGACAGTGACAGTGACAGATTTTCGGTAGTGACATCGATTAAATAAATCGTAAAAATAAATTGTAAAGAAAACAGTGAAATACATTAGTCAAGTGAATAATTTAGCGTTGTTATGGACAATGTTTTTTTTACATTGACAACTGACCACATCGCTACTAATTGCAATGGTTTTATTTCAGTAGATAAAATGATAAAATTCTAAATATTGTTGATCTATTTAATTTGTATAAGACTAAGACTAAATAAAAACCAACAAAGTAAAATAAATTCAGAATAACTTTTACTGTTTTATTATGGCATTAAATTATAATTGTTTGGTAAAATGTTAATAATTACTTACATATGGGAGAAGCTCACAAGGTGCCATCCCAGAAACGATTATTAAATATCTAATGATGACTTTCATATTATTTGGCCACGAAGTGCAAAGGGTCGCCCAAATTTCTTCGATTTCTTTGGAGTGATTGTCGCCGAACTTAACAGACAAAAAATATATTTACCATAATGCTTTATACTGCGAGTGTCAAAAAGTATGTACCATAAGTGT
Organism: Agelastica alni; assembly: GCA_950111635.1. Lineage (NCBI taxonomy): Eukaryota > Metazoa > Arthropoda > Insecta > Coleoptera > Chrysomelidae > Agelastica > Agelastica alni. The sequence continues at coordinate 39,357,762 of OX467712.1, forward strand.
AAAATGTTTACTATTCATTTGTTAGACAATTTTATTTCAAGTAAAATTTGGTACATTGCGTAAAACATTGGCGCTTTAAAATTTTCAAATATCTAAACGGTATACAGGGCAGAATTTTTATCAAGACAACAATTCTCTTGTTTTTGACATTATCAAAAATGTTTATTTAGAAATGTCATTTGGAATTTAACAATGTTTAGATTTAAAATAAAAAAATTGTTTTTTCTATTATTGCCGTTTTTAGCTGTACAAAAGATACCAGTAACTCATAACTGAGGCACTTAGAACCAGAATAAACCAACCCCATAAAAGCTATTATGGAGAAAATAGGAAAAGAAAAAATGCGTTTTTGTTGATACTCTACAAATCAATCAAAAACAATTGTTATGTCGGATTTTTTCATATGATTGTTTTGAACCTACTGCGTATACTGTCGATAAGCCAAAATAGGCCAGTAGTAATAATGAACTTAAAAATAATTGTGGTTTAGGCCACTTTGGCATTAAAGAAAATAAGTTTTTTGACTGATCCTGAGTAAACCCTTTGTTCTTCGTTTACAAAACATAGGCATACACAAAAAACTAAACAATTTTTTTTGTAAAGTACAAAAAAGGATATTTTTTTACAAAAAGCGTCCTTAAATTAATATAAAAACCATGGTGTAGTGAAGGAACCATTTGTAATACGTGCAGCAAATATATTTTTTTGTTCGGAGATAGCATTATCATTGGGATAAAGAAGTTGTAACTGAACTGTATCCAGTGTACTTCTTTTGGAAATATCAACTTCGTCATTTTTTAATAATTATTGAAAATCTTGAAAGGTTTTGCTCATTCACTGAATTTTGAGCCACTCTATTTTCGTACCGTTAACTGAAATTTTCTGTTTGAGATATTTTTTTCTAGTGCAATTGTTGAGTGGAAATCTTTAGAGGTCATGTCAACGATATCAAATTTTTGTTTTTTTTTTAGCCCCCAGTATCACCAATATTTCAGTCATTGGGCACGAAAATGTGCGGGTGAAATTTTTGTTGTTTCTTAATCAATCCAAAGTCCTCATCGCAAGGTAAATATAGGAGTGATCCGATGACTAAAAATGTGTGATCGATTTCTTCGACAGTTTAGATGGATGTAACAGGAATTTTTTCTCACATTTTTAAAAAAGAATTTTTCAAAGCCGATCCTGGTTTTATCGACTAATGTTGATCAAATTTAATATTTATAGGATTGTGAATCAAATTTCATTAGTTAGTACGATATCGGAAAAAGATCGGCTACATTTCTATTATGTACTTATTTGAAGTTCTTAAGTGTATAATATAAGTGGTAAAAATAATTTTAATTTTTGTTTTTGATCTTGCCTTCAAATGTAATTTAGCATTAATGACTTGGTTAATTTATTTTATTTTAATGAAATTATTTCATGCCGGGGCCATCGTCGTTATTGTTATATATATACGCTGTACAATATTTGGGATTATATTGTGGTAAAATTCAGAATTCAGCATTAGTTACCTTCCTTTATAAGGAAAATTAGATAAGTTTGGATGATTTTCCTTGAAAACTGAGATGTAGACGTTTTCATGGTAGGAAAAATCGGATTTCCTTCTATAGAAGACATCCACCGAGGAAATCTTTTTATTTTTAGATTACTGTTAACTTTAAAATTTTAAATTCATATTATTTTTTATTTTTGTTTGTTTCTCTTTTGTGTAGCTTAAAACGAACTTAATAAAATGCTGATTTAATCAAAAGCTAAGAGTTTAAACACTGAAAAATTTTTTTTAAATAATTGTATGAAATGAATAAAAATCAAATGCTGATAATTAATACTAATTCGGGTCGTTAAAGAAATAAAATTTAATGTTTTTTTACAATTTTAATTTAAATATTCAAATTATTTATTTAATAATTTATCGTATTATTTTATATCATTAAAATAAAACGAGCTACTGTCTACTGTCACATTTTGTTGATCCCCGCCCCGCCCCCTTAACGTATGACGTAATTTATGGATAGCACCTAATAGGAACAAAGGTTTTTTATTGTAGGCAACTATGATTTTAAATCTGAACATTACTTTTCTGTATTAACTTTTTTGATTATATCGAAAACAAGAGTAATGTACTTTTGATAAAAATTCCTGTTTTTTGTTCTTCCCTGTATACCGTTTAGATATTTGATTGCACCAATGTAAGTTTTACGCAATGCATCGACTTTTTTCTCACCAATGAATAATAAAAATGTTGAACATATGGTGCAGATTTTTTGACACTTACATACAGTATATTTCACAAATATTTACCTTCGCTGTAATGTAGAAAATATTATTTAAAACCATTTCAGTAGCTTCCGCGGAACCCCAACCTTCTTTTCTGTCTTTTCCCATTTCATTGGTATAGAACTAACAATAAAAGAAAATTAATAGCTACAAATACAACAAAGAATAAAGTGTAATTCTATAATTATAAAAACTCGGATATATTTACAATTGTACGTATCCATAGCAAATGCGTGTTTTTTTTATCAGAAAATCTAAATTTTTAAATAGCTTATAGAAACAAAACAAATCTTATTGAAAATGTGAGCCACAATCGTTATAAAACTATTCCTTTAATGCAGTGTTTCTTAACCTGTGTTCTACATAGGGAGGTTTGAGGTTTCTCCGCAAAAAAAAACAGATATCACACAACAAAAAATGGTGTTATGTACCTAAACGTAAACAAATAAAATATTCGTAGTACTCTTCATAAACCACTTCAGTTTCTGGCGGCATATACAGTGCGTCCGTAGAGTAACGCATAAATATCAGCTAAATAAACAGTAATATAAAAAATCTCGAAACAGGTCGATTTTTGTTTTGAATTTACTATTTTTTAAAATAATAATCTATCATACAGGGTGAATAACCTTTGAGTGATGACGTCAGAGCCAGTTTTTTTAAATGAAACAACCCCTTTTTTCCAATTTGCGGATTTACCTTGCCGAGCTAATTTCAAAAATGTATCATAAGTTAATTCAAATGGGTACAGGGTGGAAAAAACGCAAAAGTTGTTTGTTATTTTAACATTGTATTTATCAACTTTTATAAGTAATTCTAGCCGTTCGACTAAACAGAAAAAATTTAAAAGTATTTCTTGCCATTCGTTATTTTAATTTGACGCTAAAAATTGTTATAAATATCCAAGTGTATTGTTAATCTAATTTATCATATCGTATTTAAGAAACTGTTCTGTTAGAATGCCTTTAACTGAAAGTGAGAGAATTAAAATTTTAATGATGATTGGTGTTGGCGATAGGATGAGGATTCAACAAGAGGTATACACATTGTTTCATGAAATGCACCAATATTTTGAACGTATCTCTTTATCTACGGTTAGTAGAATAGAAAGGAGATACAGAGAATTAGGATACGTTATATTTTCAAAAAGCCTTATAAAGTACGTCTTATCTATGAGTTGGTTGAAGATGACTGTGATCGTTGAATTGAATTCTGTGAATACATAAAAAATCAAAACGATAATAAATTAAATAACAATTTCATTGATAACGTTTAATTTTCGGATGAGGCAACATTTTATTTGAACGGGCATGTTAACCGAAAAAACATCCGATATTGGTCTGATAAAAATCCAAATTGGATGCAAGAATGCAATACGCAGACAACAACAAAAATCAACGATTGGACTGGTATTGTGAGAAATACAAATGTTAGTCTATATTTTTTTTAATAGAAATTTAACAGAAGTCATCTGGATTTTTTGCAAAAAACATTCATTCCTGATTGATCCAGCTTTTCCCTGATATCTAAATTGCCAACACTTTAGACCGCTAAATATGGTTTCAACAGGATGGCGCACCGCCACATTTTGTTGTAGCTGTGCGCCATTTTTTAAACAGAAATTTCCCGTATCGATGGATCAGAGGGGAACAGTGGAATGGCCCGCTATATCAGCCGATCTTACCCTATTGGACTTTTTTTATGAGGTTACTTAAATTCTAAGGTCTGCACTAACAGACCTGACAATATCCGTGACCTAAAAGCCCGAATCAGGCAGGAAATTCAAAACGTAACACCCGCTATGCTACAAAATGTTAAAGGCGAATTTGTTACCAGATCAAGTCATTGTTTAGTGGTCAATGGAGAACAATTTGAACATTTACTGTAAATTTTCTTTGGTTTGTTGTTGTTAAAGTGTACGTTTAGTCTTCATCAATTATTTTGTAAAAAATAATAAATTGTCATAAACAACTTTTGTGTTTGTATCCAGGGTGTATCCAGGGGGTATCAATTTGAATTAACTTGTTATACATTTTTGGATGATACGCATCTAATTATCCAGTAATGACCTACGGTGCCGAAACGCTTACACTGACAAATAACACCGTACATAGATTGGAGGTTGCTTAGAGAAAAATGGAGAGAGCTATGCTTGGTATTCGAAACCAAGATCGCGTCAGAAATACGTACACCCGGCAAAGAACAAAGGTCCAAGACATAATACAGAGAATCACGACACTAAAATGGAAATGGGCAGGACATGTTGCGAGATTCAAAGACGACAGATAGACACTGGATTAGAACAGCTCAAGATAGACCCCAGTGGAGCAGTTTAATGGAGGCCTATGTCAAGCAGTGGACTCAACTCCAGGCTGGGAGATGATAATGATGAAATTTTTGGAATCAGCTCGCTCAGCAAGAAAAATCCGCAAATTAAAAAAAAGGGGGTGTTTTATTTAAAAAAAACTTGTGCAGACGTCATCACCCATAGGTTATTCATCCAGTACGATATATTATTCTTTAAAAAATTGTAAATTAAAATTAAAAATCGACTTTTATTCGTGATATTTTCATATTACTGTTTATTTAGCTAATAATGAATTTATGCCCTTACTTTATATACGCACTGTATATAAGCCCATACTTTTATTTTCTGATAAAGTTAAAGCTAAGTTAAAAAAAATAACAGTTTTAGAAATCTTACATAAACAGAGAAATAAGTTTTTGTCAAGTGTCAAACAATAATTTTGTGTACATTTTTGTCTCGTGCAGAATTTGTTGCAAGAAATTAGAACCAATTTTACTTGTTTCACAATCTACAATCTATATGGGATAAACAGACAGTCACGAATCATTAGACATGAAGATGTAACTTTGGCAACGTTATAGCGAAATATACTTGCACCAGGCGAGGGGAGGTATCGTGTTCCACTTCCTTACATCCCACACTAAAGCGGTTAGAACTTTTTCCGTTCAGTAATTTCCTCTGATTTTGTAACAATTAACAACAATGTCAGGCTGTTATTTTGATGTCATCATACTATCTTTGCTGTGGTCTGCCGGTGCTTTTTTCTTCCCCCAAGGTCTCCATCTTGTTGTTTTTCCGCTCCAATTGGTTGTATTTAAGGCAGCATGTCCGGCCCAATTCCATTTAAGACCACCTATTCGCCTCACTATGTCTTCGACCCTGGTTCTATTTCTTATCCACTCATTGGTTTTATGATCTGTAAGCGTTATTCCTAGCATTTTTCCTTCTATTACTCTTTGGTGTATCTTTAATTTATTTAGGTTTTTTTTTGTTAGAACCCATGTTTCGCATCCGTAGGTTGTTACCGGGAGAATGCATTCCATGTAAACCTTGGTTTTAAGTTTGAGGGGTAGGTTGGAGTTGAAGACGTGTCGCATCTTCCCGTAGGCCGCCCACTCTAGACGTAATCTATGGTTAATTTCAAGTTCTTGATTAGTTTTTCCCAATGTTACCTCTTGACCTAGGTAGACATAAGAGTTCACTTTCTCTACTTGTTGTCCTAGCACATTTATACTCTCTATATTTGTCTGTTGGTTTGTCATGAATTTGGTTTTAGAAATGTTCATTCATTCATGTCACAATTAGTTTCATTAATTAAGAGCAAATACTTTAACCGGCAACACTGTTAGACTGGATAAATACCGTGGTTTTTAATGTCGTCTAGCCAACACGACCAGCCCCAACGATATATTCCCACTCTGTTGTTTTGACGCAAGGCAATCAGGGGTAAACAGATTTGCAAGGTTGCCCATGTCAACTTTCACATTAAATAGATTATAATGTCTAAAGCTTCGTAACTCTATCGGTATCATCCTATACATTTGAACAGTATTTGTTGTCGGTTTTTAAACGACGCAAACCTCACGCCAATATATTTGAGACACTTTCATTACAGAGAAAAAAATGTAATGCATAAGGTACATGCGTCTACACAATACGAATATGTGAGTTTGTGCAAAATGTTCTACAAGAAAATGCAGTGTCATCCGAACAAAAAAATCTTTGCAATTAAAAATTCTTACCTGGTATATGTGGGTATTTGTCGGTGGTATGTTAGGATCAACCAATTCCATATTGTGTAACCACGGTAATAAATATTGTAGTAAAAGTTGCCTAACTTCTGGTCGTGCAGATTGAAATCTATAGGTAATTTCTAAAAAATATTAAAATGTTAACATAATTTATTTTTAAATAAAAAAGTAATAAAGAAAGTAAGTAAAACTTTTTAATTAAATTTAAAACTGTTTTATTTAGGTCTGTGAAATGTGTGTACAGCTTTGAAATTATTTAAAATATTTATTATAACTACCTGAAAACATTGGCATGGTTAATTCAGGATGAAGTAAAGCCAATTGACGAGACAAGTGAATTTGAGATCTGCAATACGTCGTAGCCAAAATAGTGTCCAAAGTACTTCTTCCTTTATCTCCTTCAGCTGCAAAAAAAATCAATATTAGATTAATTCCAATACTTAATTTTTCAGAGATGTATTTGACAAATTTATTGGAATAAAGAACGCTCTGTATATTAATCTCAACTTTTTTGTTATTGTCGCCACGTATTGTATTAATAAGGTTTGTAGCAGTTGTTCAATAAATCAGAAAAATGTCAAACAGTTTCTCATTTTATCTAGCTGATTTATGTAAACTGACGATATAAACTCACTTTCATTCAATTTATCCCAATAAAATTTTGGAATTGCAACTAAATTGCATCAATTTGTGTTGAAAATTCCGTATTTTTCAACTGTAGAATGTTTCTTCAATCTATTCCTTAATTTAAAAACCTCATTATTACAGCCGATAGACGCGTGCTATACGCAACTAATTCACGTGGTTTCCCAGATAGGGGCTTGCTATAGGCAACCAATTATACATAAAAGTCACAAGCAAAACCAATAGAAAAGCTGACATCAGCGTGGCCATTACTAAACTATTGACCACTTCTGTTTGAGCACTTCGTCCTTCGACTTCGTTCAAGCAAGCTTAGCTTTAAAACACCACGTGGTAAAAATTTACATCAATATAATTAGATAAAATTAATTAATTTAAAAGCCAACAGCCAGTGAACATTTTCTGAAGATACAGGAGGCTTGAAACTGTAAGCTCCTCGTATAAATTGCACAATATATTATCGATGAAAAGTGTATTTGTTTTAATTACTTTATAAACGAAATTCACGGCGATAAAGCGAGAAAAACTGACAGCCTAAAGCAGATAGAAATCTACGAACCAGCCAACTAGCTATCGAAGTTGGTTTCCGGTAAAATATTGTTACAAATTCGGTCCTGCCGGCAACCGAGAAATTGACCGCGGCTAGGGTCCGCCTTTGTCGGCCGCCGAACGGTCTAGCAAGGTCGAGCAATTTCTCGAAGTCGCGTCGAAGGGTGGATAAACAGGTGGAATGATCTAGAATTGTGATATGGAGGTATAGAAGGGGAAGCGATCATAACAAGAAACAGTATTGGTTTTAAAAGTGTTTATGAATTAAGAAATGTAAAAAGTTATAAACAGTTGTAAAAGTTGTATATGTAAGTCAATATCTAAGTGATTAATAAAAGTAGAATTTATTGTATTAGAATAAACATTGTTTTGTTACTGTATCGAGATTTTTAATCACCGAACACACGAAAGAACTAAAAGTCTTAACAATATTCATTTTTATTACCTACTTCTTTATTTGTAAAAATGCCTAATCAGCCTTTTCTGTGATAGTCACAGAACTCGTTTTATCAGTTCTGTGGTGATAGTGTGTTTTGTTTGTATTTATTTTATTGCTATTAAGGATATTTAAAATGTTTAATTGCTTAACCACTTAAAATCATTTTGTCACTTGAAGTAAAAAAACATTTTTAATCCGCTATCCACTAGTGCACCCTGCAGAAGAAATGTAACACGTTACAGCACACGTGCGCTACAGCCAAAGACAATAATTTTTATTTCTCCTGATCTCCTCCACTTTGAACAGCGCCTAATTTAGTCTGACGACAAGGTCTATAACAAAGAGGTGAAGAATTAATTGTGGTCGACATTGTCTATGTGTGTAGTGAGCGGTAGTATACGAGCACTGAAATCACTTTAATAAGATTCCAAGGGATGAAAGTAAGTGTAAGCAAGACGAAAGTAATGATTTTTAAAAGAGAAGACAAACTGCGAGGTGCTGATTGAAGGAGAAAGAGTGGAACAAGTGAATGAATTTGTGTACTTGGGTTCAAAGTTTACGAGACATTCACAGTGACATTAAGCGAAGGGTGTTGACAAGGAAACAAATAGATGGGGCACTGCTTAACTTTATAAACAGCCAAAAAGGCACGTCTGGCTGTGCATAGAGGTGTGTTGGTTCCTACACTTATGTATGGTAGTGAATGTTGGGTTTGGCAGAAAAAGCATGAAAATAGGATTAATGCTCTGCGGAGATGAGTAGTCTGAGAAGTATAGCTGAAGTTACTCTGATGGATAAAGTGAAGAATAGTGAGATAAGGGAACGATTAGGTGTAAAAGAGAATGTGGTTGCAAAGATAGATAAAGGAATGCTTAGATGGTTTGGACACGTAGAAAGAATGAATGAAGGAAGATTAACGAAACAAATTTATAAGGCGAGTGTGAATGGTCGGTAGAGGTCGACCTCGGCGAACATATCTAGATCATATCAACATTGTTTTGAAGAAAGGCCAGGTCAAGAGTACCAACAACCGACGAGCATGTATGAGAACAATCATGAAAGTAGAAGAAGCGAAAGATGTGTGTGAGAACCGTAACAAGTGAAAGGAAATGATCTCTGTCTACCCCAACTGGAAAAAGCGTGACTATATGTATGTATATGTAAGTGATAATTCGGAAATAATCTTAAAACTATCATCCATCCTCTCTTCTTGTTTAAGCCATCTAAACAAAAAGCAAAAGACAAAACACTGAAAATAATTTAACTGCAGCTTGTATATTGTAATACGGTTTGATTAAATTTGCAAAACCCTTTAAGGAACAGTTTGAAGAAGCAGATAGGGAACGAAGTTAAATTAGTTAAATTGCAGCTTAATACCTTGTCCATGTATGAGGATAAGATATCAAGAGATACATTTTTTATGATGAAGAACTTGCACAAGATCTTTTAAGTAGTTCCGAAAATTTTAAAGTAAATTGAGTTTTTTTCAATATGTTATAAATTAAATCAATCAGACAAAAATAAATTAAAATGGACTCGTATGATTCTGTAAATAAAGTTTGAATACTTGAGATGATTGATTGTTTTATAGCCAATATAAAAAATATAAAGCATTTTTATAATATGAATATTGATGTTAATAATGATTTAGTGGATGAACATAAACAATTTATAGAACTTTGCAATTAGAATAAAATTTCTATGGAATTACAAAAAAGTTTAAATTGACACCAATATTTGTCAACTTTCGTCAGCGTTGAAATCTCTTTGCGTTTGTGTTTAACAATTCCTATGAGTATGAGTTTTGATCTCCCCCTTTAAAACCAGTTTGAAACATCATAAATTGTTCGCGGCCACAGGATACCCAAAGCAATAAAAAAATTGGATTTTACAGCAGCTTTTCGCTTTTTAGTACGAGTGGCGCTGAGAGTTCAGTCGCATAAAATGATGACATAAATGTGTATTTTTTTTAATTAAAAAGTACTTCTGCGCGATTTAGTCGAGTAAAGACGCGTCCTTACTGAGTCGCCATTGTCGATCGACTCGTGTCTATCGACGCTGTCGACCAACAAATCGAAAAGATTTTCAGGGCATCAAGCATAACATTAACCATCGCCTGCAACTACTCTTCAGATGACACGTAAAAGAGGTATATGAATATCAAATCATTTATTTTCAATCCATACGCACTCTCTTCCAAATCGTTTATGTGTAAGCTAAACAGCCATGGCGAAGCCACACATCCCTGTCTTACACCTTTTTCGACGTGTAAGCTCCGTTTATCCTGACACAAGCAGTGGAATCCTCGTAAAGTGATTGTAATACTCGTATTAAGCTACCGCTCACCCCATACATAGACAATGTCGACCACAATTCACTCCTCACCATTCTGTCATAGGCCTTTTCCAAGTCTACGAAAGCGCAGTAGACCTTTTGACTTCTAGCCAAGAATTTTTCGACTATACCTCGTAATGAAAAGTCCTAATCCATACACCTCCTTCATCTTCTAAATCCTGCATGCGCGTGCCATATCATCTTCTCAGTTTCATTCGTCACTCTTTTAATCAATATCTTTGCATACAGTTTGCTGACGATGCTGAGTAAACTAATGCCTCGGTAGTTCTTACAGTCCTGCAGCGAACCTTTTCCCTTATAAACCAGCACGATAAAAGCTTTGCACCAGTCGTCTGGTACGCTACCAAACCTCCAACAAGGGTTAAAAAGGTGGTACAGCAGACTAGCTACTACGACTTGTCCAGCCTTCAGCATTCCAACCGTTATCCTGTCGTACCCTACAGCATTACCCTATTTCATACTGTTCAACGCTTTCACAATCACTGTCGTACTAATTTTACTATCGTAACAATACGTAAATAAATAAAAAAAGTTAATTTTAAATTTCCAAATACGGCTCTGTCAGCATTATTAAAATAAAATTAAAGCCAACTCTGATAGGTAGGGGTAGGCATAGACCACTTCCCTCCACTTGATACGGTTCTTACACACATCTTTTGCTTCCTCAACTTTCATCAGTGCTCTCATACATGCTCGTCGGTTGTTGGTACTCTTAACCTGACTTTTCTTCAAAGCAATGTTGATCTGATATAGATATGTTCGCCGAGGTCGACCTCTACCGACTAGTCCCTTCACACTCGGCTTATAAATTTGTTTCGTCAATCTTCCTTCATCCATTCTTTCTACGTGTTCAAACCATCTAAGCATTCCTTTACCTATCTTTGCAACCACATCTTCTTTTACACCTCATCGTTCCCTTATCTCACTATTTTTCACTTTATCCATCAGAGTCACTCCGGCTATACTTCTCAGACTACTCATCTCCGCAGCATTAATCCTATTTTCATGCTTCTTCTGCCAAACCTAACATTCACTACCATACACAAGTGTAGGAACCAACACTCCTCTATGCCTTTTTTGACACTTTCTGGGTTTTCATAAAGCTATGCAGTGCACCATTCATTTGTTTTTCTGCCTACCCCCTGCGCTTAATGTTACTGTCATACTTTCCATCTCTTGTAAATTTTGAACCCAGGTATACAAACTCATTTACTTGTTCCACTCTTTCTCCCTTAATCAGAACTTCACAGTTTGTCCAGCTTTCTTCTCTTTATGACTTGATCATCAGCGTAAAGAAAGCATTTGGTGATCAAATCATTCATTTTCAATCCATACGCACTCTCTTTGAAATCTTTTAAACAATCGTCTAAGTATAAGTCAAACAGCCATGGCGAAGACACAAATCCCTGTCTCACACCTTTTTCAATGTTAAACCAGTCCATGTAATCTCCGTTTATGCTGATATAAGCAGTGGAATTCTCGTATAGTGATTCCAGTGCTCGTATTAAACTACCGCTCACCCCATACTTGGATAATGTCGACCACAATTCTCTCCTCACTCCAACTCTGATATATACACCTAATGGCGTCTTCAAGGTCATAGACTTTCGATAAATAACATCAAAGTGCCGGCGAGGAGAGTTTTTGCTGTGGGTTTTCTGTTTCGCTTCTACGTTACGCTTTTAATAGTTTGTATTTGGAAGTCAAATCGTCAGGAGTGGTTGCCAATATGTTATCGAGGCACATCGATCTGTTGCCGTGCTTTTTAGTTAAGATTTTGCTACTGTTTATTATTAACTGTGATTTATTACAATGTATTGCTTGAATTGAATAAGGAAAAAGCTGGGTTAGTTTAGAGTGTTTGGTGTTTTCTCCGTCAAGTAGATAAGTAAATGTTTATCTTATGTTTTTTTCAACTGACTGACACTAAAGGAATGCAAGAAAGATTTTAAATTTATCAATTTATGTTTTACGGTAAAATAAGTTTTAATGCTATTGGTGTTGTATTACCACATACGTTACAATTTTCGAATATCTCCCCCTTTGAAACAAACAAATCTACAAATACCATAATACATAATAATATTGATTATTAATTTGACCTTGTACTACTAAAGTAGCATAGGGATATAGAATGGAAGGTGCCGACAAATAAATAGAGCGACATCAGATGGTAACGCATGTACACAGGGTTGGGCTTTCTCCGTGACCTGGGGCGGCAAAATTTTGGAAGTGACTAAAATTTAAAATGGGTCTAATATAGTTAAGTTACTAAAAATTTATTATTTATTTTTTGCATCAATCATAACAACTAATTTTATTGGTACCTCTCTAAATGTTATCGTCCACGAAGCAATTAATATTTTAAGACCATTATTCTGATGTTATAAGAATAAGTATTTAATATCTAAAATTTAATATACCAAAAACAAAACGAAATAAATACGTATTGTAAATATTTACAATCGCGGCTTCAAATTTTTTTTTTTTTATATTATTAATATTAAGGAGGTGGTGCATGGCTTTGGCCCCTAAAAAAATTAGGTTCGTTCTTCACCAGGTAATGTTGGTGTTAGGTTAGGATAGACTAATTTTTTTAACTTTACTGCCTCAATAAATACTGATTATTATCAGCCTAACCTAACCTAACACCAACATTACCTGGTAAAGAACTTTAAAAATGCGGGGACGTATTAGAAAAGACCCCTACAACTGTAAACAATATCTAATAGTATATTCTTCAACGAGCGTATAATGATAGCTATATTATTCTCCTATCATTATACGCGAGTAGAAGACTATACTTTCTCAGAGTTGTAATGCAATCTAAATATTGGAGTCTTCTCTAATACGTCCCCGCATTTTCAAAGTTCTTCATTAGGTACTGTTGGTGTTAGGTTAGGACGTTAGTTTGGGATACTACATACTAGTGGTAAAGAGCGATAGAAAAAAAATTGGAGCACTTTCGAGGTGGAGCCATGATTCGACAAATTTACCTGGTTTATTGCAAATATCTCGGTTTCTATTGCAAATATGCCAAAAGTGATATTGACAATTTTAATATCTACATTTTTTGTTAAAGATTTTTTTCCGTATCCTATGTACGTTTTTAAGATATTTTCAAAAAAGTACTTTAGGGGTAGTTATTAATTTTTTTTTATGTTCCAAAGCCATGCGCCATTTAATATTACTTGGGATACTACATACTAGTGATAAAAAATTTGGAGCCATTTTTCGCAAAAGCCGCGGTTGTAAATATCTGGTTTATTGCAAATATCTCGGTTTCTATTCCAAATATGTCAAAAGTGATATTGACCAATTTTATAGGCAATTTTAATATCTAAATTTTTTGTTTAAGATTTTTTTCCGTATCTTTTTACGTTTTTGAGATATTTTTTAAAAAGTTACTTTAGGGGTAGTATTTAATTTTTTTAGGGGTCCACCGACTTGCCCCTACTCAATTTTACTTTGGATACTACATACTGGTGATAAAAAACATGTCATAAAAATTTGGAGCCATTTTTCGCAAAAGCCGCGACTGTAAATATTTACCATACTGATAAATACTACATGGAAATTTTACTCGAAATCTATTTTTACGGAATAAAGAAAACTCGTTAAACGACCTATCAATGTTTTTTCTTAAACTATTACTACTAGTTGGGGCTCAGCATAATTTTTAATGTTCTGTATATACCAATTTACATTGATAAATGTTAGTACGGTACTGTCTGAAGTTTAAACTACGTGTTACATCAAATCGGCGTCGGCATTCAGTTACACCAGCGCCACTACGCTGCTGGATGCAAAAGCTTAAATCCAGCTCGGGAAATTTTTTTAACTTAGCAATATTGTTGTACATGAGTCCATCTTTATTGGTATTAATTAGGATGTTACATTTCTACAGCACCGGCTCCACACGGTAAACAAAGGATGAGTGGCGTCGGGGCACCGAAATAACCTTTCGGAATTCTTAATAATATGAAAATATAAATTTCAGCTTTTATACTTTATCGTAAATAAGACCAGTTATTGGGCAGATGTACTACCTGATACCTGCCTAAGTCGCCGCTAGTCAAGGTTCTAACTCCAAGCATTATACCTTCGGTAGTGAGAATACACGCTGAAATGTTTGGCCTTTATTGTTTAATGTATTTGGTAGGCGCCAGACATTTTTTCGTTCCTTTTTTCATAAGTTAAAGGAAACCCGAAAAAGCAATTAAATTATCGATTTAATTTGTTTGAAATTTATACAAGCAATGTCCAACAAGAAAAAGATAGAAGGCACAGAACTCATAGAACTAAAAGGCCAATACCACTTTGATAGAACGAGACCTACTGTACCGCATGGTACACACATGAGCATGCGCAGTAAAACCGCTGCCATGACATGGGGGGTTTGAGTGAAATGTATGGCCTCTATTTACTGAAATATACTGACTTTTAATGTGAGTACTTTGTCACGTGCCTATTTTTTTTTCCCTTCTACAGTTCCATTATTAATTGGGTCTCTGATGATTTCGTATTCCTTAGGTACTCGTAAGTAGGGTTGCATACCGCATTTTGTTGTAACTTAAATATATTATTCGTTGTATATAGTGTTGCATACCTTGTAGTGATAGGATTTAATTATTAATGGCTGTGACATTTTTGTTAATCGATGGAGATGGAGTGGGGGTTTTTGTTATTAGATTTTTGCTTTGATTTTTGGCCTCGATTGTCGTGTGTTGTCAGCTATATTATTGTTTGGTTTGCATTTCTGTGTGGTTGGGCTGGCTATCAACACGGACGAGTGCGATTATGAGTTTGGAACATAGATTTGTGAAGATTTTTGGTTGACGCGTGTTCCGTGTCATTTTTGATATCCGGCCTGGGAGTCAGTAGTTTAGTTAGTCGGTTGGTGTCAGTCTTGGAAGTCGGGTGGTGGTGAGAGTTTTTGGAATGATTTGATATTAACACGTGAGCAGAACCTCTTAATTGGATTTTGAAGAAAAACCATTTAATTTTTAACTTGACCATTCTATCTTACCTTTGTTGTTGATATTTTGGATTTTGGTGTCGAGTTAAAATATCCGCATGCGGGATCTGATGGAGGGAAGCCATTGTTAAGTAGCAGGTGCAGTTCCATAATCAATCCGGCCACAGGATTAGTGAATTCGTATACCCAAAGGTTACAAGTGATTTATTTTAGAATATTTAAACGACGTGATTTGTTTTTGACACCACGATTAAGTTTCGTTTTAATTTATTAATATGGTACACTGTTGAAAACTATTTATTGCATTGGATAATATGCCAAGGCTGAACTTTGATTAAAGTAATATTCTTAATAGTTCTTTGTGTCCAAGTAAAAACGTTTTCTTCATACTTATTTGTAAATATCCTACAATATTGCTATTTTGAAGGACAGCCATCGTAAAAGGAAATATTTTTAAATAAGCTCGATTGTTTTAACAGTGTAAATCTTTATGTGAATGGAAAAAAAAACGTGAGTAAATTAGCAGCCGTACGTGAACGTTGATGAAGTATTGTTAAAAAGTTGACTTGTATACGTTTTTTTTTGGTAACCTGATAAGGTTTGTTATTCTTACCTTTGTTTTAATTATTTTATGGAATCGTAAACTTTGGATTTTTGATTTATTGTTGTCTTATAAAGTTGTAAATTTTGAAGTTTCGTTTTATTGTTGGCTGTTAATTTTGATATTTGTTATAATTTTGTTATTGAGCTGTGTATTTTATTTTAATGTGTGAGTAAAGTATCCAATATATTTTTGCTATAATTTTATTTATTTGGTTCACCATAATCTTAGTTGTTTATCGTGTGGCTCTGCTAGTGCCTATAAGACCTAGGGGATTCCGGCTTGAACCGTCTAAGTCGGTGGCGCGGCTCACTTTTATATTTTTATTTTTTTTCTTCTACCCTCTACGGCATAATTTGCCAGTAGAGAGACCACTGGCAGAGTACTCTTTAGAGAACGAAAAAGACGTGGCAAATTTAGCACTAGTGTGTAGTATCCCAAGTAATATTAGGGAGGTGCACGGCTTTGGACCAGTGGCGTACCGAGTGGGGGCGGAAGGGCGGACCGCCACGGGCGCCACCATTAGAAGGGCGGCAAAATTGCCCCTTTTTGTAACAATATTTTGCAGTTTTGTTTCTCGCCACGCTGCCGTTTTGATAGTAAATAAGTTTTAGTTTGTTTTTTATTATAAGTCTCAATATGAACAAAACGAACGCGACTGCCCCAAAATGAATCACTGAATATGCCAGTTTATTATTTTTACAACAAAAGAATTTTATACTTTAAATTAGCTACTAAACCGAGAATACAAGTGTAAGTTCGGAGAAGAGCACTGTGATATCGATGGAACTCAAGAGGAAGAGGTTACGCAATTTCGTTGTGATGCTAAAGCTCAAGACAATGCCATGAAAGGATTTTTCGAGCTTTTAGAATTTATTCAGCAATGAAATTTTGGTATTTGCTTATCTAATATCGTAATTATGCTTCAAAATTTTTTAACTACAGCTATCAGTGCTGCTTCATGTGAGCGTAGCTTCTCAATGCTGAAATTAATAAAAAATTACTTGAGATCTACCATGAGCTCCATAAGATTGAATAATTTGGCCATTTTGTCAATGGAATAAAGTGTGACGGACAAAATTAACTTTAACGAAGTTATAAATGATTTTGTTGCGCGTAAGGCCCAAAAGTTGAATTTTAGATTTATACTAGACGTTATTTTTATAGTGTAATAGGTTTTGAACACCGACGTACTATATTGCATGGTTTTAAAATAAATAATTTTACTCAGTTCTCTCAAATTATTACTTTTTTCTCACCAACATTATTTTTATGACGTCAAAGGAGCGACAAATTATTATTCCCCCCGGGCGACAATGGCACACATTACGCCGCTGCTTTGGACCCCTAAAAAAATTGGGTTCGTTCTTCACCAGGTAATGTTGGTGTAAGGTTAGAACGTTAGGTTTGGTTAGACTAATTTTTTTACTTTTACTGCCTCAATTATTACCGATTATTATTAGCCTAACTCAGTCAGCAGCTTGATATTCTTTTTTGTATTGAACGAAGACACTATTCGATATTCGCTTTTATGAAACCGTCCCTATTTGATAAACCACATACAGCTATCGATGCTTTTGCTACAGTTTTCACGTGTCTCTCTACGGCTTAAGTGTGACATAAAAAGCCATTTACAATAGGAAGCAGTTGATTCAGATCAATAGTTTTTTGTTGTATGCAATTTAAAATTTCACGATCTGTTAAAGCTTTTGTCACTGGAGGTTTAGTGAGTTCAATATTTTTCCAATCTATCAAGCCAATTTAATATTTTGCCCCAAAATTAAATTTCGGCAAAGTAAATATTCTTACAGACTTTGGAACATTCCCTGTTGTTAAATTTTTACTAGCTTTCATAATACGTCTCAATGATAGCTCTCTTATTTCATATCGTGAGTCGTGTAACATCGATAACAAAATATTTTCGGGATGACCAAAGAATCCATTTAGTTGGATAACTGGATCGATTATATCTTTCAGCTCTTGTGGCAGATACCGAGATAGAACTATTTAATTATGCAAATGTTTTGATCCACTGGTACAAGATGGTTTAGTTTTAATATGATACCACATAGGTGCATAAAATTTCATAACAAATGTTGCTAGAGTAACCAGATTTTCAGAAGGACCATCAGTTGCCACGATTTGCTAGGCTAGTTGAACATGCTCTCAAATTGATCGCTTTACAAATATCTAAAAGATATTGCTGATCTGTACTTAAATTAGTGCTTGTAACAAACGATAAGTCGCATTCAATCTTTTTAAATCTTACCGGTGGTAAATTTTCGCACTTCTGTAAAGCTTTTCCAACAAGCCCAGCAAATGCTCGTGGACCACTTGTTGTTCCATCCAAACGGTCGAAGAGATGCCTCAGTGGAAGTTCGTTAGCGTGCAGGAGGCAAATAAACCATTGCAGTGGTGTTTCCTTTTGCACTTCCAAAAGTTGTATTAGACCACCTTTTTGACCGGTATTCGTCACAGTACCGTCACAACCAACTGCAATTATTTTTTGTAAATCTATTAAGTTCTCGGCAAAAAAGTGTTCAAAACCATATTTTTTTTGGCACTGTTTTTTTTTAATCGAGTTGGGGCTGTACTCGCTGTTAATATTTTTTCTCAAATTTTGCCAGAACATTTTTTTGTCACAGAGCACCGACTTTGCAGCAAGCAAATAAGATAAGCAAATTTTTTTTTTGGCACTTTGTTTTTTTTAATCGATTTGGGCTGTACTCGCTGTTAATATTTTTTTCTCAAATTTTGCCAGAACATTTTTTTGTCACAGAGCACCGACTTTGCAGCAAGCAAATAAGATAAGCAAATATTTTTTTTGGCACTTTGTTTTTTTTAATCGATTTGGGCAGTACTCGCTGTTAATATTTTTTTCTCAAATTTTGCCAGAAAATTCTTATTGTCACAGAGCACGGACTTTGCAGCAAGCAAATAAGATAAGCAAATATTTTTTTTGGCACTTTGTTTTTTTTAATCGATTTGGGCAGTACTCGCTGTTAATATTTTTTTCTCAAATTTTGCCAGAAAATTCTTATTGTCACAGAGCACGGACTTTGCAGCAAGCAAATAAGATTAGCAAATATTGTCTTTTTTTAGTATACAACCCAATCCACCCTAACGGATATTCTCCGAGGCGCCCTCGAATAATCTTTGCATCTGGGCGCCATAACCCCTACGGCCGACACTGCACTCCGACCCTATTCTGACGCTCATCTTTTTCATGCAGTGTTGTGTATTAAGGTGTACGAAGGTCACCGAAAATCGACGATCATCAAACGTTCCGACAAAGCTGTCGCTTCTCGTTGTTTTGTTATTCTCGGCATTCAGTTTATTTTGGGGCGAGGCATAAAAGAGATGGATACTATGCTTTCGAACAGCAACTGTATCGAAAATAAAATCGGTCCTTATTTACAATAACATTATATATTAGCTTGTAAATGTTGCATTTAGTTTTTACATATTAAAGATGATATTTGTTTTGTAAAGTGCGGTCGTAATTATTTTTGTCAGTCCGGTAATTTTTTTAACTTTATGCAAGATTGTTATTACAACAGTGTATTAGCAATATTATAACATGGTTGGATTTACCTGTGCCGTTCCTAACTGCTTTTCAAAAAGTGGATGTGGTCTCAGTCTTTTTTCGTTCCCAAAGGACAGTGAAAAGTAAGTATATACCCCTATATATTCACTTCCAAGGAAAGAATCAGAACATTTCCTCGCCGATTTGATTTATTTTTAATCCATGTGTAGTCCATGACGAGTATTTAAACGTGCTTAAATATTAAGGGGCGCTTTTCAAAAAATTTCTAAAATCTAGTTTGAAAAATTCGAGCTTTGTTAAATTCTTTGTATGTATGTTGTTTACTGTTTAAGGGTGGATTTATAAAAACTTTTAAGCATTTAACTTCTAACATTTATTACTTAAGATTTAAGACATTTAAGTGGATTATGTTATGAAAATACTTAACATTTAAGACTGATAGAAGATTTTTGTACTCCAAACGCCGAAATCATTAACAAACTGGTTACAGTAATAATACCCATAGCACAACACGAATCCATTACAAGTAGTACAAAGTACAAGTACAAATCCGAATTAACTTTTTTCTATTTTCGAATTCTTCCCTAACCTCACAATTAATTTTGAATAATTGCGGAAACATATAGGTGTGATTTTTGATCACATATCATGCGCAAATCCTATTTTCATTTATACCCATTTAAGAAAATCATAAATCTTAAATGTTTTTATAAAAATTACAATGCTTTTTCCACATTCCATCTGTCTTAAATGGTAAATATTAAATCTAAAGTGATACATCTTAGGTGTTAAATTCTTTTATGAAGTCACCCTCATAGGTACCTAGTCAGTGGTTAAATGAGTAAAAACTTAGATTCGTAGCTATAAGATCCGTGGTTCAAATCCTTGGTGGTACTTTTTATTTTTCATTTACATAATTGTAGAAAAAGACGTATTTATTCTGCAAATTAATGACATAATTAACGTCAAATTAATTCGCTCAGCAAGCACGTTTTAATTTACCAAAATGTTTATTAGTGGTAGGAAAAAAAAAGGCCTACAGGGTGATTCTTTGGGAGGTCCAATAAGACGTTTTAGAGAAACTTGACATAATTTAAATCTGAAAATTTGATGTGAAAGGTTTTCGGATAGGTCAAATTGATCTGCAATATTTAAAAACTTCAACTACTTACGGTTATACCGGAAGTTGCGTATATCTTGCTTATTTTAAATAAAATACCCTATATATTATTACGTATTTCGATAAAGCTACTCTTCTGGATTCTTCCAATGTAGGGTTTTGCTACCTTACACCGAGTGTTTTGAGAGATATGACCATTTTTATCACGAAAAAGTGCCCGATTTGACTCTCTATCATTATAATTAATGTCAATTTAAACATTTTTTTTAATTATGTTTTTCTAGTATTGTGTAAGATATATTTGGATCCACCCTGTATGCAAGGTCCATCGGTGGAGTCATAAACGAGGGTTACTTGAACAGAAAGATCTGTTTTGCTGGGTACCTAAAATAGGAAGACGAGGAGGGGTGCGGGATTTGGCAGGTAGTTTGGCAGTCTTTGGTACGAGACTGAAGGGTAAAGAAGCATTTTATAATCGATTGATAGTTTTGACTACGTTTTACGATAAATGTATTTTCGAAATAAAATAGGATGTTGTTATTTCTTACAATTGTGTATTTTTACTAAACTTGGTCATTTTGTAAATAAAATGATTATTATTGTACAGGGTGGTTCGAAACGCATATTTAAAAATTTCTCAACTTTCTTAAACGAATCACCCTGTTTTTTATAACGTTGTTAGACAGAACTTTTACTGCTCTTTCAGTTTCGTTAACAAATTCATATAACTAAATTAAACCTTTATTGAGATAGATAAGTTTGTATTATGTTATTGTAGAGTGCCGTAGAAAACAAGAGTATTGATATAATTTTAGATGACAGTTGACAGCATCAACAGGGAGACATTTTCAAGTATTTACTTTAAAGGTTTAAATTATTAAATTTTAATTAAATATTTTTCATTGTGTTTTTTTTAAATGACCGCAAATCAAATACTTACAATTTTTAATTTAAAAGCAAAATATCTCAATAATGGTTTGATTTAGGTACAGGAAGTTGTTAACGAAACTGTTAACGTTATAAAATACAGGGTGATCCATTTAAGAAAGTTAAGAAATCTTTAAATATGCGTTTTGAATTATCCAGTACAATAATAATCATTTTATGAACATAATGATTAAGTTTAGTAAAAATACACAATGCTGGAAAAACATAATTTAAAAAAAAATGTTTAAATTTACATTAATTACAATGATACAGGGTGTCAAATCGGACACTTTTTCGTGATAAAAATGGTCATATCTCGTAAAACACTCAGTATAAGGAAGCAAAATTCTATATTGGGAGAATCCCCAGGAGCAGCTTTATTGAAATACGTAATAATATACAGGGTATTTTATTTAAAATAAGCAAGTTACAGTCAACCTCCGGTATAACCGGAAGCAGTTGGAGACTCTAAATACTTTAGATCAATTCGGCATGTCCGAAAACTTCAAACCTCAAATTTTTAGATTTTAATTATGTCAAGTTTCTCAAAAACGTCTAATTGAAACTCCCAAAGAATCACTCTGTATATGTATGTTGTCTAGGTAGGTACTTAGAGAAAACCTTATTTGTTTCCTAACTTTCGGGATTGTTAGTTGCCAACGCTTTAAAATGTCTTCCTAACGTTGCCAAATTCTACAGAGTGGGATTAAACGTCTACTTGCCGAATAATACTGCTTGATGATTACAAAGAAGTATATGCGACAAATTTTAGCGGGCTATTATGTATAGATTTTTTAATTAATAATGAAAGTAAAATTTAACCTTTTAGAATGGCTCTTTTCGTCGGATATGTTTTTCGGAATGTTTCCTCAATTGCACATTTTAGAATGTTTTTTTTACTTTATTGTGTTCGGTAGACAGTGACGATATAAAATGAGAATGACAAATGAGAATAAGAGTTAAGATCATAATAAATGTTTCTGCTATTCTTGTTTCATTCCCCTTTTTTGGTATGTAATAATTATTATAGTTTGTCAATTGATAAATAAAATAAAATTATTGTGTAATTATTTTATAGTATACTAGCGGACCCGAAAGACGTCCTGCCCGAACGTTGGCTTACCTACTTTGGGAATATCACTATCAAATTAGCGACCCCGAAAACTATGAATTCGACACTAATATCGGCGTTTTTAATAGTTTTATAATCCATCCCCTTTTCACCCCTTTCGTTGGGGTGCTAATGAAGAATAAAAAATTCGGGGTTATGGTAATAAAAGAGTAACAAACCTATATCAAATATGAAAAAAAATATTTTTCAAGGTGTTGATCTGCTAGGTTTATATATAAAGCTAGCAGAGCCATTGGTTTTTTCGTTTTTTTAATGAAGGGTAATAAATTCGCCACTACTGTAGTTTTGAAATTTGCAACTGGCTCTACTAAGTTTATTGGCGTGCTACTGGCTACTTGAGAAATAATAAACCTACAAAGTAAATAACAAAGCTTGAATTGTTCAAGCTTAATTTTCTCGGAATTTTCTGAAAAGCGCGCCTTAATATTTACACATATTCATGAACTACATACACATGGATTAAAAATGAATAAATCGATAAGGGAATGTTTTGATTCTTTCCTTATTAGTTATTTTAAATTATTTTATTTGGGTAAAAATATCTAATGTGTTATGTTTCCACTTTTAGATCCAAACTTTGGGCATTGGCATGCGACAGAGAAGATCTCTTGCCTCATATCAAAGAAACGCATGGGAACTATAAAGTTTGCGAAAATCATTTCGATCAGATATCGATTATTAAAAGAAACTCGAGAAAGCGTTTGTGTAGTAATGCAGTGCCATCGATTTTCCGGGAAAATGAGAGAACTGCGATCTCCGAACTAATTTCGCATGAAAACCAGCAAGAAGACCTCGAAAAAGGAAAAATATTGTCAGGTATGTGTTTCTAAAAGACTTTAACTAAAATATAATTTTTTACATAATTAGTCCAATTATACAGGGTGTCCTGAAAATAGTGCGTTCCTTGAAAGGAGGTGTAGGATGAATAATTAGGAACAAAAATTTTGATTTAAATGTAGGTTTGGCATCCATGCGTTGTACTCTAGTAAACAAAAAGTTCACACAAAAAGTGCCACCAATAGATTTAATTAGTTATTATTATTAGTTATTTACATACGAAAAGGCTCACGGTAATTCTAATGCAGCTATTCGGCTGTATACAGAACGTTATCCTCAACGACAATGCCCTAATGCCCGCAGTTTTGTATATGTGTTGCAAAGATTATTTGCTACGGGTTCTGTGGTACCTAAAAAAACTAGTGGACAAACAAGAAGTGCTCGTATTCTAAACGCAGAAGACGAAATAATGCATATTGTCCTTATCCCTAATCTTATTAATTCACAAGGCATACGTAAGTAATACCATTTATTTAATTTTTTCCATCCGGTATAACAGATATTTTAAATAGGTACCTACCAAAGTAAATTATCTACTATTTTTTTAAGTCAATTAAAAAAGTTTACAAGAAGCACCAGATTTTTTGCTTCGATTCTAAGTGACTCACTATAAACATATTGCTATAAACATTTATAATTAACCTTAACAACGACCAATTAAGGTGTACTTTTATTTCAATAAACAGTTAAATTAAAAACTTTAGAATTAAACACAGAACTAAATTCATTTGACGTTTCGGTGTATCTAACTAAAAACTTGTGTCTAAAGGAACGCACTATTTTCGAGGATACCCTGTATGTGTAATAAAAAATAAACTAATTCTAGTATTTGCAGATAATAACATAGTTTCCCCAAACAAAATTGCTCTTCAAAGCCATCAAATTGCTTCAGCCACGGAGCAACATTCGCCAACTGGTATATATTATGGTAAGTTCAATATTTTACAATAACTTTGTGTAGGGGGTCTTTCCTTACTTCTTTTATCCGAGCTAAGTTCCACTCGAGCAGGCTATTCGTCCATCTCCCGTCCGTCATTCGTGTCACATGACCAGCCCACTTCCACTTTTTGCGAATCCGGATAACCACATCTGTGACGCCGGTTCTTCTTCGTAAATCTTCATTTCTTATATGATCCCTCAGTGACACTCCGAGCATGGCCCTTTCCGCCTAGCGCTGTGTTACCACAAATTTCTTAGCACTTGCTGTGTTTAATGTTTAGGTTTCGGCTCCATAGGTCATGACCGGCAACACACACTGATCAAATACCTTCCTCTTCAAACATTGTAGTATGTCGCTTTTAAAGACTTCCGCAAGTCTTTCATAAGCTGCCTTTTCATTTCGCACGTTTGGTTGTCTCTTGAGATTTGGACTTCGTGACCAAGATAGTTGTACTTATCCACCAGAGCCACTTCCTCATCACCAATGAAAATTTGCTCACTGAGAATTAAATTTGTCATATATTTTGTTTTTGAGATATTTATTTTTAGGCCTACGTCAACACATACATACCTTTTGTAGTTCTTGTAATATATCAAGGTTAGAACAAAACTATATCATCCGCAAAACGTAGATTTGTTAGTTTTCGACCATCTATGTTTAGGCCCTTATTTTTGTAATTGAGTTTTTTAAAAGCATTCTCCAAAACTGTGATAAAAAGTTTGGGCGACATCGTGTCTCCCTGTCTGACACCTCTGCCGATTTGAAAGCAATTAGTATTTTCATGAAATTTTACCATTATTGTAGCTTTTTTGTAGATATTATAAATCAGCTTTGAGTATCTGTAATCAACTCGACATTTCTGTAGCTTAGTAAAACTTAATAAAAACATTGCTGTACATTTTCTATTTAATTAAAGGCAGTCGTAGATAAAACGTGATGTGATAATGCATCATTAATATATTCGTGCGCTTACATAACTCATGCTACGCACTTATTTGCAACTTACACACTTACATAATAATAAGAATCGACCAATGAAATCACGGCTTTTTTGACAATGACGTTCGTTTTTATTTCCAATTTCTTTCTTTAATTTGTATTCTGTACTTCGAAAATATATAAAATAATTACACCGTATTTAGATTTTAATTCGGAACTATTATTTAATCAAAAAACAAATGAAAATACAAAAACTTTTAGGTTACAAGGAAATTTAATGGAAAGATAATGGTTAGTATAAAGAGACAGAGTGTTTCAAAAAAAGGTGACCCCGTTGCTAGGATAGGTAGAACACTGTAAAATAAGTTGGGTTTGTTTAGTAAAACATTTTTGTAATGGCATCCGTATTCAAGATGTAGGGTGCTGAAATAAAAAATTTTACACACATTTTTTACGATTATGTCGAAACTACTGGCAACATTGTAATGAAATTTTGTATGAATATATTTTGGAAGCTGAAACAACGCACGAGTTTGTTTTTATATGGAACTATCATAAAGGGCGCTAGCTACACGATTTGTACCGAGTAGATTTAAGCCATAGACCTTGAATACGGATGCCGTTACGACAATTTTTCACCAAACAAACCCAACTTATTTTGCAGTGTTCTACTTATCCTAGCAACGGGGCCACCTTATTTTGATACACCCTGTAGAATAAAACATCACAGAGTGTCTAGTCATGCGCACATTTATTTTCAAATAAAATAGGTGTTGAAAGTCTTATCTTATTTCTTATTTGCTGTAATAACCCAGTGTGAGCCTCACTACTAAGTTCTAAGTCGAACGGTTGCCGGTGATACGAATATACGTCACTTGAAGCCATTGGAACTATAGACGCAGTTGATAAATTTAACAACCTTTTTGATACGCAAAATCTTTTATTTAAAAAAGTTCCTATGCATATAAATATGTTTTTAAGGGATCCGATATTCAAAAATAATTTTTAAGAGAAATTTTACAATTGTTAAATACGAACTGCTGTACCTACAAACATTTATACAATATGCAATAATAAATGCAAACCAACTATGGGTGTTTTATAGATATAATAATAACTGAATGTTCTACAAGCTAAACTTTCTTTTTCCTTTATTGGATTTAAAAAAGGAGTTAAAACATTAGTTTTTGTAAATGTTAGCACTCCTGTAATTAATCAAAATGGGAAGTATAAAAATATATTGTAACAATATTTAATCTTGGGTTCAATGATTCTAAACAATCAGTACAATAACTAAAAAGTTTTATTCTAATATTTCTACACAATAAATTTTACTTGACAAATCACTTTGTATTTACAACTCTATACAATCCTTTTATAATTCTTCGTAATTACTTTAAAACTTGACTTCAAACTAAAAACTAATACTACGACTTTGAGATTTTTTTTATAAATCTGAATCGATTATTCTAGACAGGGGACAACTATGCTGAAAGAACGAGAATTCTTGCTTAAAATATCTAGCGTTTGTTGTTATCAAACAAAACATTTTTTTTTCATTGTGGTCGACGCGCTGTCGCCACAAGACAAGTTTTATAGGGACAGACTCCGCAAATCGTTACAATACATTCACTATTCCTACCCTAAAACATTCTGCGTTTTTTTATTAATCTTTCCCGAGCTTTTTTTAGATAGTATTAGATCATTGGTATGCTCTAAGTATTTCAATAATATTTATGTAACATTTGGATTTCTCAGATTTAAATCAACATATAAAAATAAAAGAAGAAATTTCTAATGATGAGATTACATTAGTCAATGACTCCAATATAAAACTAGAAGAAGAAGATAATGGTTATGATGATAATACAACAAAAAAAAATTGTTAGTAAGTAAAATAGTATTAGTAAGATTTAATAAATATATTTTTTCATCTTTGAGATACCAAACACAACTTTTTGTTGTTTATCAACGCTTAAAATTATTTTTTTTCTTCCAAAATCAGAAATATTTCTTT
The DNA here is from genome assembly GCA_950111635.1 of Agelastica alni. Taxonomy (NCBI): domain Eukaryota; kingdom Metazoa; phylum Arthropoda; class Insecta; order Coleoptera; family Chrysomelidae; genus Agelastica; species Agelastica alni. The sequence continues at coordinate 39,385,124 of OX467712.1, forward strand.
ACAAATACTATCTTTTTTTTTAATACATTACGTTATTTGAAAATTGCTAAAGCATCGTTTTTTGTACTTTTTTCTTGTTTTAATGTTGTCAATTAGTGAGTAACTTGTTTTTTTAACAAACAATTATTCAATACATTACATTACAATCTTGCGGTTGGGCCAATGGTATCGGCACCTATGTCACCTAGATCTTTTGATCCTCTGTGACTACCGCTGTGTCTTCAGGGCATCAGAATTTAAGTCCGCTGGTTTTGGCGAACTTTAGGATTTCTGTTGACCCTGTCTCATTTAGATCGCTTGGATCCATTATCATACGGCCCCAGGTTTGATACCTGTACACCGCTAGCATCGGGCAGTGACACATAATGTGTACACTGATCTTCTCCTTTTCTCCTCATAGTCGACAGTTTTTCTCGCCAGCTTAAGTTTGAAGAGGTGCGCCCTTAGTGCGCTGTGTCCTGTGAGCAGGCCAAGCGTGCTGCTTAACCTACCCCAGTCTATCGTCCAGAGTGCGTCAGCCCTCTTCTGAAGAGGTTTTTTCATCAGGTGTTTTGATGTTCTGCAGCCAGTATTTGCATTCCACTGAGCAATATGTTCTTGTTCAAGGATTAATTTCAATAAATGTTTTGCTTCGGAAATTGGCAATCCGACTAACTGGCTTCTTGGTTTCACCAGGGTCCCATTTTTGCCAGTTCATCGGCTACCTCGTTGCCATTTATCCCTGTGTGCCCAGGAACCCATGTAAGAGTGACTTTGTTTACCGTCGCTAACTCAGTGAGGACTTACATGCAGTCCCACACAACCGATGATGTTGTGGTGTTACTCACTAGGGCCCCAATGGCTACGCGAATCTCAGTGAGAATATCAATCTCACTGTTGGTCACTCCGTTTTCTGTCAGGTGCATAGCGCACCTGAGTATGGCATAGACCTCAGCCTGGAAGACCGAGGCGTATTTCCCCAGGGTTATGCTTTCCCTGTGGTTGCAGGATGCTCCAAACACACCTGCCCCGTAGCATTTCTGGTACCCTGATACATCAGTGTACAATCGTTTCACTCCTGTGCTGGTCAATGGTGTTTTCTTCAACCAGTCTTCTCTGGTTGGTATTTTTGTTTTATCGTTTTTCTCTATCAAGGTCTTTTACGAAATTTTATCCGATTTTATTGTGAAGGGGTGTTTGTGGAGGGCCTCGATCTTGGTGTGGCCAATCCCGTTGCTCCTCCATCCCCGCTGACACTGTATGCAGTGTTCCTGGCCCGATCTTTTATCAGGAGGTCCAAAGGTGGTATGTTGAGGGCTATTTGTAGTCTCTCTGTAGGAGCGGTACTCATTCCCCCGTTGCAGCCCGCAAGTATTTTTCTTGCAGGCTTCTCAACAGGTTTACAGCCCCGGCCCCTTCCACCCTTGGCCACCAGACTACTGCTGCATACGTTAGTGACGGTAGTAATACCGCCTGATATAACCACAGGCTTACCCTGTTTTAGACCCCAGGTTTTTCCCATGGCTCTCTTGCGTGCCCACATTGAGGCATACATTTTATTACAGATTACATACATATTATTCAATAAGTTATGCTTATTTTTCAGTCAAACTTCAATCACGTCATTTACAAATATGGAAGATTTTAACGAACAAATAAAACAGTTATGCCTCGCTATAATAGAAGACCTCTCTTACAAAGAAACTCCCACAAAAACCACTCTAATGCAACACGCAGCATGTGTAACGAACGTTTCTTATCCGTTAATGCTACAGTTGATGGAAGAACAATGGAACAAAGAAAAAATTGACACGAATCGAAATATCGACTACACAAGAATAAAATGTTACCTGCGAGAAATATTTTTGGTAAAAACCATTTTTAAAATTAAAGAAGATTTTGGCAAAGATGAACCACTACCTTTGGATCTCTATTTTTCATTAATAAGTGATTACAGAGACATAGTACCTTTTAAAAATGATCTTTGTCGTTGGTTACAACAAATCGAGGTACAATTTAAAGACAGCCACCAGGTAAGTTCAATTCATAGGAATTATTATTATTAATTTGTAATTAATTAAATTTCTGAATAGATTTTTTTTACTTCTGCTACCTTAGCAACAGTATTTTAATATTATCGGTGTTTCTGTTAATTTTAATTATGAATCTATATTCGGACAAAAGTATCTGAAGCCGCTAAGATTAGATGTGCAATGGCGAAATGAGGTTCGGTCAAATACGTCAAAGTGAATACTTGGATCTTAAAGCATTGATTAGTGCATTTTTAGACGTTGCGAATACTTTTATTTATAGTCATAAGGTTCGCGTTAAATTAATAATATAGTTTATTATTTACAATTATAGTGTTTTCGTTCATTTAACCCAGTAGTAAGTTTAATTTAGGTTGTACATTATTTATCAAAATGAAGAATAAGAGTTTCGTAAAAAATCAGATAGCCAAGCAGCACTAAAAGCTCTGAAGTCACTTGTATATACTTGTGAGTAAACAGTCCCTGAGACAACTGGCAGCGAACAATCAGGTTACTCTGATGTGGGTTCCAGGTAACAAGAGAGTTAAAGGCAACAAAGAAGCAGATTGCCTTGCGAAAGAAGGGGCAAATACACAATTTTCCGGACCAGAACCCTTCTGTGGACTTTCCAAAGCGGTTCGACGCTGGGAAACTTCAGAACATTTGCTTCGCGAATGCCCAGCGCTTTTCTGCAAGAGGCTTAAGTTTCTGAAAGGGGCCTTCCTAAAGCCTTTCGATGTCAGAAACTAACACCCAGGAAACTGATAAACTTTGCTCGTAGTCTCGGAATCCCGGGCCTCGAATAGATTAAGGGTTATGCACAAAAGGTCTGATAGGTCGAGGTGCTTGAGAGGTTGCATAGCCTTCACGACTCCCCCTACAATCTACAATCTACCATAGCGGCTTTAAAATTAAAATAAATATACTACGAATTAAAAAACATAACATTATCATCTGAAAAAGGTACTAAAAATTGGAACTCTAAAAAAAAACATTCAAATCTAATGTAATAAAGGTTCAAATAAACCACCTTGTTGTGCCAAACAATAGCCAAATCTGTAAAACAAAGATAGTATCAGCACTCTAACAAGTATAGAGGATACAGTGATCGGAAACAAAAAATCTCAACCTTAATTCTACCAAATTTAAATTCTTCATAAATCCAACAAAATTTGAATTAGGATAGTAGGAGCTGGGTTAAAGATTTTTGTATGAAGGACGCGAAAAATATAAATATTAGGGTTAGGTTAGATAAGAACGTTGACAGCAATGTTCAGAATCATAATAAAGTTAGTTAGAACTGTTTTTAATAAATGATGAACCCGTACCTTTTTCGATCCCAGGTAGTAAAGATTATACCGCAACCAACTCCAACTCGACCCCTTCCTTTTTTATTACATATCAAAAAATACATGCCCCTCTCTTAATCTTATTATTTTTTTATTAGAAACCGTGTCCAGTAGTTCAACAAATGAAATTGGGAGAACAAAACCTAGGAATAAGACAAAATCACGAAGAAAATATTGAATTTTCAAAACCACAAATTGCAGCAGAAAATAATTTTCAAATAATACCAAAAGAAGTAGATAATGATGAAGACAAGATCTTGGAAGAGCACCCTATTAATTTAGAGACAAAAATAATGGAAGAATTGAATGTCGGGTCAGTCCAATGGAAAGAACTTGCGGATATATTGACTAATATTAATGCCCAATTAAAAGCAGAACATAAAACACCTGCTCTAGACATATTTTACGAAGAGTCGAAGAAAATATTTAACCAACATTTTTCCAAGGAAACGTTGTTGCAGCTGTTACTTACACTAGAAATTAACTTCACAATTGAAGATAATGAAATCCAAGATATAGAATATCAACATGAAGATTTAGATCCCTTCATAGTCAATTTTCTTAATAACATTAATGATTCGTTTATTTCTGCTGGAAAAACGCCAACTCTGGAATATTTTCATGAAAAGTTGACAACAATAACAGAAACGCACACTTTTAAATATTCCAAAGAAACTGTCATGAAATTGTTACATAAACTCAATATCAAATATCAAGTTAAATTGAGGATACTCAAGTTATTTCCTTCCGTAGATTATTTTATCAAAAAGTTTAAATTACTGGGGATAATGTATAAAAGAGAGGATATGCTAACTTGGTTAAGCACAATGCACGTTAATTTTAAAGAGGAGAAAGAGTTACAACTTTACAACTTTGACACAGCACATAAGCCAGTGAATAATGTTATAAAACACTTAATCAATCATTTTAGTAAAGAATATTATGCAACTACAGTAACTGTAGACAAATCTCAAATAGATCCTTTAGTTGTCAGCATCATTAAAAACATTGAGTATAATTTATATTTTATAGATATAATACCTTCGCTCGATTGCTATTATGAAGGATTTACTGCAACAGTTGGTAATATTTGTTGTAAGGATACTTTGAGTATGTGGCTAAAACAACTCGGCATAAAATATAACCACGACAATAATAATGACTGCATCATCACGACAGATCAACTACTAAATGTACCGACGCTGGATTATTTTTTTAAAAATTTTCAAAAGTACGATCAATTTTTTTCGAAACTGCTTATACGATTTTGGTTGAAACAATTAAAAATAAGTTTTAAAGACGAAGATATTAATAGTAAGGAGTCTGACGTGGACAATTCGCCAGTAGATGCTTCTATAATAGTTAACTTGAAAAAATTTAACAAGGAATTTTATGAACGAAGTTCGGAACAAAAGGAAAAAGCACCTTTGGTGGATCCTGAACTAACGAAAATCATAAAAAATATTGAATATCAGTATGGTCGTTTAGGGTTGATTCCCACTTTGGATTTTATCTTTTACGTAGTATCAAATTTTCGCAAGGATTTAACAAAGTGCGCTGTTGAAAAAATATTAAACAACATTAATATCAAGTATACGAATAATTCAAAGTCAGAAATTCAATGTGCAGAAGAGGAGTGGTCAGAATCAGATTTTCAGCCAAATTTATCGATAGCACAGGCTAATAAAGAATACAAAACATGTATTCCCACTCTAGATTACTTTTATGAAAAGTTAATAGAAGAAGGTCCAATTTGCTCGAAAAATACTGTCAAAAAATGGTTAGACGAAATACAGATTATATATTATAATAGCGATTTAGGGTTGACTGACGACCAAATCAATGAGGAATTAACTACGAGTATAACTGTTAAATTAAAAAAAATTGACCAAAAATACAAATCATTCATGAGCAAACTTTTAAACGACGTTGAAATTACATTCAGAGAACGACACGAAGCTCCTTCGGCTAATTACATTTATGATTATTTACTTTCTTTTAACGGTATTTTTCAACAAAATTACTATTCCAAAGAAACGATTAAACACTGGATAGAAACGAAATTTCCAACGACGGAAAACTTTTGTACAGAAGATGTAATGATTCCTACGATTCTAGAAAACGATGATGTATTCACTCCCACATTAGAATATTTTTTAAATAATTTAAAAGACAGAACAAATCGCTCTTATTCCAAAAACGAAGTCGCTTTTTGGCTCAAAAATATTGGCATACACTTTAAAATGAACGGTGTACTAGAACCATCGAAAAATAAAACTAAAAACCTTACGAAACAAATCGCTGATATACTCGTAAAGTTAGATGCAGAGATTAGATTAAAACTACTAAAATGTCATTTAAAAGAAGTCGAATGGGCGTTTAAGACGATTAAACAACTACCAAATTACTCACACCTTCATCGGATTATAGATAATTCCAAGTTCTTTAATTATATTCAAAACTCACAACAGAAAGAGTTCATTTACAATAAATGGTTGCGAGAAATAGGAATATCTTATAATGAGCTTCATAACGAAAAGGATTTAATTCAGAACATAATGCATTCAACGGTTTCAACAAACGAAGGAGAAACGTATTTAACTAGTATTGAAAATATTAAAAATGAAATACTAGATAACGAACAAGAAATTTTAACAGCATCATCCATGACTGGATTTTCTGACACGCCAAAAATCAATAATAGGAATGCCAAAGAGATCTTACCAAATGTATCAAGTAAATCGAAAGGTGTAAATTTGTGTGACCAAACCAATTATTTGAACACAGAACAAGTAAATATCCAATCAAACCTTGACACTCCATTTTCTCCTCAGCTAAAATTACCAACCAAGATAAACATGAATTTTCCAAACATAGGATTTAAACTGATAAAGTTGACAGATTTACCTACAGTGAAATTATCACAAATAAAGGAACCAAAGAAATTAATCACTCTCAGCAGTTTACAAGAGAAAAATAATGATTATCCCATAGTATCTTTAAAAATGTCAGATCTAAAACCCGAACGTTCTTCTTTAAGCAGTAACCCTAAAATATTAATAACAGATACACGATATGTACGTCCTCATGATTGTTCTCAATTAACTGTTAATTCTGGGTCAAGTAATTCTTTAGAAATATCATCTGATATACAAAGCAAAAACCATAAAGAAAATCACCAAATAACCAATCAGGCAAGTGAAAATAGCTGTTCAGATAAATCTAGAGTAATGGAACTGGACCGATATAAAAATGTAGAAATTAAGCAAGAAGCTCTTGAAGAACTTCCGATAATAATTGAAGTCGAAGAAGATATGGAAGTTGAAGAAATGTTAATCAAAAACAAAGAAATTATACACGAACTTAAAGAAAGCTTCCTTGAAAAAACTCGAGAATCTACAATGCAATCAAATCAAATAAATAATCAAGTCGAAGATATAGAAGTTGATACCAATTATGATCAATCAAGTCAAAAAGGTAAAAAGGAAAAGCAACGAAAAGAAAACGTCAATGTCTTACCAAAACACGCTGATCGAGCCGTAAACATTTTTACGGATGTTGAATATGAATTTCATCGATATGGTGAAATACCAACTTTAAACGATTTTTATGTAAGGACGGTCCAAACGTTTGGTGAAGACGTTTATTCAAAAGATAATATTAAAGATTGGCTCAATATCATAGGAATTAAATTTAAAATTGATGACAGGTTAGTCTTTTTAACATTTAACTAATTTAGTAGTGTTAAGTAGTTTAAAACAGAGTGTCGGAGTGTCAGATCATTTTTCGTAATGATGGTGTATTGCGTAAAACTTAAAATTTAAAGAACACAAATCAAATGGGGAATGAATCCCAGTCGAATTGGCTGAAATTTGAATATGTTGTAGTTTATACATTTTGGATCAAAAGTCCCCATGTGCCCGAGACCTAAAAATGGACAGTTTTTTCGGTATCGAAGTTCGAAAGTTGCAGGTTGAAATTTCCCTTTTCTACACGGGAGGAATGAATACTCAACTTCGATATAGTGGACTGGAATATTCCCGATTGTTGCAAGCTTTGATATTAATTCAAAGCCGTGGAAACTAACGAAAAGAAAGATTTGCCACTATCGACGGTCGAAGAAATACAAGTGAGGTTTAATCGCCGTGGAACTGAATAAATGACTCGTCACTATAGACGGTCGGAACAATAATTCTCACTATCTTCGCCGTTTGCGGCCGGAGAGGAACTACTTTCGACCGTATCGGTCTAAGGCGGAATGAGTTCTATTGTTGAAGGGAAAAGGGAACGGTTTTCAAGACATTGGCGTAGTAAAGAATTAAAATTAGAATAAATGAAATTTAAACACGCAGTGTTGCGATCTATGATCACAACAGTAATGATAGACAGTCTCCTATTATCGCCTGAGATTGGCGTTATAAAAAAATTTTTGGGTCGGCGCTGTGATTCTAAATCTGAACATTGTTTTAAATTCCAAACGACTTTTCTATATTATCTCTTTTGATAATGTTGAAAACAAGAGTAGTTTACTTTTGATCAAAATTCCTATTTTTTGTTCTCCCTGCATATCGTTTACATATTTGGAAATTCGATGGGGCCAATGTAAGTTTTAAGCGATGCCCCAACTTTTATTAGGAATAAAAAATTCTGATAAATGAATAATAAAAATCTTTTTGACGCTCACAGTATAACAAGAATAACGATTATGTAAATTTGTAATATAGCTGTAGTTTAGTTTTGTTGTTAACAATTAAGGAGGTTGAAGCCTAAGGCGGAATGATTAAAAAAATTTAAAATAATTTTTGTTTTGTTTTTAATAATAAAATTTTGTAATAAATGCATATCTAAATCATTTTTCATTATTATAAATCGATTTTATTTATTTATTTGAAGTTGATGGATAACCTTTTGGATAGTTTGTTCAAACTAGGAAAAAAAACAAAATAAAAATTTATAATAATTTACGATTTTTCAATAATTATTAAAGTAAATACTTAGTTAAAAAAATTAAAAAAAAAAACAGCTAATTTTATAATTTAAGGTGGTTCCAGCGTTGAACCCACTTTTTGACAGATTTTAATAATTTTTTTTTACAGCTTATGTCTAATATTTGCTATCTAATTTCAAAACTTTAGAATTTTTGATTGTCTATAACGCGAGATATTTGTTCACACAATTTTTAAGGTCGATTCCCATATAATGTATTTAAAATTCCGAGCCCACCAAACTATTTGCTGTTATTTCAAGACAATTACTCGACATAACTTAATAAAAATCTAAGATAGTATAAAACAATATTTTCTTAATATATTAAACAATAGAACGTAACACTCTACTGTTTATTTACTAACTTCGACCAGCCGATTTATTATTAAAGAGTGATCTGGCAACATTGTGCGAATCGAATCGAATCGCTAGTGATATGAATATATTTATAGGTAGAAATTTTTTTGTTTTTACCTGATTGAAATTAATACTAAATAAAGAAGGAATTTATTTTTATATCCAAGATAAAAAAATTAAAAAGTATCAATATATTTATATTAGAATCAACTTTTTTTTTTAATTTCTTAAATAATAAATTAACAATTATTATAAGTAATCATGTGATATTCTTAATATAAAGCGTAATAAAATGAAATAATTTAATGAATATTTTGTTAGAAAAAAGTAATCAGTGATTGTTTAGACATTTTTTTATTTATTATGAATTATTCGTTAAATATAAAACGCGATGTAAACAATACATTAACTAGAAAAATATTGTAACGATTTTGCGATACGCCACTGGAATGTACGTAAACAAGTTGAGCGGTATAGTGACGTCACAGCCAATGACAAGGATGTTCCGACCAATATCGAATTTTCGATAGAACAGTTTGGATACGGCTAGAAGTTTCTCGTCTTTTCCCGATTCAGCGTTAAATATTTAAATTGGCCTTCGTTCGCGAGAGTCAGGCAGTTTTCTAAAGTTAATGATTGTGTTCGCTAGTTGACATAAATTGAATTGTAAAGTTATAAATAAATGTGTATATAAATTCGAACCCCGAGTGTGATTAAAGTGAAAACGTTACAATATAAATAAATCATAACGCATTCAGAGCAACGTTGCCAGATCACCGAAAATGAATATATTTGATAGTATTATGAAGGTATCTGTGTGTCGATAATTCTAATTTCTGACAATAGGAAATAAAAAAAATGTTGAACCAACAATTATTATAGAAATCGATGATGTTTCTAGTGAAAGAAAAATACCGAAGAAAAAGCAGAAGATAAACAAGAAATTTCAGAAAAATAAAAACGTAGAAGTAGTGAATTCTGCAAGTAAAATAACGCAACCAACAGAAGCGATACAAGTAGATATTAATTGTGATCGACCTGTAACAGAAATAAATGAAAACCTAGTAGAGGACGTAGAATCGAAACAAAAAACATACAATGAAATGCCTTGTACCGACAAAGTTATAGGAATTTTTTCGGAAGTTGAGTATGAATTACATCAAAGATGTCAAGTTCCCACTTTAAACGATTTCTATGTAAAAATAGCTCAAGAATTTGGTGAAAATCTTTATTCAAAAGACGACATTAAAAATTGGCTAAACAAAATTGGAATTAAATTTTATCCCGATGGCAGGTTAGTATTTTTATTATTATTATTTTAACAGAAATTTATATTTAAAGTTTTTTAATAAAAAAACAACAATTGGATTTTTCACTACAAATAATTGAAAACACACTTGGCACAAAAAGTATCGCATAATTTTAAAAGTTATGTACAGTTTAAAATTGTGAAATAAATATTAACTTAAAATATTAATTAACGTGCATAAATCTGCTTTGCTTGTCAAAAAACCTAAATTCTCACTTTTGTGTTGAAAAAAAAAACAAAAATGCGATAAATGTCTGTTATTTCTGTTTAAAGTTAGTTGACGCGGATATTTGTTGATGGTGTCATTAAAAAAGTACGTTTGGACAAAAATTAGTAATTTGGCACCAGAACAATTGTAGCGTTAAGTGAAGATGGAAGATCGCAGCAGTATGTAGCCTCGATTGGTATCAACCAATCGAGCGTATCCAGAACATTAAGAAAATAAGGAAAAACTTGGGGTTATAATAGAAGACCAGTTCCATACCTGCAGATGACTGTTATTTACTTTTGCAGGCTCTGCAGGTACCTCATATTATAGCACGGCAACTGTAAAAATAAATTCTCCAGAGCTCCTAACATCCGAGTACGCATTAATTCTGTTAGATTTAGGTCAAGGGAAGTTGAGCTAGAATCCCTGCTCATGCATCATTGTTAATCAGGGTATACCAACTAGCACGAGATTCGCAAGAGAACATGCTAATTGGAATGTGAATGACTGGACTAATATTCTTTTAACACGTTTTATATTAGTTTGACTTGTATCTATCTATGTAACGGAATCTTTGGACACGATTTTCACACACTTCTAAAGGACTGATGACAATACAATAATTTTATAAATTTTTTCAAAGATCTTGGTCAGAATCAGTTACATTAAAAAAAAGTTTTTTATATGGATTAACCATGGCTGATATCCCCCATGAATTCAATTTAAATAGATGACATAAAAAGTAAAAATTTGATGGCGACGCTTGAACTATTCTCCAACAGATGTCGCTAACGCATATCATTATTTTAAATCATAATAATTTTAATACTTCCTCGCGCTGTTAATTTTGTTTTTCTGCAAATCCTGCTCTTTTAACATCCAATTGATAATTAATGTGAAAGTAATTTTCGTAAGAGTCTAGACAAGCTTTTTTTATACTCTTTATATTAGCTTGACTTGAATCTATCTATCTATGTAATGGAATCTTTGGACACGATTTTCATCCACTTAAAAACATCGGATCGACTTGAACGACTTTGTTTACTTCTAAAGGACCGATGACAATATAATAATTTCATAAATTTTTTTTAAAAGCACCTGGCCAGGATCATCAGGATATTAAAAAAAAAACCCGAACTAAAAAATGAAAAAACCAAGACAACTCGCTTTATAAGAAATCGAACTAAAAAATAAAAAATAATAATTATTATTAAAATTTAATTTTACAATCAAAAGCGTGGGGTGCGCTATATCAATTAATATATTTGATAATAAACAGATATTGGTAAAAGTAAAGTCTCCAAGAAGAAAACGTAAACATTATAAAAAGCACCCCAGGCTTTTGATTGTAAAATCATTTTTTATTAATTATTATTTTTTATTTTTAGTACTGTTTTCCTATAAAGCGTGTTGTCTTAGTTTTTTAAACTATTATTTATTTTTTATTTTCTAGTTCGGGTTTTTACATAAATAAGTCCAAATTTGCACTTTTCGAATCTCAGTCTACAGACGCGAAGGTGAGCGATTTGCACAGTACACCAATTGATCAGTTAGAAATTTTAGCGGTTGCTTTATGATGGTATGGAAAGGCATCTGTTTTGAAGGTCACACAGAGTTGACCGTATTTCGTATGGGATACCTGACAGCTGATAGGTATATTAGAGTGGTTCTTGAAGAAAATGTGACTCTGTTCCTGTAAGTTCATACTCTAGTTTTAGTAGTAAGTCCAGACTTAAACCCTGTAGAGCATGTTTAGGCTTACCTAGAACGGAGTATAAGATCTCGTAATATTTCTTCCAGAACGAATGAGAGCTGTCATTAAATCCAGAAATGGCAATACCTGATATTATTTTATGTTTTTGTTAAATAAACGGTATCTTTACAATTTCTTCCTGAATTTTTCATTTTACATAACTTAACCCTTCCCTAAACTTTATGAAAATTTCCTGTATAAAAAAAATTATAACATTCCAACAATGCGATACTTTTTGTGTAATGTTTATTATTTTTATACACAAATAGCCCGGGAACCTGCCGCTCATTTTTCTACCTTATCGAGTTACCCGATAAAAGCAATTTGTAGATAAATTAGACCATTAGTACGAAGTTGGTGGATTCGCTGGCAGATCAAATTGGACAGCTCTATTTTACCTCATCGAGTTACGGAATGAAACGTACTTCTAAAAAAATATTTATTTTTTTTTATTATTTATAAATATTTTAGCACTATAAATTTACATATAATTTTAGCTGAAAATCGAACACAGAGAAAATACAAAATATTTAAAAAATACAAATTAAAAAAAAATGACTGCAGACAATTTTTTATCAGTTTTAAATCTTTTAAATTCCAATATTACAAAAAAAATTATTGGAATGAAAGTGCCAAGTTGCGCTTTGACCAAGTTATTTTAGGATTACTAATGGTCTACTTCATTTACAAATTGCTTTTATTTGGTAACTGGATACGGTAGAAATATAAGAGGCCCACACTACAACATTCTGTAGTCATAATTGGGCAAAACTAAACGATCAATAAATAAGATATTTGGTGTGTCATTTAATTAAATTGTAATGTTTTGAAAAAGTATTGCTTTTTAATGAGTATTTTTTGTTTCACTTTTAATACACTATCAATAGATGATTTTTAAGAGGTAAAATTGAAATATTTTAGTAAAAACGCAGTTTAGTTAAAAAAATAAGAGCACAATTTGTATATACTTAGGAATTTAAGAAAAATTCTAAATGCCTTGGAAACAATTATATTTACTTCTTCTTTGTTATTTAGACGTTAACACTAAATCAGATGAATATTTAAATTGTTTATAATTCTAGGTCAAACTATTTTTCAAATATATATGATATAAAAAAAAAAAAATCCAATCAAAATCACCAAACTACTGAAAGTCTAACAAACAAAAATAACTGTCCAGACATATTACCAATTAAATTTGAAATAATAGAAGAAAAATTACAAAATGTGGGTTTTAGACAAGAAGAACTTCCTTTAAAAAACGAAAATGTAAAATCTAGTAACATTAAAAAAATAAAACTACAAAATGTAAATATTAGGGGGTTAGAAGATCTATTGACAAATTACTTTGACGAAAGTGAAGTAATTGAAAACTCCCTTCAAAAAGCGCAAGCACCTACAGTACAATCAAATTCTTACGTATCACAAATAAGTAGTGCAGTAAAAGACGTTGAAGAACCAAAAAAAGGAATTAAACAAGAAAGCCCGACAAACGTCGAAGAAACAGATATTGTAGTAATTGACGATGATTCCGACGAAATAGAAATACCAATTAAAAAATCAAAAACAAAACAAACATTTAGGAAATTTAGAAAAACAAAAGCGGCAGTGAAATCTAAAAAAACATTGCAAAATTCAAAAGTGATAAAACCAGTTAATTATTCTCAGAAATCTGTAAAAGAAATAAATAAAAATCTAGTTAAAGAAAAAATAGAAGACAAGGTAGCAAATATTATTACAGACGTTGAGTGTGAATTTCACCAAAAATGTCAACTGCCAACTTTTAACGACTTCTACGAAAGGATAGTCAAAGAATTTGGAAGCAGTCTCTATTCAAGGGATAACATTAAGAATTGGCTTTCTAAAATAGGAATTAAATTTAAAATTAAATAGGTTGGTATTTTTTTTAATGATATAACTTATTTGGTAACACAACCTTCAATTAATGCTTTTCTTATAAGTTAATATTTTTAATTGTTCTTGTTATTGAATGCATTTTTTTAATAAACTGCAAACATAAACAAGACGCTTGCAATAATAAAAGATCCATATTAAGGGAAAAGTTGAATTTACATTCTGATTTGGTCCACGCGAAAGTCCACGACTATTTCTATCAATAGATTTATAAAAGTAATTTTAACGCTACTGATGCCAAGTTGGCGCTCCCGGCTTGTTCATCTATGATTCCAACTTTACAACAAATGACATCTTTCTAATCGGGAGCCAACTCTCGCATAAAGACCCGCAGTCTAGTCTCCTATATCTATGACTCCACAACAAGTGTTAAAAAGTAGGGTTAGGTTAGGTGTAGCCGAGGCCACTTTTTGACAGATATAGAATATCAAGCTGTGAAGTCACATACACGTCACTCTTTCTTTTCAAACTGTAGGGTCACGTGCACTTACCCACACGTTTTGTTTTATATTTTAGATAAATATGGCCAAATAAGTTTTGTTATTGATGATATAATTTATAATAAATTATTGCATAGGACTGAAATTTATATTTTTTCAAGCCGGTAGTTATTATCTCATTAAAATGTTATCCTTACATATTTTTAAATTTAAGTTGCTTCGTATTTTCGTGCCTATTTCTTTTCTTACAATATATTCCCCGTGCCTAGCTAAAATGTGAGGGGGTTAGGTTGCCTCTCCACTATGACCCTTATATATTTCTCGTGCCTATATTGCTACATCATTTTCACGCGACCGTTTTAAATTTTAATCTTTGTCTATATATTTTATTTTTAAATATTTACCAAAAATATGTGGTACACAATTGCCAATCTTTTTTAGAATACTTCTAGATATATAGTTCTAATGAGTGTTATTTTTTCATAAACATGATGAATTTCCTTTAATGCAGAAAAAAAATTGTCAGTTTCCCATGCTACATGTAGATACAAAAAAAGAAAGTCTCACTTTTGCTGTGGACTATTTATCGTCTTCAAATTTTAATATTAGATATATATTGTGCACTTAATTATTTATAATCAAATTTTTAGGTCTTGAATTTTTTCAATCGCGATGCAAGTACCTTAATAAAAATAAATATTAACCAATTTGTGTTTTTTAAACATCAAAACCTAAATAAACTAAACTGGTACTGATTCTTTTATCGTTAGGTAATACATTCTAATATTTATTATTTTTTTTAGCTATCAAAAACTGGACAAACTAAACCAGCAATTAATGGATTTTTTATTATATTTGTTATACATATTTGTTTTTTTATTTTATATTGATTTTTATAAATACTTTTTTGTAAAATATAACATTTAATAAAGACCATCGTTAAATGATTTCGTAGTTGACATCTAATTGTAAATTGTTCTCATCAGGCTTAAAATTTACAATAACCGGTTGTGAATATTATTATTTTGTTTTTTATAATTGACTTCTACACAAAATTAGAATAAAGATGTACTCACCTAAATCATTTTCGGCTAACGGTACTACACATCCGAAGAATCTTTTGTCCAACAATTGGAGTAGTTGCAATGCTGTATCTCTTATGACTTGCCTGGGACATCCTGTATTCATCAGAGTCACGTTTATTATAGCCGTGTAATGATCGCAAGGATACTCTCTAAAATAAAATCATTTTAGGTAAAGAGTTAATTTAATTGTCGACAAATGAAATAAACATAATTATACGAAAAAATAAAGTAATGCAAAGGAATTAATTTTGGCTTGAAACAAATTTGACAGATATATGTAATGAAATGTTATATACATTTTAAACAAAGATTATCATGATTAATAAAAATGATAGAAATTAAATGTGTAGAGTAGTTATAAGCTGAAAAACTTTAAACAAGCATATGTGTACCTTATAGAATTATTTTAAGGAGTAAACTATTTAAAAAATGTAATGCTTAAAAAATTTAATTTGAGCCCAAAGAAAATCTCGAATAAACAAAGTAAATACAAAGAAATTAATTATTTTATGGTACTTTGGTAGTAAAATATGATCCCTTAATAAATAAAATGGATCTAGAAAAATATTTAACGGACGCCTTTAAAAAATTGTATTTATTAATCAAGAGTAGAATAATTGTATGGTCTAAGATAATTAAAAAAATTAATATATAAAGAAATTTTAATTTGAGCTAAAAAAATATCTAAAATAAGTAAAAGTTAATGCAGTGGCAATAAATTATTTGTCGTTACTTACGATCCTTTAATGAATAAAATGTATCTTGGGATAAGTGATTTAATGGACGCATGTAGAGAAAATGAATTAAAGAAAGAAATTTGTTAATCAAAAGTAGAATTATTCATAAAAAACGAAATTAATTAAAAAAAAATTATTAACAATTATTTTAATTAAGCCCAAAAACATCTTGAATGAGCAAATTTGAATACAGTGGAAATCAATTATTTGATGGTACTTATGTAGTAAAAAACGATCCTTTGATGAATAAAATGGATCCTTGGAGAAGTGGTTTAACAGACACTGGTAAATAAAATAAGTTAGGGAAAAATACTTATTAATTAAGAGTCGAATAATCATAAGGAATAAATTAATTAAAAACAGTTTTATTAAAAAATTTTAATTTGAGCCCAAAAAAATCTAAAAGAAGTAAAAGTGAATGCAGTGGAAATAAATTATTTGACGTTACTTACGATACTTTAATGAATAAAATGTATCTTGTGATCAATGATTTAATGGACGCATGTAAAAAAAATGAATTAAAGAAAGAAATTTATTAATCAAAAGTAAAATTATTCATAAGAAAGTAAATTAATTAAAAAAAAATCTTAAATGAGCAATTTATTAACTATTATTTAAATTGAGCCCAAAAAAATCTTGGATGAGCAAAGTGAATACAGTGGAAATCAATTATTTCATGGTAAAAAACGATCCTTTAATAAATAAAATGGATCCTGGGAAAAGTTATTTAACAGACACTGGTAAGGAAATAAGTTAAGGAAAAATACTTATTAATTAAGAGTCGAATAATCATAAAGAATAAATAATTAAAAACAGTTATATTGAGAAAATTTAATTTGAGCACAAGAAAATATTGAATAAGCAAAGTGAATTCAGCGCACATGTTACTTATATTGTAAAAAACAATTCTTTAATAAATAAAATGGATCGATCTTGGAACGGATCGATCTTGGAACAAGAGTAATTTAAAAGACGCCTGTAGAGAAAATAAATTTATTAATTAATATTAAAATGATCATTAATCTTAGGGAGTAAATTCATTAAAAAGATTTTAATCAGAAACTTTAATTTGAACCCAAATAAAATATTGAATGAGCAAGGTGAATATGGTGAAAATTAATTATTTGGTATTACTTATGTAGTTTTAACCTATACAAATATTTAGGACACGAAATTAACATTAGACAAGACAACTAAACACACGAGATTCGACGAAGGATAGGTTTAACATTGGCGGTTTTTGGCAAGTTAAGCACAGTATCAAAGTCCAAGCTGCCAATATGTCTCAAGAGAAAAGTCTTCAACCAGTGTGTTATCCCTGTATTGACATATGGCGCGGAAACGCTAACGTTAACGAAGAAGAATGCTCCCAAAATGCAGGTGATGCAACGAAAAATGGAAAGAGCATTGCTAGGAATCAAACTTTCTGACAAAATCCCTAATCGAAACCATACAAAACAGGAGTACGAGTCGTCGTTCAGACTATTCTACATCTAGATCCAATCTGCACAAGATCGAAATGCATGACAAAATTTGAGAGTGGCTTTTGTTCAACAGTGGACAGTATAAGCTCGAGATGATGAATAACCTAGAACAGGTCAAACAGGTCAAATCCCTACTGGAGTGGCAATACTGTGGGGACAATAGCCTTTTGCTCCTAAATAGGAAAGACCTTAAGCTGCTAGTTGGAATCACTACAAGTCACTACCCGGTCAATGAACATCTAAAAAAGAGGTGGAGACTGATTCTTGCAGATTCTGCAGCAAGGACCAAAAATCTGTACACCATCTTCTAATAGGATGTAAAATGCTATCACTAAAAAAGTAAAATCGTTGGGTAAGGCAACTCGTATCTACAAAGATTTTAAAAATTGTAACGCAAGATCTCTGATCTCGTACTTCAAAGGGCTCAAATTAGACCCAGAAGGCACACAACAAATAACCAAAGGGATGGCACAAAAGATGGTCGAGGTGCCAAAGAGCTTTTGTCGGGCCCAACCCTATTGTTAAATAATAATCATAATACTTATTTGTTAAAAAAACGATCCTTTCATGAAAAAAATGGATTATGGGCAAAATGATTTAACGGACACGTGTAAATAGGAATAAATTAAAGAAGGATAGAAGTAGGTGATTAAAAATGTCATATTAGCGTCATCTGAAGAGGAGTTGCGGGCGATGGTTAATGAATGAAAATTAATGAAATCAAAACGAAAGTAATGGTTTTTGTAGGAGAAGAAAACGTGATAAACTGTAAAGTTCTGATGAAGGGAGAAAGAGTGGAACAAGTAAATGAATTTGTATACTTAGGTTCAAAGTTTACGAGAAATAGAATGTATGACAGTGACATTGAGCGAAGGGTGTTGGCAGAAAAACAAATGAATGGGGCACTGTATAGCTTTATGAGCAGCCAAAGGCACGTCTGGCTGTGCATAGAGGTGTGTTGGTTCCTACACTTATGTATGGTAGTGTTTGTTGAGTTTGGCAGAGTTTGGTTGTATAAATTGTGGTTACAAAGATAGATAAAGGAATGCTTAGATGGTTTGGAAACGTAGGAAGGATGGATGAAGGAAGATTGACGAAACAAATTTATAGGGCGAGTGTGAATGGATAAGTCGGTAGAGGTCGACTTTGGCGAACATATCTTGATCAGATCAACATTGTTTTGAAGAAAGGACAGGTCAAGAGTACCAACAACCGACGAGCATGTATGAGAGCACTGATGAAAGTAGAGGAAGCAAAAGATGTGTGTAAGAACCGTAGCAAGTGGAAGGAAGTGGTCTCTGTCTACCTCTCCGGGAAACAGGCGTGACTATTTGTATGTATGTAAGTGTGTTAAAAATGCGCATTAGAAGTTATTAAGATGTAAATAAATTAACAGTCAATGAAAATAAATGTAGTATCAAGTAATTATAACTAGTGAAAATACCTTGCGCTAAAGATAGTCGCTAAAGCATTGAAACAACTATCGGCTACTTTTGAAGTTCCTGTATAACATTTGTCAACGACCCAGTCTAATAATGGCGAAACGTCTGGATTAGATTCAAGCAATAACACCACCGTTTCTTGAGCCAAGTTGTAAACCTAAAAAATTTAATCACATTTGTAGATAGATGTCATTACTTGTGTAAAACGATTAAAATAATATTTTTATAACGTACTTTTTCATCGGAGCTATTGAGAAGTCCATCGATCCATTGATAATATAAACTTTCTTCGGAAAGAGAATCAAAGCACGGTCCACAACAAATCAAGGAACTCATAGCTTGTAAGGAAATTAATTGCAACTCGACGTGCTTTTTATTGTTCATATCGCCCTCCACGTTCGTTTTTCCACTTGGAAAGCAATATTTTCCCGCCCAATTTCCCAATAAAGTAAACAAATTGCATCTCAAATCTCTCTTCAAAAGACTTCGGCAAGCATCCACTAAAAAAGGTTAAAAAAATTTCAAAAAATTTATTATATTTTAACACACAATATTTAACTTGAAAATTGTTAAATATAATTAAACTATTTTTAATTTTTTTCCCATCAACGGGTGCATAAATATTTTTATAGAAAACTAAAAACCAAAGAAAAAATGACGATTCTATATATTTAATTGAAAAACATACTAAAAACAAAATTAAAAGATAATGCAATTTTAACATTCTCAGTTATGAGCTGTTTTTAAACACATGAAAATAATTTAAGGATATTTAATTTTATTTAAATATTTTTTCAAGTTGGTTGATTAAATTTATATTATTTTAAATTTACATTGTCCCTGTTTTTTCTAATGTTTTTACATATTTACAAAAATATTTTTTGTTATTGTTCTGTATTTTATCAGTTTCAAACAATGAAAAAAAAGTGTCAGCATTAATTTGAGTAGAAAGAAAATCACATGAATTTTTTAATTGAACATGGAAAGACACCTTTACGAACAAATGCTGAGAGTCATTGGCGTACTAGAAAATGACGCTCGACTAACAGATGTAGCGCGAGCAATTAGCTCATCTTGTTTTTTGATTTATATAAAATTAAAAATGTTCATCTTTTTGTTTTAAGGCAAGATCACAAATGAGTAAATCCAGTTTATATGTGCAGGTTTTTGCATAATTTCTATTATAAATTATTCTGTAATATTTCGACAATTACCATTTGAAAATAATAAAAGTTCAGGTCACAAGTGCTATTAATTGCGCATTTCTTTGTTGCCCCTCTTAATATTTCATGGGAAACTTGAAATCGACATACATTTTGAAATTACGAGTTCATATTGTAAGTTCCACATATATTTAGTACATTTCAATAACACTGATTTGTGAATAACTGAGATAAGGCTGAGATCTAATATCTGCATATAAAGTTGAGAAATTCATGTAAAATGGTTGGCCAACGCTGTAAGTATTTTAACCTTCAGAATGCTTCGGATTCTCAGTGATTGGCTAGCACTTGTGATGGAAATTTCCGGTCTCCTTTCGTCGTATTTGAACGGGAGTATATTTTTGGGATTTAAAAAAAAACTACTTGGAATAAAAAATCAAAAAAATATTTTTCGACTTGAATCATACTGCGGATAGTGGTATTTTTTCCACAAATTAGTGTTCTCACCTATTATTAAAAAAATTAGAAAACCTGCTGTTTTTTACTTACAAGTAAAATTTTTTATCATTTTCCTGATAAAATAGCAAAAATGCAAAGTCAAATCCCTGACCGAATTCGAATTCTTATCGGGTTCGTTTTCCAAATAATACCTAACGCCCTCTATGAATTCAATTAAAATAGGAATTAGAGATAACGAATCCCTATCTAGAACACAACTGCTTATTCCAAAAATTCCATTTTCAGCAACATATTCTAATAATCTGGTTAATTGCAGTCTTAATGCATCTCTCCTTCGTCTGCGTCTTACGTTTTCTTGTTTCTTGTCCACTGCTTCCCGAATATATACTGTCAGTTCTTCAAACAAATCCCTAAACAAAAAATTATTTGATACTGCCTGATTATCATTAAAAAAATTAAATAAATAAGAATTATTTCACAATAAAAAGTTTTGTAACGAAAATAATTTATTACAGAGATTTTTTTTTTATGTTCTGGTTCCCACATAGAGGACTATCCTGTAATGTCAGAGAATATCGTGAGAACCAAGGAAAATCGTGAGAACCAAGGAAAAAGGGGAGGAATTAATGTTCTTTTTAAATTTCTGGAGGTTGTATGCCTCGGGGAACACCTCACTAGGCAATGTGTTCCAAAGTCTCGCTGTTCGTTGGATGAACGAGTCGTTGGAACGAGATGTTCTGCAGGTTTCCAAAGTGACCACGAAGGGGTGTGAAGTCTGAACTTGACGGGTTAATCTCGAAGAAATTGCTAAAGGAGGAACGATTGTTGATATTTCAGAAGAGCATCGCCAATGAAACTATCTATAAAATAGAGACAAATCGCTAACTCTTCTACGGTGTTCCAGAGAAGTGAGCGAGTTTGTAAGCGAGGCAGGACAGGTAGGATCTGTGCCTTATAGATCATAAGCAACTGACTGGAAGTGAAATAGCTCTTGGCATGAAACAGAAAGCTAAGTTTTTGGGATACATATTTAGCAATCAACCTCTCGTGATTTTCCCAAGAAAGGTTATTGCTGAGTAATAACAAGCATCGAGACGGATGACTTCAATGGTATGGTTACATCTGACAATATCTTGGGCACGGTGAGATCGGCTTTTATAGAGAAAAGACATGCTTGTGTTTTATTTGCATTGAATTCTACTAAGTTATTGGATCCCCATTCGGAAATTTTTGCCAAGTCTATATTTATGTTGTTGACATTTCTTCCTCGTTCATTTCTGGTTTCATGGGTAGATATAGGAGCCCTGGAAGAGAAAGCGGTATGGAGGGTACTATCATCCGCGAAGCTGTGTACTGGACATGAAGTTGTTTCCAACAAGTCGTTGATGTAAAGTAAAAATAGTGTTGGTGCTAGAATTGAACCCTGCAGAACACCAGCATTTATTAGTAGAGAGTCAGATGAAACTCCATCAACCACCACATGAAGAGAGCTGTTTGAGAGAAAACTAGCTAGCAGAGAACACAGCTGAGGGGGTAAGCCATAAGATGGAAGCTTGACGAGGAGTCCCTGGTGCCAAACTCAATCGAATGCCGTGGAGATTTCTAATGCCACGGCTAAAGTTTAACCATATTTTTCAATAGATAGCTGCCATATGTGTGAGACGTAAGCGAGCAGATCACCAGTTGATCTCTGGTGATGGAAACCATATTGCCTATCATTGACAATTCCTGAGTGTTCCAGATATTTCATGAGCTTTTTCCATGACCTTTGTAATAATAGATAGCAGTGCGTAGCAGCTGTAGTTACTAGGTAGGGTCTTTTTGCCTCTTTTGGGGACTTGTTGTTACAATAATAAATTTAAAGAATTTTACTTTAGTTTCATAATTGTACTCACTTGAGAGCGTTTCCATTAATATTTCCCAAAGCATAAACTGCCGAATCCCTTATATCAGCAACTTCACATCTTAAATGTGGCACTATAAGTTTGTAGAGAGCTGATGGTGAAATGTTTGTAGGTGGTAGTTTACTGTTATCGTTTTTGTCAGCATTCAAGCTATCTGGAGAAGAGCTAAAATATTTTACGCATTAGTATCTTTAATTTATTTTTTTTTTGCTACTTTTTTGTTGAAAAAAGTGTAGGTTTGTTTTAAAAATTTTATTAGTATTTTCAATTGACAAATTTTTGTATTTGCATTTATAACGCTTACACATTTATTATTAGCACAGGAATAAATATAATAATAACTATAAGTATTTTTTTTTCCAATTTCTTGGGGGTCGTGTCGACGGTCCACCAGTTTTTAATAATCATATCTGGACCTTTTGTTTTTAATACCAAAAAGTATACAAATATTTTTTTCTGAGATAAATCATTTACATCTGTGATGTTTGGTAGAAATATGATACTTCCAAAAGTTGAGTTTTCCAGTATGAGAATTTTAAGGTCTGAAATGATTCTGTAAATTAGATATAATATATAAATGAACCAAATGATTGTGTTTAAGCATTTATTGCTCTAAATTTTAATTGCTACAAACATATATGAAAAAATTATGGAAGCAAAATTATTAATCATTTCAAGATGCATAATTCAAAATGATTTATAAATATATATATATATATATATATATATATATATATATATATATATATATATATATAACTTCAAACCTAACACAACATACCCTTTTTTAAAAAGCATCACCAATTTTTTATTTTATATTTGAACACGATTCGTGTACACGAGTCTCCTGATGATGTTTGCTTGGAATATACCGAGGATTTTTAAAGTTATGAACACTTTAAAATTTAAATCGTCATGACTTCAGGACCCTGTATCTTTTCAAATGTAATCAATTTTTTGTATTTCATGATTATTGTTACTAATCGCGACCTACATCTTGAAGGCCGAACCTGTTCAGTGAACCATCTGTTCGACGAATGATCGATGTTGGCGAATACTCCAGAATTGTCTCGAAGCTTCGAAGTGTGTTTTCTGGAAATTTGGGGAATGCTTCATGGCCATATATAAGAACGCGTTTAGGCCCGTGGAGTTAGTTAGTTAATGAATAATAGTTAAAACATAATTAGTTGGATATAGTGAGTTGAAAATAAAGAGAGATAGTTAGTTGAAAATAGATAATTACCTAGTTGAAATTAATTGGTGAAGTTAATTATGATTCACTATTAATGTACTTTGCATACAGCGTGAGTCAAAACGCAAATCTGTAGTTTTCTCACTTAACTTAAATAAAACGCCTTATATTTTTTATGCTCTCTGGAAAATTTCTGGTTAAGCGATTGAATATCATGATCCGCTATCGACCACATAAGAAGATATATATTTCTGGTGATTATATTTATTCATGTGTTATTAAACGTTTTAAAACATCAAAACATGTTAACATGTTACCTAAATAAAATAAAATTACATTAGAAGTGATATATTGTTACGTTACCTTAAACTAAGATCCGGACTTGCGCATCTCACGATCGGATTTGATATTAGTGGAACAACTCTAAATGCGAACGTTATATAATTTTTCCATAAATGCATATACGCATCTCTTTCGGTAGGAGGTTTTTTTACAGCAGTCGCACTTCTTAACAGAGAAGCTCTATTATCGTTTAAGGGTCTAAAAAAGATAGTTCTCGTTATAATTACAGAAAGTAACCAACCTGACCTAACGTATTATGTATTTATTGTTGAACAATTAAATCATTTTAAAAATTAATTTAAGTCGTGACTGGTATCTGTTACAGATTATAAATGTACTAGACTGGACAAACAATAATGAGACTGATTAAATAAAACACACAGAAAATATTTTATTCATCCAAATTTATTGTGTCTCCTTCAAAGTAATACTCTCCTACTAGAATACACCCATTCCAACGTTTTTTCAGTCTTCGAAACAGATATATACAGATATACATGAAGTGGTAATTTTAATCGAGGAAATAATAAAAGAGAAGAAAGCATGACAAACTATGAGGTTCTGATTAAGGGAGAACGAGTAGAACAAGTAAATGAGTTTGTATACTTGGGTTCAAAGTTTATGAGAGATGGACAGTATGACAGTGACATCGAGCGAAGGGTGTTGGCAGGAAAACAAATGAATGGGACACTGCATAACTTTATGAACAGCCAGAAAGTGTCAAAAAAGGCACCTCTGGCTGTGCATAGAGGAGTGTTGGTTCCTACACTTATGTATGGTAGTGAATGTTGGGTTTGGCAAAAGAAGCATGAAAATAGGATTAATGTTGCAAAGATGAGTAGTCTGAGAAGTATAGCTGAAGTGACTCGGTTGAATAAAGTGAAGAATAGTGAGTGATAAAGGAACGCTGTGGTGTAAAACAAGTTGTGGTTACAAAGATAAATAAAGAAATGTTTAGATGGTTTGGACACGTAGAAAGGATGGATGAAGGAAGATTGACGAAACAAATTTATAAGGCGAGTGTGAATGGACAAGTCGGTAGAAGTCGACCTCTGCGAACGTCTCTCGATCAGATCAACATTGTTTTGAAGAAAGGCTAGGTCGAGAGTACCAACAATCGACGAGCATGTATGAGAGCACTGATGAAAGTAGAGGAAGCGAAAGATGTGTGTAACCGTAGCAAGCGGAAGGAAGTGGTCTTTGCCCACCCCTATGGGAAAAGGCGTGACTATATGTATGTATGTATGTAAAAATCACTGATCTTTAAATAAAAAAAGAGCTGCAATTTCTAACCTACTAAGGCAAATGTCATCAAAGTTATGTTAACTGTCACATAACAGTCATACCAACCTACCAAATAAGTATACACATCGATATTCATTGCGCACGTATTTTTAAAAAATACAGTCCCATTAATTTTTATCCAAAGTAGTATTAAAATGATTTAAACATTTTAATTAAAAATTTTTCATTTAATATATAGAGTTATGACTTACGTAGGATCGACGACTGAATAAAGAGCGTTTAATCTAGTATAAACAATGGGCCAGGAATGCATTGTCATTAAAGTGCAAATACTTAACAATCTATCAGTCTCTAAAAATCCAAAATAACAAACACTCCATGGATCAACAATCATAAAATTGTAAGTTGCCGCATTTTTTATTGAACCATCCTCAAACAATCCTGCCGTCCAAACGGAAGAACTTCTATCTGCAAGCCATTGTAAATCTACCGCACTAAAAACAATTATTTAGAGTTTATTGGTGTGAATAAATCATTTCTTAATTGAATTATTTGATGTTATTTTTAATTTGCTAGATGTTTTAATTATAAAGTCTTAGTTTACAACGCAAACTGTTAAATCTTTATTTACATCGAATTAAGTGAAAAATAGTTGAGACGATTGGAATAATATGACCCAATTACGAATGAGGTCATTTTTTGCGGTGTTTTAAGCTTTAAATAATAAAAAAATATCATGTTTTAGCATAAGAAATAAACTGCCGAAGCTAAAGTTCATTATTTTTTAAAACTTCATTTTTAAAAACGGTGAAAAAAATAAAATAATTTTATACAGTTTGAGATTGACAAGTTCATATTTAATTAAATTTCTACTTTCGTACAATAATAATTTCTTACCCAACAAGACCAACAGCTTGAATTGCTGTTTTCTCTGCAGGTGGCAGTAACGGAAGACATTTTTCAAGCACTTGCGGACAAAACTGATCCATGATATCGATCACTGCCGGATTTTCCGAACAGTTCAAAGCTTTTAAGAGACTTTTCACTTCTTTTAAAATCATCACAGATAATCTACGTGTTGTCAAACGATACGTACAAAGCATTATGAGCGCTAAAGCCTCCACGAAATGTAGTACAGAAGACAAAGGTTCTGATTTCGTCGAGTCCGTTCGTTTAGTAAGATTTGGGTCTGGAGTACCGGCTTTTAATTCGTTATATTCTTTCACTAAAAAAAATATATGACTCTCGATAATTTGAAACTCAAGGGACCAGAGATAAATTTCAAATGACCAAGAGTTCAAAATAGCAAGCGTTAAAATAACCACGAGGGGGAAGAGGGACTCAAGTAAATAAGAGTTTGATCAAATTTCTTGATTTATTATTTCTATAACAATGTCGACGGTAAAATACCAAACTGTTTAGCGACATCTTTTTTTAATTATCCATCCTCCACAGCTTGAATCACACGCTTTTTTTCACTTATGGAAAGACATTTGTTCTTTCTTGGATTTATTTTAATAGCAAAAATCAAACGTTAATGAGTCATGTTAACGTTTGAAAGAAGACTGGAATGCGAACTTACTCTCATTTATGTAAACAATCGAAAGATCTGCACATTTATGTAAACAAACGACAGGTGCATGATACACTATTCAAATTATAGAAAGTAGGGAAGCCTGGACTTCAAATTATCGCATGTTGGCGAGCAAGATACTATTT
Organism: Agelastica alni; assembly: GCA_950111635.1. NCBI lineage: Eukaryota > Metazoa > Arthropoda > Insecta > Coleoptera > Chrysomelidae > Agelastica > Agelastica alni. The sequence goes on from OX467712.1 coordinate 39,412,221, forward strand.
CTTCAACTTCGAATTACCGAAGGGACCAATTAACATTGATTTTATTCAATTTATCGAGTATTTTTCAAGGGACCGGAAATTTTTTTCGAATTATCTAGAGTCGACTGTAAATAAAAGAGCTTTTTGGAATAATTTATTGATTGAAAGTACCTGGTTGCATTTTGACTCTTTTGAACTAGTTCAGCGTGTGATCAGCTTTGGAACAAAATGGCTTACGAATCAGCAGACAGAATACATGTTGTACAAATGCTAAATAGAAGAAAAATATCCAGCTGATTATGTGTATGTATATCCATAAATTTCCTGTCCCAAAAGTTCCAGATTCCAAATATTTAGGCTCGGTTGTTCATTCAAGTGCCAATTCAGACGTAGACGTTGTCCATAGAATTAAAACCGAACGGCTCGAGTGGCGTTCTCTGTCTGGAGCAATGTGTGACTCAAGATGGGCAGCAGGCGTAATGAGGTGGGATAAAATTAGAAACAATTATGTATGAGGCAGTTTTAAAGTAGCATCAATAGCTGAAAAGTTAAAAGAATCGCGACTGAGATGATATGGGTATATTATGAGGAGACCAGAAGGACATGTTGTCAAGAAAGCACTTCAAATTTCAACACATTCAAACAATAAAAGACTCCCAAAAGCTACATCATAGTGGTCAAATATATCTCGAGAATTGCAAAGAAATCAATTGGATTCACCGACAACCCAGGACAGAATTTTTTCTATAGGCAGTAAATAACGATGATGAGAGGTGGGTAATTTATAGTTAATAACCCTGTACATTTTTATCACTTACCTCTGAGAGTTGAGGACGTAAAAGCGCTGACATTATTCCCGGAAATTGCTGCTTTCCAAGCACAGAGCAAAGTCAAAATCATTTTTAATCCGTGATCCATCAATTGTGGAAATGTATCCAAAACTTCCTTGGCAACGAATTGCGTCAAACCCCACAAGACGTCCTGTCGCCATTCTGGAAAATCCACCACCAAACTTTGCAAACTACAATAAGACAGGCCTCGTAATTCTTCGTCCATATGAACTGTAAGTCGACTAAGCAAATCAACCAATTCCCCGCTGGTCATCCCATCCGGAATGAGTCTTGGGACCGCAGCAACGCAGGTTCTGGAATTTTTTTTTTGGTATTATTATTAAAAAATACGCTGATTGGTTAAACGTGGTGGAAATGTCTTCAAAAATAATAAAGTTTATTGCTCATATATTATACCTGAAAAGTTCTATTCTCGGCTTCCTTTCGCCAGTAATCATCTCGTCAGGTTCTTTATTTACATTCTGAGTGTTGGTCATCATGAGTGGTCGACCGTATTGGGTATCCAAAGCTCTTAAAATGTCCACAAATACCCTCCGAACATGAGGAAAGTAAGCGTTCATCCCGATACTTCTAGCCGTATCTTCGGTAAGCATTTTATTCAGGAAGGTTTTTCGTACGCGCAAAGTATTACCACTAGGTAATACTCCGACCGATCTGGGCATAGGCGGATCACCTTCTTTTTGTTGAAGACTATCGGCAACTACTAAAAATGCTCTGAGACCAATGCTCATCCTTTCCGGCGTTAGGATTACCTTAAAAGGTCGAGCTACCGACAACAAATCAAAAACTATTTCTCTCATAGCAAAATCTAATCGTTCTTGTGCTATGAACTGTATGATCTTTACGAAAATATTGAGAGGAGTGTCTCTGGGTACCACACCCTTGGAACCTTTCGGAAACAAAGAATTGACTATGCTTTGAAGACGAGATTGCGTCGCTGAGTTACTTTCACACTTTATCCTTATCATGTAGACCCACAAGAGCCGATAGAGCGATTCTAAAAATCAAAATTCATTTTTAAATAAATTTTTTAGCATTTTCCATAATTGTTTTTCATTTAAATAGTTTTTAAAAAATAATATATTATCTAACTTGTAAATAAATAGGCAGCTTTAGCTGTTATGAAACAATGTGTTCAAAGTACTAATAATTTATTCTGCAAAAATTTGCGTAAGCCGATGAGCGATGGTCAAAATGAATGTTTCAATAGGTGGTAGAATAGAATTATTATTGAACGGCACAATACGTTGACGTCTTCAAAACGACGATTACCGAAGAACCCTGCATAATACACTGCACGTCAGAGAAAACGGGCCACCCCAATATATTTCTAAATTATCCAATTTTAAAATTTAGCATATTTTTGTTGTAATAAATTTATTGTGTATTTATTCAATAATGCATTTAGCATTTCATATGATGTTTATACGGGTTACAAACGGAAAGTAAACAAAAATTTGAAAATTTATTAATTTATTGATAAATAACACATTCAGTTGACACAACAAGAAATGAACTCAGGAAACAAGAAATAACGGGGATCACTTTTCAATGAGGCGTATTACCACCTCGATTTTGGATGACACTTTTCATGCGAGTGGGTATAGAAAGCAGCACATTCTGAATGTTTGCTTGAGAAAAATTGGTCCATTCCTCAATAAGGGCCTATCGGAGCTCTTCACATGCTGCTCGAGCAGGTATACGACGTCTTACACACCTTTTAAGCTGGTCCCAAATATGCTCAATAGGATTTAGATCTGTGCTTTGAGCGGACCAGTTCGTTTTGCAATACCAATCTCTTCATGGTACTCCGTTACCATTCTTGCCGTGTGGGGTCGCGCGTTATCTTGCATTAGCAGTAAACCATTACCAACAATCCCAGTATATGGTAGCACATAGTCTTCTAGGATCTCTGCAATATATCGTCGTGCTGTCAGCGCGCCTCTGTCAATCACGACGATATCCGTGTGCGCCTTATAAGAAATACCTGCCCAAAACATTACTGAGCCACCCCCATAAGCAACTGTTGGCAAACGAGTACAGGCAGCATACCATTCTCCGGCTCTTCTGTACACCTTATTTCTTCCATCTTTACCGTCAAGGCACATTCTGGACTCATCCGTGAACAATACTTTTTTCCAGTCATCAATTGTCCAATTCATGTGTTCATGGGCAAACTCAAGTCCGCGTCTTCTGTGAACTGCAGTAAGTAAGGGTCCTTTAGCTGGACTACAAGCTGTCAAACCATTTTCTTTTAACCGTCGTCGAACAGCAGACATGCTGAATGCTGTTCTATGAGCCTGCTGAAAGCCGCTTTGGAGCATTCTAGCGGTTTGCTTTCGCAGTGCAGCAATCTTGAGAAAGCGATCATCCCGAGCTGTTGCTTTTCGTTTCGTACCCGTACCGGATCGCCGTTGATAAGAGCCGGTCTCCAAAAACCACTGGTGTGTTCTTTGTACTGTTGAACGACCAACATTCAAACGTCTCGCTATATCCCGTTGATTTGTTCCAATTGCCAGCAATGTTTCAATCTCAACAGCTCTCCGATAATTTCCATCCATTGTTAAGATTTAAGCTTAACTCTGTGAAGGCTATTTTATTACAAAGATACGTCTCAAACTTTAAACCACCATAAATGTTACAAAATTTTTTTTTTAAATCACTATAAATGTACATGCAGTTGTCGATATTTTCAATCAGGCGATCGGTGCTTGACAAGTAATTGACTTTTGTATCGTTTCCAAGGTTCCGAAAATTTGTTTATCCTCTGTACAGGGTCGGTATGCCTTCTCAGTATACATACTAACCCATTTCACTTAATTACAAAATAAAAAATGAGTAAAAATTGCTAATTCCAAAAATTTTTGGGGTGACCCATTTTCTCTGACACGCAGTGTAGTTACAAAAAAGTATGTGTGTAATATTGTTATAATTCTGTTAAATTCGCCAGTTGATGTGCGGTTCTGTTAAAAATGCAGTCGGGATGCTGGATGTGTATATAGTAATTTATCTACATCGCTGCTTTGAAACGTGTGCGGCAATGATGACGCATTTTATTTTGCATCTACTTCTACACTTGTTTAATAATTTGCCACCATTAATTTGCTCCCAATATCAGTTTATTTCACAAAAAATTCAATAATTTATCTATATAAATGTGGAGGGGCTATTAAGGCGCAAAAATAAATATTATTAATGCTGCTAAACAAAAAAAACATCTATTTGTAAAGTAACTGTGATTTGAGAGTCATAAGTTCACATATTTAAGATAATGCCATTTACTAGCATACATTTTTTACTTTCTTAGTTAGCAAATAAACTTCCTAGTTAGGTAATTTATAAAATTGTATTTTTTCACTCAAACAAGCACACTAATACTTTTGCCTAGTTAAACATAAAATATCTTGTAGACATCCCTGTTGTTTATATTATATTTTAATATTCTGCAAATTAAAAAATAAAAAAAAATCTTACCTAAAGCTACACGACACATCTTGGGATCCCTGTTTTTTAAATGTGACAAGCACATAGCCAAGAAATAATGCCAATTTTGAAGAAAAAACTGCTTTTGACTAACACACAATAAGCAAGTCACTAGTGGAAATAACGCTAAACGGTGTTTTGATTTTGTACTAGCATCCAGCGTTTGTGAATACAACATTTCCACAAAATTTTTTAAACAAGGTACGTTTACTTCATTTTTAACAGCCTAAAATATTTTGAAAAACCATGTATTTAAATTTATAATTATTTAACGTCCAATGTTACAGGGTAAATCAATTTCCATATTTAATATATTTTATTGTAGAAGCAAACCAAAATCCAATGCTCGTCATTAATGACATGTGACATATTTGCATACTTCATAGACTTCGAAAAGGCGTTTCTTACAGTGTCTCATGAAAAACTTATAGTCTTAGAATCATCAGGTATTAACAGTAAAGACATAGAAATAATTTCAAATCTTTATTTCGACCAACATGCAACTATCAGATTAAATAATCAACTTTTAAAAAGGTTTGCTGTACAGAGAGGTGAACGACAAGGATGCATACTGTCTCCTACCCTATTTAACACCTATTCTGACAGTCTCTTTAAAAAGGCATAAAGCAAAATAAAGGATGGGGTAATCATAAATGGAGAGCTCATTAACAACTTTAGGTACGGAGACGATACAGTTCTGCTGGCAGATAATGCTGAGGGCCTTCAGAGGATTTATAAGTAAGAACCTAAACATAACAGCCAATTTTATGGTGAACAACAAGTCCTTGGAAAGTGTAAACAGATTTTGATTTTGAAATGTGGCTACATAGACGTATGCTCCAAATCCCATGGGTAGCCAAGCAGACAAATGAAGCGGTTTTAAATAGAGCAAACGCCGTCCGCGAATTACTAATAACAGTTAAATGCCAAAAGCTGTCCTATCTAGGTCACATACTCAGGGGTGATCATTACCGTATCCTTCAACTTATAATGAAGGGCAAGATAGAAGGCCGTAGAGCAGTCGGTAGAAGACAAGCCTCGTGGTTAAGGAATCTTAGTGAGTGGACCCGAATTCGAAGCGCAGAATAACTCTTTAGAATCGCCGAAGACAGAGCACAGCTCGCCATTGTGATATGGCACCAAAAGAAGAAGAGAAACAGATTTTGTTATCTGGGAGGCAACATACTTGATACATGGACCAATCATAGGAAATAAGAACTCATATTGAGAAAGCAAGAAATGCTTTTAGCCAACTGCGAAAAGTTCTTTGCAATCTTTCGCTAAGCATCAATCTAAGAATCAGAGTCTTTCTATGCTATGTGATCTCTGTGCTGCTATATGGAGCCTCACTGAAAATGACTGTAGGCGACTGGAAGCATTTGAAATGTTGCGAATGCTGCGAGTGTCATATGTACATCATGTCACCAATGACTCTATTCTGGAAAGACTTAGGAAAAACAGGATAATCCTCAATACGATTAAATATAGAAAAGCGGCGTATTTTAGGCATATAATGCGCAACGCGAAGTACCAGTTGTTGCAGCTCATTTTACAAGCCAAAATTAACAGCAAGAGATGACTCGGATGCAGACGCATTTCCTGGCTGGCAAACCTTAGAAAGTGGACAGGGTTAACATCTACAGAACTGTTCAGAGCGGCAGTGAACAAAGTACACTGAGCCAACATCAATAGACAATAGGCACAAGAAGAAGAAGAATGACAGTTTCAAAACAGGCTTACCTCCTAGTGAAATATTCTGTTTAGCTAATGTACCTTCATCACTTTATCAACTATAAAATAAAGTTCCATGCCCCTATGATACATTTCCCAGTGACTTAATACATAAGCAATTGGCAGCCTTGTCTATCAAAATGCATTGTTACCACATTAATTAGTATCTTTTCAGGCTGGTATGGTTTGCATGTTTATAAACTGTTTGATGCTTGATTTTGATTTTGTTTATTTTTTTTTAATTAATAAATGTGATAGGCAAGAAATCACAAAGAATTAGAATATCGTTAATCAGTCTAGAAAAAGACTGTATAATGTATTATTTTGGTTACAATAAAGTTTTAAACTTGAAATTTTTCTTCTTGTATTATTTTATTTAATTTTTATAAAATTATGAAGTCTCTGTAGTCTACATAGTGCAAATCTTGAATTTTTAAATGAAAACAAACTTATTGTTAAACTTTTTAAAATTTCTAGATTTTTTTTTAATAACAATTTCACCGATATTAATCAAATTATATGTTGTGCATGGGATTTTGCTTTGCATTATTTACAGGTTTTTTTATTATTTAAAAAAAAAACATAAAACCAACTTACTGCTGCAACGGGAACGAGAATTTCAACAAACAAACCGGCTAAGGCATGCTTGATATCCTTATCTTTGACTTCCAAAAAATATTGTGCACACTCCTGCATAAATTGAAATGATGCTTCAAATTCTTCAATTGGAACCATTTTTACTCGGAAAAATTTCATACCCATTAACAAACTTATTATACTTTGAGTGGTGTTTGGATTTGATTCTCTGGAACGAAGCTCTTTTAGCTCTGCCATAAATCGGGTTCTAACTGATAGGAAACGAGACTGAGCCAAAACTCCTATAACTTCAGCATACAAGTCAGAAATCATGTGGATATTTGCACTGTTTGGATTGGTTTGAATGCTGCAAGAACAGAAGAATTAAGTTATATAGATAATACTGTATGATATTTTAGACAAACCCTTCATGATGTTTAAAATGCTTTAAAGCTAAATTTTCAACGTAATGAACTAGATCTTCATGTCCTGGATGTAATCCCATTTGTTTTAAAACTTCTATCATTACTAGACAAAAAATAAATTCAACTGCAAGATCCCTCTTTTCTTTCTGTATCTCAGCTTCTGATCTTTCCACTGTCTCTGTTGTATTTCCAGCTACTATATTTATTATACTAAAAAATATTTTATTTGTATTATTAACAATGAAATTTTATGCTTTAATTAACATGAACCATTGAGTCTTACCTTTTTTGCTTGATATCAGACTTTTTTTGTTCAGGATTAGATACTTCTGACATTTGTCGTTCATACCAGGAAAATAAAGCTTTTAAAAGTGAAGGCAGACAATGTTCTGCTACAGAACCAAATGCACTAAGTAACTGGTCAAACTGGGCATCTTCACCCCTTTGCAGTGATTTTGATAAAGGTTTTTCCTTAAAGTTATACAAATTTGTAGTTAAATAATATGTTATATGTAAACATTAAACACAAGTAAAAATTTTAAAGTAGATATTTATTTACTTAATTTTTTTTAAATGTCTTACTTGTGGCTCTGTCATGACTAATTCAATCTTTTTTTCTGCTAGAATTGTAAAATCTGCAAAAAGGTTCCTCATTACAAATTCTCCAGGTCTTAAGTCCATGTCCAATTGTTGTCCTGAAAAAACAGTCCTTTCTTTTTGGGCACCCCATGGTAAGACAATTGCTCTGTTTACTGTTGTAGTATAATTTGGTTTTGTATCAAGACCTATGTAAAACCCAAACTTGTTAGTATTTAAAGTTAACATTTAATTGCTTGCCAAATAATACTGTTGTATTACAGAATCAAATTATTTACTGAAAGCATAAATATCAATTTTAGTTTAGCATTTTGATCTAAATTTTTTTTTTTTGTTGACAGTCATCTCCAATGGTATAGTTTCAGTTTTTATTAAAAATTAATTTTAAATAATAAAATTATCTATTTGCAATGTTCAGTAATTAATTTTCAAAGTTAACAAACCAAACTTAAATTTAGTACTACTTAATACTTAAATTTTTGTCAATAAATAAGCAGAACAAACCTGATGCACTAATTGGATGGGTAGTGGAATTGTCACCTTCACTGCCTCCTGAAAGGGCATGTATAGTTGATTCAGATATGGTACTCTTGTCAGTTAAACCAGATGCTGATGTATGGTCACTATGTGTATCAGAACAAACACTTTGTGAACACTCATTTTCAGAATCATTAGAGAGCAAATCTAAAACTTTAAATCGCAGATAGGTAAGTAGATTATAAAACTACTATGAAAAAATAGAATACTCACTATTTTCACAGGAAATAGTTTTAATACAATTTTGTGATATTTAGTAATTAATGAGGAATAACTTTTTATAATAACCTTTGTATTTACATTTATATTATTAATTATAAGTTAAGAACAATATTTCCATCTAATGTTAGGTTAAAGCCTACCTGTTTCTTGAACTTCCACTTGAAAGTCTGACATTTTCAATTACAAACACCAAAGTGAATTATGAAAAATTGGGAATAATTTTTAAGTTCATTTTATTTAAATACAAATATTTACTAGTACAAGAAAACAAAAGATTTGTCAATTTTACATCTGATATTGACAGTAGAATACGTCAATCGTCATTTGTCTACCTATTTTAAAGACAAATCTCATAGAAAACACCCTAAAGGGACAATTTGTCTCTGGCATTTATTTATTGGAAGACTAGCGTTGATATAGTAGCGTTGTTACTGGGTTACTAAAGTAATGATTTTGTAAATATTATTGTAGAAAAAAACTTACTATAACATACATAGTTATTTTTATTTAAATATAGCTACAAATTTTGATTAAATAATTTTGAATTTATTGTTGTTTTAGTTAAATCTTATTTGATATATTTAATTCAATTAAATTAATTGTATTTAAAATTTTATTGTTTATTCCTCTCTTTAGAGTCTTTAAGACTTTGGTGTTTGTGAGCTGGCTCAGCTGCAAAAGCGACACTCTGGAAGTAACTTGACTGAATGGGAAGTCGTTTGCAAAGCGATTAAGAGGAAGAAGGCAAAATCCGGGGCCTTGGGCGACAAGCCACTGAAGCAACTAACAAGCAGTCCTCCATTTCGGCCAATGCGCCACCAAATCGGTACTTAACGTCCCACCAATCCGTGAGTGTCAAATAATTACCCTATGGGGGTTCGTACCAATCCGTGCTGCATGAGGAAACCGTGGCTGACAGACTTGTTGTGGTTACCGATGGTCACATCCCCTGTGGATACGGGTAAAATATGGTAAGATATGGTCTGCTGTTCGTTAAGGGCGATTAAAAGACTCCCAATCCAAAGTGTTATGCGACCCGTGCTGATGGATGCATGGCGGTGGAGAGTACCTTCGCGAACTGAGCCTACAGGAAACCGGGCGAAATCTTGTAGCAGAGTTCTGTGCAGGGGGCACAACAGGGCCGGACCACCCCTTCCCTCATACTTGTGGGAACAAAATGGACACGACTAATATGAAAAGTAGTAGAACAGGACACATGAGTATTAGGGTGGGTAAAAAAAATCGATTATTTTTTTTACAAGTGACACGGAAAAATGGATTGCCAGACACCTTAAAAAAATTCTCACCAAGCATGAGCTCTTAATTTTAATAGGAAGATCCTCCGCATCGCAGTTTTGTATTTTTTTCTCAGTACAATAGAAAAAAATTCATACTTCATCATTTATCGATTGAACAGAAAAATGTTTCGAGAGAATTTTTTAGGAAATTTAATGTTCTACAAAAAAGGTATCCTATATTTTTTCCGTAAACCTCACCATTTGAAAGATATTAAGGATTTAATTTTAATTATTTTAAGACAAATTTCATTTTTGTTTATGAATTTTATAACTCGACAATAAATGACTTTTACAAAATGCGCAATACAAATTTTTGTTGGAAATTAACTGCTCTATAAAAATGGTTTCTTATGTTTTGGCGATGAAATTAACCGTTCAAAAGATATTCATCATCAAACTTTCATGTGTACGGATTTTAAAAGTTTTTGATGAGATATTCGAAAAATTTCAATTTAATTTATAAATTTCATATGAATTTCATTTCTTGTCATTAATATAAGTATTATTTGAGTTTTATTTTCAAAATTATCAAAATTTTTCTTCAATTATTCTAAACATTTTATTTTTAATCATTAGAAATCACGATCCTAGGGAAAATTTCTCGTCTAGAGAATTTTTGTTTTGTATTTTATTTCATCTGTTTGAATTGTGAACTAGCGCCACCTACTTTTTCCTTTATCGTTATGTTGTCGTTGGTTTGTATACATTTATTTCTACAGCATTTTTAGTGTTTCCAAAATTTATGATCTCGTATATGTGATCGAACGATTAATTATTTACAAATATTGCGGTTACTACGTGAATTAACTTGATATTTATCGAAAATATGGATAAGGAAATTTATTTGATCGGAAAACCTATGCAAAAATTTGTATTGCGCATTTTGTAAAAGTCATTTATTGTCGAGTTATAAAATTCATAAACAAAAATGAAATTTGTCTTAAAATAATCAAAATTAAATCCTTAATATCTTTCAAATGGTGAGGTTTACGGAAAAAATATAAGATACCTTATTTGTAGAGCATTAAATTTCCTAAAAAATTCTCTTGAAACATTTTTCTGTTCAATCGATAAATGATGAGGTATGAATTATTTTCTATTAGACTGAGAGAAAAATACAAAACTGCGATGCGGAGGATCTTCCTATTAAAATTAAGAGCTCATGCTTGGTGAGAATTTTTTTAAGGTGTCTAGCAACCCATTTTTCCGTGTCACTTGTAAAAAAAAATAATCGATTTTTTTGACCCACCCTAACGAGTATCGTCAGAATTGTGATCGGGAACGCGTTGGAAACGAGGACGGACCACATTCCAAAACGGTACTGCTTCAATGACCAATTCAAGGTGCTGATACCAGTCAGAACTGTGTGGGATAACTCCCATGGATCCAAGACTGAGAATTGGGCGGGCGCAGAAGTGTTTTCCAGGAACCCAAGGTCTGGCGTATAATAGAGACCTGACCTGCAGATTGTGCGGCAAGGATCCGGAAACAGTAAAACACATACTGTGCTGCTGCGGGGCACTGGACCACAAAATACAGGAAGTTTTTGGGCGGCCATCCGGCGACTCAGCACTATATTGTTCCCACCCAGTACAGAACCTGTACAAGGTACGAAAGTACTAGGTTGGGTACAATAATATAAAACATAGTCAAGATACAATGGGCCAACAGGCCTAAGTGTCACCGGAGGCAATATTCAGGCGGACCTAAATAGGGGTGGAGTTTTTAGTGAGTAGACCTGACATCAGTCAGGGAGTAGATTGTAGGTATTTGTATTGTCTTACTCCTTTAATCTTACGATTGTCTTAAGTTGTTTTTGTTATCAGCATATATTTTGTTTTGCTTATGTTTAGTGATAGTCCATATTCTTCCCTTACTGTGACCATTCTGTTAATTAGCGACTGTAGGTCTTGTGTGTTCCAGCTAAAATAACTGTATCGTCAGCATACCTCAGATTATTTATTGTCATGCCGTTAATTTTAATGACCATGTCCTGATTATCAAGTGCCCTATTTACTATGGCCTCCGAGTACAGATTAAAGATTATTGGTGATAGTATACACCCCTGACGATCCCCTCTTTGTATTTCTATTTTCTCTGATGTCATGTCTTCTATTCGTACTGCTGCTTTTTGGCCATAGTATAGGTTTGAGATTATTTTTATGTCTCTGAGATCTATCCTTCTCTTGACCAATATTTCTATGAGTTGGTCGTGTCTAACTTTATCAAATGCTTTATTGTAGTCTATAAAGCAGGCGTATATGTCTTGGTTTATGTCTAGGCATCTTTGTGATAGGACATTTAGTGCAAATAGTGCTTCCCTTGTTCCTAGGCCTTTACGAAATCCAAATTGAGTATCGCTGATATCTACATCCAGTTTCCTAAATATTCTATTATGGACCACCTTTAAAAGGACTTTCAATGTGTGAACCTTCAGGCTTATTGTGCGGTAGTCAAAGCAATGCCTGGCAGACATACACTACAGAATCTAAACTGGTTTTGGAGTACTATATATATATATATATATATATATATATATATATATATATATATATATATATATATATATATATATATATATTTATATATATAATGCATTAAAAAGCCTTGCACACGGTTAGGCCATCAAATTTTACAGCGCTGGGACATAAAGGCATCCAGGAGAATGATATATAGCGGAAGGTCTAACAAGTTAGAGGCATGGCAACCACTTTATAGATGACTTAAATGGTCGGCCAGTGTGCTACAGCTGGGAAGAGAGTACCCAGTCATTAGGAACCGAAAAGGCTGCCCCAGATCATCATAACAGTAATAAAATAAAATAATGTTTGTGCTTTAATTTAAATTAAAATGTTAATATTTTGTTGGGTCAGTTATTTTATTCCAAATATTGCCACTAAATAGTTGGTACATTTGAAAAATATTGTGCCTACATTGGATTTACAGATTAATTTCAACTACCTCAACATACGACGAGCATGTATGAGAGCGCTGATGAAAGTGGGAGAAGTGAAAGTCGTGTGTAAGAACTGTGTGGAAAGAAGTGGTCTCTGCCTACCGTTACGGGAAAAAGGCTTGACTATATGTAGGTATGTATGTTCAACTGTTTCTAAATATTTTGTAACGAAAAACAATAATAAAACAATAATTTTATGCAATAAAACTACAGATTTTTTTATTTTATTAACAAAAACAACTACATATACTTTCTACAGCTACACTGTGTAAAATTATAAGCAAGTAGATTTTGGTATCAAAATCAGGTAAAAATCAGATTCACATTATATGCATAGATAAAATAATAAATTTTTTTTTACTTATTTTGTGGAGAAAAAATAGCCAAGAATTGGAATACAGCTTAACACTGATTTTAATCCTTCAAATAAGTACCTGACAGGTGGAAATAAACAACTCAGCAGGTAAAATATGTAATAATAAAAACTATAAACGGCCACTTTGTGAATTACGTATAACCTGAAATAAAAAACAAATAAATTAACGAAAATAATTAAAAATTAAATATTTTAAACACTTTTCTTACACTTAAAATGGGAATATGCTATGCATGAATAAATAATAGGTAAATGAAAATTGCTAAAACATATGCAACACATTTTACAAGGAACAATTTTTACAATAAAATAGTATTGGAAGAAATGATATTTCATCTAAAGGAGATATATTTAAAATATTTTCTACATATGTATACAAAGAGCAACCTATTTTAAAAATTTGGGGCAAATAATTAGAGTGATCGACCGGTCCAGCTATTACCACTTATGATGTTAAATGTTTAGTTTTTAAAAACCTAACGCCAAAATACATAGGAGTTACGTTGGATAGTAACAGTACGTACAAACGAAAACTGCTGAAAGGCACACTTGCAGCATATCATATCCCTACTCCACCTTTAACAGAAGCGTGCATCGAGTGACGAATTGAACTGAGTTGGTTACCATTGGCGTATCCTAAATATTTTGTAACGGTTACCGAATATATATATCTATTAGTAAATGTATTGGAATTGAAAAAATAAAAAAAAAATATAAATGGATACTATTGAGATCATAAGGGGTTACTCTTTTATTCTATTCAAAAACTCCATACGCTTTAATTTTACATCATAACTTTCTGTTAACATGTCTTTATTATCTATTGCCACTAAAAACTTAAATCAAAAAGTACTTTTTTAAAAGTTGATTCCCCACTCTTAAAGCCTATTTGTGCATCGCGCACTTCTTATAAAATTGCTTTTAAAGTACGTTGTTGCTTTTGTATTATAGGAAAATTATTTACTATTTCTTTAATTTTTTGTCACTGTCCTGAAACGAAACCTCCTGAGTGACGTCTTCAGCAATAATCTTTTTTATTTTCGCTGAATAGTTCTTTTTACCGTTCAGTTTGGTTCTTTAACTTTGTATTTTGAATAAAAATTAATATGGTCAGCAAAAAAAATCCACACATAGGTGTATCTATTAACTATACAAATAGCAACGCAATGACTCAAATCCTAAAAGAGCATCATGATGAAGATAGTTATAAAATAATCACCAAGTCAAAAAAATTTACGATAGGTCAACCATCAGGCCAAAGAGGAGTGGATTTAACAAGTAACGAATAACCTTACACAGTATGGAGAATACTTAACCATTTTAGAGTAGACGTACTATAGGAATCAAGACCAATTTGTAAAAAAAGAGTCTAATTTCGTATAAAACTGATAGCCGTCTATTTGCGATCGTTTCTAGGACCTTCAGTACCATGAATAAATTTGGGATAAATATGGGATGTCTAAGATTTTGTTTAGATAGAATTTTAATAATAAAATTTAATTCGTTTAAATTTGTGCGAAATATTTATAAAAATAAATGAAGCGCCGGTAGAATTTGTATCATTAATTAAATATACTTACACTTTTTGTTTGTTTCTGCACCTCGGTAGAGAAGACAAGTCTTCTTTTACGCAGTATTGCCTAGTACCAAGGATGGCGTTTATTAAATATTCTTTTATAGGTGGTACATCTAACATAGGAAACTTTTCCTTATCGGTTTGGCTTAATTTGTTTCTGATTCCCAAAAATTTTTCGCTTTTAAATTCCCAATTTCGTACCGAGAAGAATTCTAACAGTTCCAGGCCGTCATAAATTTTTTTTTGTATCCTTACCATGCTGTAAAATACATTAAGCACTTAATTTTTTATTTCTCAAAAACGTTAATTTCTTTATGAACGTTTCTTTTTATTTAAAGATCATAACAATTATAGATTTTAATGACAACACTAACTATAATAGAACTGGTTATTTAAGGTGAATTTACAGTTAATTTGCTGCAACCAAGTTTTAATAATATTTTATGAATGTTTCTCTAAAACATATATACCTAGTTTTCTTGATAACAATAATACTAGAATTGAACTTCTTACAAACAATTTATATAGCGTCACAACAGATTTATTAGTTCTACTTATATATACAAAAGTATTTATCTACAAAATATTATGGTACCTTCTTTAAAAAGCCACAAATGTAATATCGATTTTTCGAAATTTTTAAAATTGTGATTCATCATGTAAAACTTATGCTTGCATAGGAAAGAAAGAAATATAAAAATGTTTTTAGTATTATAAATCAATTTTTGTATTATCCATATCCACTTACCACTCAAAAGTGAAAACCCTATTAGGTATCCCCTCTTACATTAATTAAGTGCATTAAATTTCTGCAATTAGGAGTTAAATAAAACATGTGGTAGAGATAATGGAATATCTGCCGGACTTTATGCTTACAATAACAATACACGCATCTAATTAACTGGTAACGTTGCAAAATTTGAGAATGAAAACATCGGTCTATTCGTTTATAATAGCCAATAATTTAATTTACTATTTATCACTAAAAGTATAAATTCATCTCTATTAATATTGTTTAAATTTATAAAAAAATACAACTTTTTTTTATTATAATCCCCATGTGACTGATAATAAAAATTAATTCTTAAGGTTGTGAAGAAGAGTTAATCTTAAAATTGACTAAATTTTGATTAAGTATTTAAAAACGAAATCATGTAGGTACCTTTATCTAAAATTAACGTTACAAATAGTCACATTAGTAATTCAGTTATTTATCAAAGTGCCTAACTAAAAACTCACAATGGTTTCTGCCTAAAAATTATCATCAAAAAATCTATCAGAATGGCCGGTAGCCAATGGTAGAAGAGACTGTAGATATTATGAACAAATTTCGAAGATCTAATATCTCCATCGGGATACCAAATCTGCATTTCAAACGGGTAATCGTAAATAATTTCTCTGCCTTGGTCTATGATTTCTTGGTATGTTAATGATAACACTGATGAAGATGTCAAATTGTAAACTGGTACCTCATCTTGCCTAAAAATTACAAACGTTAATTTTAATTGGGTACAACATATTTTTAATTACTTGTTATAGCAAGTCAAGAATGCTTTACCTTACTTGTCGAGTTCCTACGAAATAAGCTATGCAAATGCTTGCGTTAATTGCATAATCAACTGGTACAAATTGTCCCTTATTTTCACCCTTGCAATGCATAGATCTAATAACACCTTTTCCCGCTCCTACCAATAACCCTATTGGACCATTCAGACTATCCACCCAACCAGGAACTGGTTCATGTACCGAAGGAATTACTAAAAAATTTATGATTTTTACAAAGTTTTGTTTATCAAATTTGGATCACGAGACTATATGAGCATCTTTTGTAGTAAATTAATAAAAAATTACTTGTATGAATAAATAATGATAATGAATCTAGGAAAAACAGCGGTAATGACAATAAAAAATCGGTACGTAAATGAACAAATAGAAAACAAAAAGATACAACAGAACAGCACTTTCAAATCCCTAGGAATAGAAATAAAAAATACAGGTAGTCTAGAAGTAGAAATCACTAGAATAAAGAAGGCCCTAAACACGTATCATGCGTCAAATCAAAAGTTCAGGAATAATAAAGCTTCTTCTTCTTCTTTCTTTAATGTAAGCAATTTTGCTTGTTTTTCTTCGTATCCTCTGCCGTTCAATTATTGGAAAGGTTGTCGCTCCATCTCTTGCGGGGTCTTCCAACGCTTCGGCGCCCTAAGGGTGACTTGTTTCTAGTTATTTTGACCATTCTGTCGTCATTCATCAGGTCTATGTGTTCGTTCCACTCTCTCTTTCTTCCCAGAATCCATTCATTTACATTGTCTATTTTATATGTTCTTCTAATATCCTCCCTGTCAAAAAGTGTTTTTCCAGAGATCCTGCGCACTATTTTCATTTCGGTGGTTTCTAATATTCTCTTTGTGTTCGATGTATTTGGTTTAGTTTCTGCTGTGTATGTTAATATAGGTCGGATGACCGCCTTGTAGATTCGAAATTTGGTCTCGATTCCGATATATTTGTTTCGGAGGATTGTATCGTTTAGGTAAGCTGAGGTTCGTGCTGCTTTTGCCGCTTGGTTTCTTACTTCCGCCTCGATGTCACCGTATCCTGATATTTCTATGCCTAGGTATTTAAATTTCATCTCCTGTTGTATAATTTTATCATCCACAATCAGTTTGCATCTGATAGGTGTTTTTGAAGTGGTCATGCATTTCGTCTTTGCTGCAGATATCTTCATTTTTAGACTTTTTGCCGTTGTGTTAAATTTGAATAGTAATCTCTGTAGGTCATCTTCGTTTTCTGCAATCAGAACAGCATCATCGGCATAGCATAGGATTTTGACGTCTTTTTTCCCCATTTTATACCCTTTCAGGTCACGAGTGCTTTTTATTATTTCGTCCATAACAATGTTGAACAGTAAGGGGCTAAGGGAATCTCCTTGTCGAATACCACTATTTACAGAAATTTCTTCGGTAGTTGTGCCATTAATTTTGGCTTGTATTTTGTTTCTCTGGTAAATATTTTCGATGGTTTTTATGATGTTGTATGGGATTTGCCTGTTGTATAGGAGGTGTACCACGTCCTCCAGTTGTATTCGGTCAAACGCCTTTTCCAGGTCTATAAAACACATGATGAATAAAGCAACATAAAAAAATACAAAATTAATTGTACCTATACCAAACGTTTGGCTGCCAATCATGGGTACCTACTTACAGAGAGACAGAAAAGTATATTGCAAGCAGCACGACCAGTTAGAAGTACTTGGGAGGCACGAATATTGAAGAACAAAAAAAGAAAAGACCAAAAAAACATATGATAAAGTAATTAAGGGAAGAATATTGAAAGAAAGAAGTACTACTTGGAAAGAAGCAAGAAGATTAGTCAGTATCTTGAAAACTCCACACTATTTAATAGTAGGTATACGTGGGTTTTTGATTATACAACAACAAATAAATCATAACTCTGCCTGCATCTTCCGCGGGTGAATCGAGTAGCTCGCGGTTGATGTTGCCGGTCCTAAGCCCGGATAAAGGAAGAGGGTTCATAGGCCAGGTTAGCACCCTACATAAGGTAAAAAATATTGAAGGCTCATAGAACCGAAACCATGCCTCAGATTAGGACTGATCACAAAATAACGACTCACGCAAAGCATAGGTTAAGAAATGTAAGGGAGGACTTCTTAAATCAACTGCAGGACATTTTTGAATCTTTCCCACACAACCAACCAACAGTAATCCTCGGTTACCAATAGATGCTTACACCCCAAACAAATATTGGATATTAGAACGTTAAACTCAGCGAACGCAGGAAATGACCATGGTTTACTCCTGGGAAAAATTTAGCACTTATTATAAAAAGGGACAAAAACACAACAATTAAAGAAGAAAAAATTAATATTGAACCACTCTATCTCTATCTATAAAAGATCTGTATCAAAAAAGACTTGAAGAAAAAATTAATACAAACCCCATACAATAATGGGAAAATTTAAATGGTAACTGGGAGAAATTAAAGAAGAATATCAAGTGAACTGCTAAGGAAGCTCTAGGCACCCGATTTAAATACAATTCCAAAAAAAGTAAATTAGACCCCATGGTTCTCTCAAGAAGTTAAAAACAAATGCAAGGAAAAGTAGTTGGCCTACCTAAAATACAGATCTCTTGAAACAGAAGAGTCTTATGAACAATACAAACAGAGCCGAAATGAGACAGCAGCACTGGTTAGACAAACAAAAGATGAATCCTGTGAGAGGTTTTCGAAGCGAATGGAGACAAATTTATGCGGCCTACAGAAGCAAATGTGGCGGTTCCTTAGAAACCAGCGAAATGAAATCAAAGAACTAAAGGAATCAAACCCAATAAAAAAGGAGACGTGGACCCAATATCTCACGGATCTGTACAAAAAAGGAAGAACACATGATTGAACTGAACACACCAGAGATAACAACAAACGAAGTAATGCAAATAGAGGAATTCCACGTGAAATCTGCCCTTAAAAAATTAAAAAACAGGAAAAGCCAGGGCATAGAAGACATAACAAATAAACTACTAAAGTATGGGGGACCGAGTCTCATCCAACAACTAGTAATTCTCATCCGCAAGATTCTTTTCGTTCACAAAATCCCGGACGAATGGCGATCGAGCATCACAATCCTCAGGTTCAAAAAAGGCGATAAGAAAATCCCATCAAATTACAGAAGCATAAATTTACTGAACACCACCCTAAAATTAACAACAAAAATAATAACGAACATAATCAATTGCATGACTATCTTTCAGATGGACAACAGGGATTTAAAACAGGAAGATCGTGTACCGACACAGTCTTTGTCATAAGACAGATAATGGAAAAGTCGATCGAATATAACAAACCTGCATATCTATGTTTTATAAATCTTAGGCATTCGATCGCTTCCAATCGAGAGATATTATACACCTCATTTATGACAGACAGGTCCCTCATAACCTGATAAAAACCATCGAAAATATATACACGGCAAATTCCGCTCAAGCTAAAGTTAACAACGAATACACCGAGCCAATACCGATCGAAAAGGGCATTAGCCAGGGAGATTCGCTAAGTCCACTTCTTTTTAATATCGTCATAAATGAAATAATCAAAAAGTTACGCAAACTGAGAGGCTACAGAATGGGCGACAGGGAGATTAAAATATTGGGCTACGCTGACCACGCAGTTCTGATCGCAGAGAGTTTTTTTTTACTGAAAATAGTCGCAAAAGACCTATCGTCTGGGCCGTCCACGGCCCACACTGCGACTATTGGAAGGGGGAGGGATTATAGAAAGGAGATTATTGTGGACCCGCTTTTTGAAAAGTTGCAGGTCATAGTTATCTGGAAAAACTGATTTTGGGAGCTTGTTCTATTCCTTAGCGACCCTGTAAAAGAAGAATTCTTGATGGAGATTGTTCCTTGTAGTGTCAATCTTGAGAGTAAATGGGTGAGACTGATCAGCGTGCCGAGTTCTTCGGCCGAATGTGGCCAATGGTGGTACAAGAGTTTTTCTCTGGAGCATCTGCCATGGAAATACCTGTAGAGTAATGTCTACAGATCTATTGGTCTACTGAGCTATTTATCAACCGAATGGCCCTTTTCTGAATGGAATCTAGAAGATGAAGAGAATGCTTTGATGCTGAACTCCAAATGTGCGAGCAATACTCCAATAGAGGTCAGATTTGAGCCTTGTACGTCGTCAACAGTTGATCAGGAGTAAAAAACTTTCCAGCTTTTCACAGAAAACCCAGCCTCTGGCTTGCTGACTTTGCTATGTTAGCAACATGGTCATGCCAAGACATATTATTAGACATCGTGACTTCCAAAATCGAGATGGAGGAACTTGATTCAAGGGTATTTCCGAACATTGTGATGAAATGATTTGAGGAATTCACTTTCTTGGAAAATGTGGCGCTTTGTGTTTTCTGGGCGTTGAACTGAACATGATTATTGGTTTCCAACTCGACGATTGCTTCAAGATCTCTATTGATGGAGTTAACCTGTTCCTGCCCGAGTCTATTTGTAGAGGATGTACAAAAACTATTACAAGTATTTAGCCGAACACCAAAATCACTTAATATGAACATATCGACAGGTAAAACAAAATGCATGACATTAAAAATTCCGTTAAGATACCAGCTTGCTGTTGATGGAAAAATCATCCACCAAGAAACGAAATTCAAGTACCTCGGCCGTGGAGATATCCGGATATGGGGACGTTGAGACCGAACTACGTGAGCAGACCAACAAACACAATCTGGCAAAATAAACATATGAGAATAGAAACAAAGTCCAGAATATATAAGGCTACAATTAGACATATAATGACGCACACAGCTAAAACACAACAAAAACAGCAAAAACCAGGCGGATGTTGGAGACAACCGAAATGAAAATACTTCGAAGGATTGCCGAAAAAACACTGCTGGACAAAGAACGATACGAGAATATTAGGAAAACGTGCGGGGTGGAGGATGTGAATCGCTGGCTACTGGGTAGAAAAAATGAATGGAACCAACACATCAATCGGATGGACAACACAAGAATCGTAAAAATAGCGTGCGACAAATCACCATTAGGTCACAGAAGTATAGGCAGACCTAGAAAAAGATGAAGTGACAATTTGACACCTGAACAGGCATGGTAGCGAAGTTAGAACAGGCGACTCGCCTGAAAGAAGAAGAAGAGAACAAATAAATCATTTAAAAAATCTTGAAAAAACCTATTTCCAAGACAATTTACTTTAATAAATAAATTTTAATTTTTTGAAATGAAAATTTACACATTGATAGATAGACTATTATTTAGGTTATTTTCTTTAATATATCATTAACTTTTTCGCTGCGGGAACCGGATACACATACGTAAAAATGTTTTGTGTTCGGGAATTCTTTAGTGTCGTTATTGTTTACCCGAAGTATTATTTTTAGTTATTTTGCTATTTTTATTATTTTCACTGTCAAACAAAAACATTTTTTTTATAATCTTTATTGTCCTTAGTTATTTATTTATCTTTTTTATAAATAGAAGTCAATCAAGTTGAGACGACATTGTTTAAAACGTTTATTTCAATAGTTTGTTTCATTTGCTCTAAAATTACTTTTGTGTTCGTATTTTGTCTTTAAAATAATTAATTTGATCTGGTTTTATTGTAGATATTATTAACTTAACTCTTGAGACAACTTAACAACGAAAAATCTAAAATATAAAATAGTACTGTCTGGTGATCTAGCACATTAATACAAAATAAATAACATACCAATTGCCGGTCGAACTATACAGACAGGAAGGTTGTCTTTTTCTTCTGCAACCAAGGTTTCTGCTAATCTTTTACTGTATGTGTAAGTGTTGGGATGTGGTTGTATAATTGAAGGAGTCGCAATTTCTAGAGCTGTGGGATTTAACCATTTTGTGATTTCTATAACATCTCTGGGAGAGTCTTTATTTTCATAAACCTAGAATTATAATTATGTGATAAGGAGACATGAAGACTGTGAAAGATTTAAAAAATGAATGATTTAAAAAAAACCAGACAAAGTATTTGTAGAAATGGTAAAGATTTGTTTGTTAAAACATGTTGTGTAATGTTCGCATTTGATCAGAAATCGTCCCAATTCAATATTCAAATACAAAAAAGGCATTTAAGATATCCCCAAAAGATGCACTAATTTTTAACGAAAAAAATGGACACATCATTTGCCACTAAAATATTTGTCATTAGCAACGTTTTATTATTTGAAACAATTTTGGAAAAATTTTAACAAATTTTTTTGATTTCAAATACTATCTCATTGAGAAAATAATATTCTGATTAATTATCCTTGAATTAAAAGCATATTTAACGATCCACATATTTAATTAAGTAATCATTTAACATTTTTTATTGCTAACTATATTTTCCAAGAATTGCTAACAATCATTAATTGGAAAAATTTATTATAATTTTACATTTCTGAGTACCTGAATAGTTGATATTTTATAATTATAAAGCATTTCTTTAACCAGATCATTAAATAATTTTAGTTTTAATAAAATAAAAATTAAAAATAATAAAAATAAATTAATTTTTTTTCTTCTTACAACGACTTCATCAAAATATATTTAAAATTTACAGGTAATTATTAAATGGCACCTTTCCAGTGGATAATGTTTTTGGTAAATTTTGCTGTTAGGTAATATTTAGAAATTAATAAACAAAGTTAACTGTGTTTCATTTTCCAATTATTTTAATTATTTTAAAATAAATATTGAAAAATGAAATGTATGCAAGTCGATTAGATCCACACCGTATTTATTTGGCCTACATAATGCTAATTTTTTATATCCAATAAAAAGGTCAAATTTTTAATAGCCCATAATTTGGCATCTAAGCCTCATACAAAAAAAAATTGTGTGTTCACGTTCATACCATCTAGAAGTACATTTTGGTCTAATATAAGCAAATTTCAGAACCTTGCATTTTTTAACACGCTTATATTAGTTTCACCTGTATGTTTGTTTGTAACTGACTCTTTGGCCTCGATTTTGCCCTACTTTAGGCAATCAGATTCAATTTAAACTTCGTACACTTGTCAAAGACCGACGAGAATGCAATAATTCGATCAAAATATCCGATTATCCTGATTAGTGTAGCCAGGATTCATAAATTTCTTCAGGGATCCTTTACATGAGAGTAAGAGAGATAGAACTAGTGCGTGAATTACGCATGCGCGCAGGTCCAATGTCATAGTGTTGCAGAAATGCAGAAAATATTTTATCTAACGAAACAAAAATACGCAACAGTTTGCTACTTTCCAAAATAAGTAGTTTGTATATTATCTAGTAGATGGCTCCACTAGCAATTTGCAGTAATACAAATGGTAGTTTGTATTTTGTGTTGCATAAAATTATAGTGTTTATTTTTTAAAAACATCAATGATAAAACCAAATTTTCTTTAATTAAAATTTGTTTTATTACATTAACAATGTATTTAGTGTAACAGGTGTATTTTTAACACGCTTATATTAGTTTCACCTGTATGTTTGTTTGTAACTAACTCTTTGGCCTCGATTTTGCCCTACTTTAGGCAATCAGATTCAATTTAAACTTCGTACACTTGTCAAAGACCGACGAGAATGCAATAATTCGATCAAAATATCCGATTATCCTGATTAGTGTAGCCAGGATTCATAAATTTCTTCGGGAATCCTTTGCATGAGAGTAAGGGAGATAAAACTAGTGCGTGAACTATGCATGGGTGCCGTTCCAATGTCATATTATAATTCACTCAATCCAATATACTGGTGAGAAACGTGCCGAGGGATGAGTAAAACAAATCGAACTAAAAATAATTTATAGTTTAAAAAAACTAAAAAACACGCTTTTAGAGTTAATCAAACTAATAGTAAAAAATAATTCTTAACATAAGAATAAAATTACTGACGAGACAATTTATGTCACTGTTCTAAAAGCGTGGGGTGCTTTGTATAACATTTTTAAACTAACTCTGCGTTTCGGAATGAAAGCATACATACATAAAGTCACGCCTTTTTCCCATAGGGGTAGGCAGAGACCACTTCCTTCCACTTGCTACGGTTCTTACACACATCTTTTACTTCCTCTACTTTCATCAGTGCTCTCATACATGCTCGTCGGTTGTTGGTATTCTTGACCTGGCCTTTCTTCAAAACAATGTTGATCTGATCGAGATATGTTCGCCGAGGTTGACCTCTACCGACTTGTCCATTCACACTCGCCTTATAAATATGTCTCGTCAATATTCCTGCATCCATCCTCTCTACGTGTCCAAACCATCTAGTATTCCTTTATCTATCTTTGTAACCACATCTTCTTTTACACCACAGCGTTCTCTTATCTCACTATTCTTTACTTTATGAAAGCACCCTACGCTTTTAGAACAGTGACATTAATTTTCTCGTCAATAATTTTATTCTTAAGTTAAGAATTATTTTTTACTTTTTAGTTTGATTAACTCTAAAAGCGTGTTTTTTAGTTTTTTAAACTATAATTTATGCGCTGCCCGCTTCACATGAAATGCCCCATTTGTCAAAATATGTAAGAAGCAAATATTTACTTCGTTTGATGTTTGTAATGTTAAAAAAAATGTTACCTTTAATTTATACTTACTCTTTCTTCAAACACATCGATATCGGCTGAACAAAAAGCTGTGCTAAAATGCACGAAAGCTTGAATGTTTTTCATCTTCTTTGCAAGATCGATAACTCTGCTGGTACCTGCGGTATTTTGATCAATGGCGTCATTTAGTTTCGCCTCTAATTTTAGTGTAGCTCCCATATGAAATAAAATATTAACTTCGTTCAATAACATCTCTATTTCTATAGATTTTAAACCGAGGTTTTCTGTATAGAGATCCCCAACTAAAGGAATAAGACTTTTTACAGCATCGGGTCGGGTGGTTCTAAGCCGTTCAAACATCTGTAAACAATTGGTAGATTTCAAAATTCATTCTAACAGCAATTTAATTAATTGGACAATGCGATCACTAATTATTTTAATAATATTTGTTGCAGTTTAAAGAAATGTAGCTTACGGGTAATTTCCACATGTCTTCAATTCTCTGTTTCGGGCATTTTCCTCGTTTGCTTCGCATTAAAATGTAAATACTCTTTATTTCTGGACATGAGTACAGAAGTTTTTCCAACATAACCTTTCCCATAAAACCGCTTCCTCCAGTAATGAAAATCGTCTTGTCTTTGTACCATGCTGATACTGGACTGTCCTCTATAGACATACTAAAATTTAAAAGGAAATGAACTAGGAAAATAAATATGTACAGATATCTGTATATATAAAAATGAAATTATGTTTGTTTGTTCCTTATGCGTTTCCAAACCGCAGGACCGATTTTAATAAAATTTTCAGACAATCTTCAGATTAACCTGGCGGGTGTTCCTGTAAAGTTTGGCAGCGATCGGATTAACAAAATGGGTGGGAAGGGGATGAAATATAAAAACTATTAAAAACGGCTGATATTAGTCTTAGATCCATAGTCTTCGAGGACGCTTAATAGTGACATTCCCAATTATGTTAGCACTCCTACGAAAGGGGTGTAAAGGGGATAGAATAAAAAGTATTGAAAACACCGATATTAGTGTCGAATTCATCATTTTCGGGGTCGCTAAAATTGATAGTGATATTCCCATAGCAGGCAAGCCAACGTTCAGGCAGGACAACGGCTGCTAGTTCCGCTAGTTATTTAATAAATTAACTTCGAGCTATTTCTTATTTTTACCAACAATCTATTTTCCATATCAGACTATTCAGTTTACAGTTATTTTTAAACTATACATTTCAACTTAAAATTAAATGTCAAATTTAATGCTTCCAAAATAGTCATATCTACTTAGCCTTAAAATTACCTCCAAACAGTTTTGTGTCATTATAAACCATCAGGACTTCTTCAATAGTAAAGGTTAAGTTAAAATTTGATAGGCGTTGTTTTCAAACGGAATCTGGCTTGGAATCAAATTGTACATGCCACAGTTATAGCGGCTGTGATCCTTGAATTAAGTCAAAAAGTTGTTCTTCAGCTACTGGATTCCATTCGAAAATAAGTTTTTTGTCCGATTAACGACCCAGTTATGAATCTCAGTCAAATAATCGTTCTTTATTGAGTGATGACAACCCTTTTTCTATTTTAAGATACTCTTATGAACTATGATTTTACAAGCATTCCTCCAAAGTTCCCACCCTGTCTGGGCTAACTAGAACGGCCATTTAAGAATGTGTCCTTCCTATTGTGTATTGTAAACGAGTTTGGTAAATTTTTCAACTCCTAACATAGCTGTCACGTTTCTAGTGAGGTGAACTTAGGTTTTGTGTTACTATTAAAAGAAAATTTACCAAAATGTTATTTTCGGAAAGGCTTTATCGTTTTTTTTTGGTTAGAATCGGTCGGGTGCAGCCCACACTGCAGCTTATAAGCATATTGTATTTTGCTGCTGCTAGCTGTTATCCTATTTGACATTGCTGTCCTTGTTGTTTCTTCTCCATCCCCACATAATCTGCATACTGGATTCTCTTAAAAGATGCCCATGCAGATGCTTCCTAGACAACATTGCCCCGTTGTTGGTTTTTTTCTCCTCCAGCACCCATGCATGAGTGGCAAGTGCAAGGTTTGGTCGCCTCATCATTCTCTTGCTATGCCTCAGAATATTGGTTGCTAGCCAGCTTCTTTTTTGCTGTCAGGTTAGCCAAGATATGGCATTTTTTCTAACAGCAGATTTTGTTATGCCAACACCGGGTTCAGGTAACAGCGACGGGTCTGCAGAACCCATCTTTGCGAGCGTCTACCATTTCGTTGCCTTCAATACCCTTGTGACATAGCACCCACCCAAGTTCAACTCGGTTGTGCTTTGCCAGGTTTCCCAGGGGGTTTTTCATTAATGAGCGTCGATCATTTTAGTTTATTTTTTACAAGAAATTTCACTATTTAGAAAAAATTGTATAAAAAAATGTTTCTAGTGAAAATTGATTCAAAATTAATTAATCTTTTATTGTTGCTGAGGCACATTAATTAAAATCAATATATTAATTAATTTACATAAAACAAAAATAAATAATTTGTGACAAAACTGTCTAAAAGAAATATTAGCTTTTTTGCTTAACTTGTTCATATTTTGTTAATACACTTTTTAATTGACATCTAATTTGGTACATATATATATATATATATATGCAAATGCTATATATATATATATATATATATATATATGCAAATGCTATATATATATATATATATATATATATATATATATATATATATATATAATGTTATTCTGCTGTTTCCAATTGGCACCGCTTTAACATCGCCCACTCATTCTTTAACATGTTAAATAGAAACCCCTACCTTGTGATACATCAAATGAAAACGCAAGAAAAATTAAAATTAGCCATATAAACAACAATTTATTTAATCGATTTATTTTGCTGATAACAATAAATTTTGTGAAATAACAGGAGACCATAACAAAAACGACCTACGCCACTCTTGGATAGGTAGATGTCTAATTAGGAATCAATTTACTTACTTTTGAATACATGTCACCTTTTTTAACATTTTTTGTTTCTTTGTTTCAAAAATATTAATAGTATATCTAGTTCGTGACGTTAAATTAGCCATTATTTGTAGCTGTAGCATCTTGAGTTATTTTAAAATGGTGTATTCTCTGCAAGTACAAATAGAAATAATATTTATTTACGGTCATCAAAACAAGTGCGCTTGAGGAAGAGCTCAAGTTTTTAATGAAAGGCATCCTGATAGAAATATTGGCCACCAGACCATCATAGAGTTAGTATGAAAATTTGGAGAAACTGGATTTGTTTAGAATAAAAAAA
Organism: Agelastica alni; assembly: GCA_950111635.1. Taxonomy (NCBI): domain Eukaryota; kingdom Metazoa; phylum Arthropoda; class Insecta; order Coleoptera; family Chrysomelidae; genus Agelastica; species Agelastica alni. The sequence continues at coordinate 39,440,184 of OX467712.1, forward strand.
GAAAATCCCAAAGCTCTCGACGAAGCTGCCCAAATTGAAGTACTGGGTCATTTTGCTATAGATCCTACCTATTACATTATAAAAGTATCAAAACTTACAAATATTTCTGTTGGTTCCATACACAAAGTGTTAAAATGGCATAATTTTTTTTCTTATAAAATAAAAATTCATCATTAGTTTAGTAAAGGCGACTATGACCGCAAAATTGAATTTTGTGAAACAATGTCTCAAAAAATACAAGAAGACGCAAATTTGGTAATTGTAGGTACTGGGATGACGATAATCTTTACTTGTTTCGACAGGATAATACTGTTTTCAGCGAAAATCAATTAATGGGCTTGAATTCTAGGAAATGAGATAATTGGACCACTTTTTATTGACCAAAACCTAAACCTACAATTTTTAGAAAATGAAATTGATCCACTTATTACTGAGTTACTAGAAAGACAAGTTGATGAACGAGGAAATATGGTGATAGATGAACAGAATAAATACCTTCAACAGGACGGAGCTACACCACATTACGCACTAGTTGTAAGACAATGGCTAGACGATCGATTTCCAAGATAATGGATTGGCAGAATGGGTTTTATAGAATGGCCGGCAAGATCTCCAGATCTAACACCACTTAACTTTTTACTGTAGGGCTATTTAAAAACATTAGTTTACAAAACTCCTCCCGAAGATATTGAAGGACTAAAATCGAAGGCAAACGCGGCCTCGGAAGAAAGAAAATGTCATGGCTGAGAAACATACGTCAATGGACTGGCCTGGACTTAGAAAAACTTATAAGAGCAGCCGAAGACCGAGAAGAATTTGCGACTGTGATATCCAACCTTCACTGATGGAGATGGCACATTAAGAAGAAGATATTGTTATCAGCAAAATAAATCAAAAGAAAATTTTTTTGTGAATATGGCTGATATGCATTTGTTTTCATTTGATGTATCACAAGGTCGGGGTTGCTATTAGACATTTTAAAGAAGTGGCGGGGAATGTTAAAGGGGGGTAATTAAAAGTTATTTAGACTGGCTGGTTTTGAAATTAAAGCAGCCTATATCAATAAATATTGGTAACTAATAAGAATCAGATAATGCATTATAGGTACATTTTATTCATTTACCGACTTAGGAATCAACTTTAGACACCTTAATAGTACCTACTTACTCGTAGAAAGGTTTAAAATAAAAGGTAAATTAATTATATTTCGATTTCACTATTTACTCAATTCAAATGTTTGTATGTTTTGCAACCGGTAATAGTAACATTAATGACACTATCATTATAAATGATGGTTACCGACTAAAATTAATTGTACACTTTACACATGTCTACAAAAGTAATTATCTAAAAAACATTTCCAACACATAGAATAATTAAATTGTATTTACCTATTATTGTCATGCTAATAGGTATAATGTTATATACAGGTGAAAAATTAAGTTATTTTGTTTGTTTATTTCTGTAACGATCTATTTTGCTATTCGAAAATTGCATGTTGTTTTTTATTTGAAAGTTTAAAATGTGGGCCACAGAAAACAGTCCACTCCGATATTTGGCAGTACCTATTCATAAGAATTTATGGAAATGTTGAAACACGACGATTTTTGTCGATATAGATATGTATAGTACATCATTGGAAAGGCATGGAGTATTCAGGCATATGATTATCCATGATTTTTTTCAATATTTACACCATCTTTGCAAAAAAAAGTGTTAATTAATTTAAAGTGCAACACCTCTTAAAAATTAAATGAAAAAATACCTAAATTAATTTACAAACATCAAAGTAAAACAAACTCTATCTTAGTATCAAATTACTAATTTTTTACCAAATTCGTTTTAATTTACTTTTGATGTGATAGAAAAATTGACACATTACCAAAACATAATTTGCCCAGTATAATTTTTTTTAACACCACCCTAAAAACCAACCCCAAATATACTATAATTCATAATAACTATTATTATTATTATACTTTAATTTTAATTCGTAAATTTTTTGTGATTTCTTTATAAACCTTTATAAAAAAAATTTAAATTACTATATAATTTTTTTTCTAATTGATTATTTTTATGTACTTTAAAAAAATATATACCTACATCATTACATTTAAAAATGTTAACCTTAAAAGTTTACGAAAAACAAGTTAAAACTGTTTTTTTTATTCTTTCAAATTAAAAAAAAACAATTGAAGTGGTCATCTTTCATCGACGATGAACAACAAGGATTCAGATCAGGAAGATCTTGTACAGATGCGATATTTGTCCTGCGACAAATAACTGAAAAATCCATCGAGTATAACAAACCAGCCTTCATCTGTTTTATAGACCTGGGAAAGACGTTTGACCGAATACAACTGGGGACGTGGTACACCTTCTAGACTACATGCAAATCCCAAATAACATAAAAACCATCGAAAATATTTACCAGAGAAACAAAATACAAGCCAAAATTAATGGCAAAACTACCGAAAAAATTCCTGTAAATAGTGGTATTCGACAAGGAGATTCCCTTAGCCCCTTATTGTTCAACATTGTTATGGACGAAATAATAAAAAGCACTCGTAACCTGAAAGAGTATAGAATGGGAAACAAATACGTCAAAATTCTATGCTATGCCAATGATGCTGTTCTGATTTCAGAAAACAAAGATGACCTACAGAGATTACTATTCAAATTTAACACAACGGCAAAAAGTCTAAAAATAAAGATATCTGCAGCAAAAACGAAATGCATGACCACCCCAAAAACACCTATCAGATGCAAACTGGTTGTGGATGATAAAATTATACAGCAGGAGATGAAATTTAAATACATCGAAATCGAGACCAAATCCCGAATCTACAAGACGAAAACTAGACCAGATACATCGAACACAAAGAGAATATTAGAAACCACTAAAATAAAAATAGTGCGTAGGATCGCTGGAAAAACACTTTTTGACAGGGAGAAAAGCGAGGACATTAGAAGAACATGTAAAATAGACAACGTAAATGAATGGATACTGGAAAGAAAGAGAGAGTGGAACGAATACATAGATCGGATGAATGACGACAGAATGGTCAAAATAACTGGAGACAAGCCACCTTTAGGGCGCCGAAGCGTTGGAAGACCCCGCAAAATATAATGCGACAACCTCTTTTATAATTGAACGGCAGAGGATACGAAGAAAAACAAGCAATTTTCTTACATTAAAGAAGGAAGAGGATTTTTTTTTTTTTAAATCGTAAATAATAAATCCTTCGTGAAATGACCAATTTAATATAAAAAATAAATTAAAAATATTGATTTTTCGATGCTTTTATTTTAAATGTGGTGGTTTCCACTTCCAAATTACCAGCAACCCTTAGTACTTTATTGTCAAAATTCTTATTAGCATTGGGGTTCTAATAAAAATGCTTTATTTTAGGAAAATCGGCTAGGGGAATTATGATAAATAATAAGCATGATATGATTAGATTGGCTTATAATTTCTCTGTGTCAGGGAATATGCGTCTGATTTAAATAAGGGCAAAATATTTTTTTAATAAATTTTATTACTTAAGAATTATGCCACCACAAATATTTTTGATTATAATTTTTTTTGAGCTAGAAATTCATTTTTAAAAAGTGCGAAATACTGTGGGAAATTCAAACATTTAAATAGCGACGTTATTGGGCAGAGCGAATGTGACGTAAAAGTATGTATAACAATGTATAACAATTGTCAATAACATCGAGTATCGAGTGACTCCGAGTAGTTGATATATTTGATATAGGTAAAAATCACGGAGTGGGTGACATTTATTATTGATCATATTAACTTCTCGAGGTGTGAACAACAAACCAACCTCCATTTGTTTATATGGGTGAAAAATGAACTTTATATATTATTTTGAGCAATTTAAACATTAAAAGTGGTATATTTGAACGATATTTTGTGACGAATTGGTGTTAATAAACCACAAAATCCGAAAATGCAAATGATTAAAAAAGGTGATATGGAGATAAAATCGCGAAAAATATGCTCTGTTCCACAATGCTCTTTTTATGGCAATTCGATTATATCTTTGCATAAATTTCCTTCAAATCCTAAGGCACCTTAGAAATAGAAGATAATCTTAAAGATAGGAAAACCAATCTCAAAGTTTATGTTTTTTTGCAGCAAGTACTTTGTAAAAAATGATTTTTTTCAGTGGTAAGTTTGATATTGTTGTCCAATGATCTATTATTTTATTTGTGATTATTTTTAGTGACTTCAACAACACAGAGAAATCGTTTAAAAGATGGATCTGTTTCTATCTAGAACCTTTCAGTGTTGAAGTATCAACATTCCATAATTAAGAAAGATAGAAGTGACCGAAGTTAATTGGATTATAATATTATATAATCTTTAATTGGTCGCAAAAGTTCACCCACATAATTCAATATGTCCGAAATTGATATTTTGACTTCCATAGGCATTGCAACAAGAATTCCATGGAAGACAGAACTGAAAAACAAACCAAAATTAATAACTGGACACACTTGGTCTTTACTGGCATTTAACAAGAATCCAGTGACAATAAAACTGAAAAGTCGAAAACAAACCTTAAATCCAGCTTCAATCCAATAGTTTAACACAAAAAATCAGCTCAAATCTTTAAGATAACTAAAATTCCCTTCAATAAAAACTTTGGTTTAACAAGTGATCAAATGATAAAATATTTGTTGTTAACACCTCGATCTGACATTTTGTCATTGACAGCGCCATCTCGCGTTACGTGATTTTTTCCTATTTGCTTAGAAGTGTTTGTGTTTCAGTCAGTTTTATTACGATTTTATTGCAAAATTAAAAGTAAAATTACATTTGTTTTGTAAGAAATAACTCGAAACACATTAGAAAATGTCTGAAAGTGGTTTTGTGGCGACGCAATCAAATAATTTGCCAAAAATGGATGTGTTCATGACCACATTTTTAAAATCACATCCCGATTTCACGTCTGTTGAAATCAAAGGAGTGAAAAGACTTTATTGTTATTACGTATAATTGATAATGTTTATTTTATCTTGCATACCTTTACAGCATATCACAATACTTCAATAATCTTTAACATAACCTTTCCACTTGTTTGTTTGTTGTCATATACTATTACGTCACACCGATCACACCAAAATGGCGGGCGTTTAAATTGTTCATGGTGGTTGGCTATTTTTAACTTTTTTTTAATTGCTTTAATTTTTTGGCGTTGAAATTTATGCATATTCCCTATTGCAAGCTTCTTAAAGGTCCGTGACAAACACAACTAGGAAGAACATTTCCAAAAAAAAAATTCTAAGATAATGATTCAATGACAGGACTATCAAGGCGTCTATGACGGTTGTTTTAAAGTATGTAAACAAAACAAATAAAAGTAATCTACCTGAATTTAGAAAGTAACTGCAATACGTTTTCATTATGTAATCTATGAAACGTACTAGAACATGAGTAGAAATTATTTTTATGATAAAAATAAGTTTAGACCTTAAATTATAATGTCATTACTTCGATGTGTTTGAAATAATGACAAATTGGTAAACTAAAGATAATAATTAGGTACCTTTATACCATAGCAAAAAATAGTAAAAATTAATTTTTTGTTAATCCATTTATTATTCTGTAATATCAAAGATTATTACATAATTTCGTTTTAATAGAGGTACTTCATTTTATTGAAATTTGACACACTTAATGTTTTGCATCGGTTATATAATGATACGTATTTTAAAATATTTAAATGGTATAGATGAGTAAAAATCTTTAAAACAAACGAGAATTTATAAATATACCGGAAGCGTCTGAACAAAACGCGAAAGCAAAGTGTTAGATTATAATTGTCATTATACACAGCTGTGGTTGAAATGTTGGCAGAACTAAAGGCACTTTATTAAAAATACTAAAATATAGCTTCTACTCACAGAGTAGAAGTAGTATCTCTACGAGTAAGTATTTCGACCCTATGCCAGAAAGTTGGATTTTCTGGCCGTGGGTCATATCCTTTTTTTCTGGCTCCCCAAGCCAAAAGTAATTTTAAATAATTAATATTATGATATCTCATTTGCTTCACAGCAACCACCTGGCAATCTGAATAACTGTTCGAGAGGTTAAGTACACTAGCTTTTGTGTCAAAATGAAAAAAATATGAAGATTGTTAAAATTTTATAAATTATTTTATATATATTTTTAAATTAATCTTTTTTTTGTCTCTATTTTATCGTTTTATTTTTAACTAACAACAATGTAGCTGTAAGAAATTGTTGTTGATTTTAGGATGTAAGATTATGTTTGGCGATGTAAAGTGCCGTCGTACCCATCCATGCAAAGTAGCCCACTCTGGTGGGAGCGCACTGTACTTCAAACAGTCAGCAAAAGTTAAGTAGACCACAAAAGTCGTTCTTTCGGGACCGAAATACGGCTAGGGATACCGTACTTTCGTCTTGGGGAGCAAGAAAAATAAAAATACATACATACACATAGTTACGCCTTTTTTCCGTGGGGGTAGGCAAAGACCACTTCTTTCTACTTTCTACGGTTCTTACACACGTCTTTCACATTTTCTACTTTTATCAGCTCTTTCATACATGCTCGTCGGTTCCTGGTACTCTTGACTTGGTCTTTCTTTAAAACAATTTCGACCTGATCGAGATTCGCCTGGGTCGACCTCTACCAACTTTCTCATTCACACTCGCATTATAAATCTGTTTCGTAAATCTTCTTTTATTCATCATCTCTACTTGTCCGAATCATCCAAGCATTTCTTTATCCTTCTTTGTTACTACATTTTCTTTAACACCACAGCGTTCCCTTATCACATTATTCCTAACTTTATCCATCACAGTCACTCCAGCTTTACTTATCAGACTACTCATATCTCCGCAGTATCCATCGGTCAAGAGTTTTGACACGTTCTAACTGCTTATAAAGTTATGCAGCGCCCTATTTATTTGTTTCTCTGTCAACACTCTTTGCTCAATATCACAGTCATACTTACCGTCGCCCGTAAAGTTTGAACCAAAGTATACTAACTCATTCACATGTTCTACATTTTCTCCTTCAATTAGCACCTCGCAGTTTGTCATGCTATCTTCTTTTTCAAAACCAATACTTTCGTCTTGCTTACATTCACTTTTATCTCTTTAATTTTTGGGGCATTATGCATATCTAATATTAACCATCGCCTGTAACTCCTTCTCAGACGATGCTAATATGACATGATCATCGGCATAAAGAAGGCATTTGATGATTAAATAATTTATTCTTAATCCATATGCAATCTCTTTCAAATATTCTAAACAACCGTCTATTGTAACGGGAACTTTTCCTTTCAATATTATTGAGAATTTTTCAAAGCTGGTCCTGGTACTAACCCGCCCTACCAAGTGAAATATTAAAAAAACCATCGTCAGTTGAATATTTTTATTTATTACTTAAAATGGTAGAGTACATTTTTATTATATACTTGAAATTCTAAGTGTGCAATGAAAATGTAAACGACCTTTTTCTATGGAGCTTTTTTCTCTGGAGGAAACGTTTTTTCTCTGAAGTTTTTTTCTATTGGAGACGTTTTTCTTTGAAGACGTTTTCACTGGAGACCTTTTTTACTGGAGACTTTTTCCTGAATGCGTTTTTGATCCTGGATGCTTTTTCCTGCATGCTTTTTTTCGTCGCTGTAGAAGGGTCCCATGACTGGTCGTTTTTCCTGACGGCTGCTTTTTTCTGTTGGATGTTTTTTGCTGCTGCCGATGGCTTCTATGGCTGTTTCTATTCTCTGTTAGCCGGTTTTTGATCGTCGAATGGCGTTAAAATTGGATAATCTTTTTATTTTTGATATTACTATTACTATTTAAATTCATATTTTTTTTATATTTTGTATCTCTTTCAGAAATTTGTAAACATTTTTTTTTAATTTTAATAAACCTGTATGTACACTTTAGATTTTTTTATTGTTTCTGAGAGATAAGAACGAAGTTTGGCACAGCCTTGAAGCCTAAATATGTCGATTAGTTAGCTCGTTTTATGGTACTAAATTAAAATAATACGATTGGATTTGTTTGGAGTTAATCCATTTTTAGTGATTTTTAATAACATCCCTTGGCGCCCTCACATGGTTAGTAATTATAGATTTTTTTTTAGTTTGATATATTCAGAAAAAAATACGGTTGTATAGATCCGCGAAATGATCTATACATCCCCCAAAATTTAATCCAATCGAGAAATCAAGGAGTCATGGAATTCTGAGTATAGTATTTTGATATTTTTTTTAAGTTAATTAGTTAATAAATAATATGAGTATTTAAATTAAAATTTTAAAATACTGTTACAAATCCGGTCCTGTCAGCAATCGAGAAATCGACAGCGTCGAGGTTCCGTATACAACCGCTTTCCTTTGTAGCCGCCGACAGGGCCTAGGCAAGTCGCGCAACCTCTCGAATCCGCGTCATATAATGGAGAAACAGGTAGAATGATCTGAAACTGTGATATCGGAAATATAAAAGGGCAAACGATCATAACAAGTATCAGTATCGGTTTATGTGTTTACGAATTATTAAATGTAAATAGTTATATAGAGTTGTAAAAGTTGTATACATACATGCATACATAAAGTCACGCCTTTTTCCCATAGGGGTAGGCAGAGACCACTTCCTTCCACTTGCTACGGTTCGTACACACATCTTTTGCTTCCTCTACTTTCATCAGTGATCTCATACATGCTCTTCGGTTGTTGGTACTCTTGATCTGGCCTTTCTTCAAAACAATGTTGATCTGATCGAGATATGTTCTCCGAGGTCGACCTCTACCGATTTGCCCATTCACACTCGCCTTATTAATTTGTTTTGTCAATCTTCCTTCATCCATCCTTTTTACGTGTCCAAACCATCTAAGCTTTTCTTTATCTATCTTTGTGACCACATCTTCTTATACACCACAGCGTTTTCTTATCTCACTATTCTTAACTTTATCCAACCGAGTCCCTCCGGCTATACTTCTCAGACTACTCATCTCCGCAGCATTAATCCTATTTTCATGCTTCTTCTGCCAAACCCAACATTCACTACCACACAAGCAACCAACACACCTCTATGCACCGCCAAACGTGCCTTTTTTGACACTTTCTGGCTATTCATAAAGCTATGCAGTGCCCCATTCATTTATTTTCCAGCCAACACCCTTCGCTAGTAAATTTTGAACCCAAGTACACAAATTCATTAACTTGTTCCACTCTTTCTCCCTCAATCGAAACCCCACAGTTTGTCATGCTTTCTTCTCTTTCAAAAACCATTACTTTCGTTTTGCTCACATTTATTTTCATCCCTTTGATTTTCAGGGAATCATGCATAACATTTACCATCGCCTGCAACTCCTCTTCAGACAACGCTAATATTACTTAATCATCGGCGTAAAGAAGGCATTTGACGATCAAATCATTCATTTTTAATCCATACGCACTCTCTTTTAGATCTTTTAATCAATTGTCTATGTATAAGTTAAACAGCCATGGTAAAGCCACACATCCCTGTCTCACACCTTTTTCGATGTGAAACCAGTCCATGCAAGCTCCGTTTATCCTGATACAAGCAGTGGAATCCTCGTAAAGTAATTTCAGTGCTCGCATCCAACTACCGCTCACCACATTCATAGACAATGTCGACCAGAATTTATTCCTCACCACTCTGTCGAAGTCATTTTTTAAATTTACCAAACTACAGTGGACCTTTTAATTTTGACTTTGACTTAGCCAAGTGATTTCGGTGCTCGTATTAAACTACCACTCACCCCATACATAGACAATGTAGACCACAATTCACTCCTCACCACTCTGTCAGTTATATAGCTAGGTGAATATCTAAGCGGTTAATAAAAGTAGAATTTATTGTATTGAAATAAACATTGTTTTGTTATTGGACCGAACCCAAGATAGAACTAAAAAGTCGTATCAATACATTAAATTTTATTTGTTTACCGACCCGAATTAGTATTAATTATCAGCAATTGATTTTTATTCATTTCATACAATTAGTTCAAAATATTTAAAAATTCTTTTCTAGTATTAAAATTTAGTAATTTCACGCGACACATTTGATGCCCAACTTTTAGCGCTTAGAAAGAGTTTCATACGTTACACTATGAATTATGAAGTTAAACAGACCCATGACGAAACCGCCCATACCTTTTTTGATGTTAAACCAGTCTGTGTAAGCTCCGTTTAAAAATAATGAAGGAAATTTTTTTTTTGCAGTATTTATGTTGTAAGTTTAAAAGAGTGTTTATTGAGTGACATTACAAAATAAAAAATTTTATCGATAAATGTGACTATTAAGTAAATTTATTTAAATAAAATAGTTAAACAAATTAGGTTTTTAATTATAACAATTATTTACGAAAAACTGGTTATTTATTTGCGTAAAAACTAATCTATACTGTGAAAATAAAACATTATTTGTAATCCTCAAATTTTATGAACTTACCATTACTTGTGGTTACTAAAAACAATATTTTTTACCATGCATTATTATTAAGAAAAGATAGAATTATAAGAATCGGCCCACATTGTATTTTTGAGTTAGAATCAGAATGTTTCAATGAAGTAATTAACACACACTAAATCATATTTAGAAGTATTTTTATTATCAATAAAAGAAAGGTATAAATTTAAAACTTATCTAATGTGAAGGATAAATCTGATGCACATAAACAAGTTTGTTAATATTACACTAAAATCACGTTCAGACAAATGCTACAATGGGAATGCTATCAAAAATCTTTCGCAATGGACCATAATCCAGGGCACAGTTAGGAGATTTGCTTTTGCAGCCCAAACATAAGTTGTTCTTCTAAGAGGGAAGATCCTGCTGTGTCAACATTTAAAAAATGATCCATCAGCCAGTCTGGTAAGTCCATGATTAAAATGTCATGGAATCGATCACCGTGTTGACAGTACACTGATATCATCTGATATCTTGCTTCCTGTGATGGGGTAGTATACACGATTATATATCAGATGTAATTTAATGCTTGTCGCAAGCACATTGCCAGAGGAGTAGTTGTTTTTCTAATATATAATCGACCTACATATACCTATATTAAAAATAGGTACATACAGCAGTTATAATTCTCACACCTATTTACGCTTTTGGAACTTTAAAATACTTTTTATAGTTTACTGCAATAATATTACAGTTTTCTATAATTTTTGTACAATAATTTTACAAACATATATTTATGTGCACCTTGATCATACCCCTAATATAAATATTAGAGTCGTAATATAAACATTATCCACGTTACATCTCGATTAAAAATGTTCTCACTGACGTCGCTATCTCGCGTTACGAGTTTTTTCCCTATTGTTTCTACTGTTTTGTTGACAAACCTAACCTATGGCTTTGCCATATGGAATATTCAGAAATACTGTGCAAAGAATTTAGTTATTTGGAAATTAATGCCTACATCAGGCGACCTGAAACTGGCCCTCAACGAGAAACTATAACGGCCGAGATGACCATTTTATCGTCTTACAAAGTTTTCGTGTTCATGCTACAGCTTTAGAAATCAAAAATCAACTTCAAGAAGCTCGAGGTGTTAATGTAAGCGAAAGGATAGTTCGGTCACAGTATACATAGATAGTTCGAGCACGACTTGCGGAAATAAACCTTACCAGTCGCAGACCTGCTACAGGTCCCGAACTTCTTAGACGTTATCGTGTATCTCGACTTCATTTTGCCAGGAATCACCTAAACTGGGGTGAGAAAGAATGGGGCAAGGAATGGGAACTTATTCCTTAGGAATCCATTTCTAACTTAATTTTAGGGATGCCACGAAGAATGCAAGCATACAATAATAAATATTTTGTTCAAAACGTTCACGCACTTTCTTAAGAATTTCCGGAGTAATTCGACGGCACTCGTCAACGATTATTTGACGCAAACTCGAATGAATGACATTTTTACCGTTCGTGATTGTTTGTAGATAAGTTTCACACTTAAAATCCAATTTCTCAATAAGTAATGGGCGGAATTATAAAATTTAAAGACTATTGTATAGAGAATTGTAAGAGCTTTTGAAAGACATCTTAGTCGACCACAATGCCATTTAAAAAATTTGGGCGTAGTTCTTACCCTCGCTGGGGGTTGAAAGTAGTGGAGAAAAAATACCGGAAAAGAGTGTCCGTTCTCTGTGCAAACTTGGTGGTTGTTTATAACCACTTCAAACTGCATTTCGAAGTCGTACCTAACTGGCATAATATCTGTCGGCTTAGACATGGATTCTAGGGAAATATTTTCCAAAATCTTCAAATGTCCATTCCGATTTCTTGCTCTAAGATTTATTGGCTCGCTCAGTCTGAAGGCACTGATTGCTGCTTCTTTCATTACACAAAAGTGAAATGGTGGAAGGTTCAGCATTACCTCTACGGCTGCAGTAGGGCACGTGAATGTTGCCCCTGTGATTCCCAGACAAGTTAGCCACTGCACTTTCTGCAGTTTGACTTGTGCCGAAATTTGTTGCATTTTTGGCCACCATATCAATGAAGCAATGAAGCATAGGTGACCATTGGTTTAATGATCGTTTGGTATGACCAGTAGATCATTTTTGGTTTCAGACCCCATGTCTTGCCAAAGACTCTGATGCGGCATATCCAGCTTGCCGCTATAGCTCTGGACAGAATGTTGTTGAGTTGGCTGTTCCATGTCAGTTTTTGGTCGATTATTACGCCCAAATATTTAACTTCTTTGGAAAAAGTAAGCTGAGTTCCATTCAGAGTTGGGGCTTTAAGTTCGTAGTTTCGCCTCCTGGTGAATGGAACCAGCACTGTTTTGCTAGGATTGACGTTAAGTCCTTCGTTTGCGCACCAGCTTCTGATTGTGTTTAGGGCTACTTGCATGTGATTGGAAATCACAGCAAAGGCGATAGAACTCCCCCATGGGGAAAACCTTTTTCTACTGTCATCTTGACTGTCTTCCCCCAAGAGTCGCCACAATAATTCTGCTTTTCAGCATAGATTGTATCCATCTGATCAGTGAGGCGTTTATATTTCTTTCCTCTAGTGATCTAGTTATGGAGGCATGCGAGGTGTTGTCAAAAGCACCCTCTATGTCGATGAAGGCACAAAGAGCCATTTCTTTTTCTGCGTATGTCTTTTTAATGCTTTCAACTAGGCACTGTAGAGCATTTATCGTGGATTTACCTGCTTGATAAGCAAACTGTTTCTTGTGGAGCGGTCTCAACTCAAGGAGTTCGCTTCTGATATAACAGTCTATTATTTTCTCCATTGCTTTTAGGAGAAAGGAGGTAAGACTGATGGGGCGGTAAGACTTCGGTTCGTCCATTGGAAATATTAACGATACGCCATGGGTAAACAATTCGGTTTAAATCGACACTCGAAGTGGCGTTGCTGTTAAAGTGTGCCTTGCATTGGTTATTTATCTCTAATCTAGTTCAACAGATCTGAAAAGGTCGCACTGAAACAGGCGTCAAGACTCCTTATACTTTATTCTAGTATTGCTTTATTTAGTTCACCGTAAATAAATAAATTTGTAAACAATAATTTTATACATTTTTACAATCCTAGATAAGATGCTGGCCTATGTAATAAAATAAATTCTAGCTAGATGAGATTGTAGTCATGCTAATAATTACATACCGTGAATATTTTTTATGTATTGCTTTATTTAGTTCGCCATAAATAAAAAAAAATATAAACAATAATTTTGTACATTTTTCACAGTCCTAGACAATATGGTGGCCTATGTAATAAAAAAATTCTAACTAGATGAGATTGTAATCATGCTGATAATTCCGTACCAGTGAACATTTATTACGTAGTAAAACGTAAAAAAGCTGTGCTGACTTTAAATAAGCATTTCCACCATTTGTTCGGATATGCAAGTAGATATTACAGCATTAAAACTAGTTTTATATGCGTGGACATTTACCTTTTCCTTTAGTGTTAACAAAAATATGGTAGATTAAGAAACACGAAAAGTGTGTCAGTACTTTATCGTTTTATAAATGATTATTTCATGATTCAGGCTTGCAATTAGTGCGTTTTCATTTTTATTACACATCAAGTACCTACATTTTATTCTCACCAATTTAAAAAAATAAGTAATAAAATCCTAAATATATTTACGTAGATAATTAGCAAACAGTTTATGCAGAAAAGTTGTAAGTTTAAAACACAAAATTAAAGTAATTGCTACAAATTGTTGATTTTAGAGGCTTTTACGAGTTATTATTAAAATTGATTTAATAAAACAAATAAAAAAAGACCATATTTAAACAAGAAACATTTTTATTACGTTTTAAAACAAACAAAACTTGGCTGTGTAATTAAAAATTTATGGGAATCTTATGATCAATTATGATCAATATTTTATTTAAACAATGTCAAATATTACCTACGTTTTATACTTTTTAAATTGCTGTTGAAAAGTAAAATTTATTGATATCCATAACAAAATATATTACTCTAGTTAAAATTGATTTATATATTTATTCAAACAAATATACAGTTACTCTTAATGGGGAGAAATAAAAAAAATGTAAAGTTAATAATTACCTGCTTGCTTGCAGATATTCATAATTAAAAATAGAAATAGTCCAGTCGAAAAGATTGTGAACTCGAGTTTTTGGCAGATATGGCTGAAACTACATACATACATAAAGTCACGCCTTTTTCCCATAGGGGTAGGCAGAGACCACTTCCTTCCACTTGCTACGGTTCGTACACACATCTTTTGCTTCCTCTACTTTCATCAGTGCTCTCATACATGCTCTTCGGTTGTTGGTACTCTTGACCTGGCCTTTCTTCAAAACAATGTTGATCTGATCGAGACATATTCTCCGAGGTCGACCTCTACCGACTTGTCCATTCACACTCGCCTTATTAATTTGTTTTGTCAATCTTCCTTCATCCATTCTTTTTACGTATCCAAACCATCTAAGCTTTTCTTTATCTATCTTTGTAACCACATCTTCTTTTACCCCACAGCGTTCTCTTATCTCCCGATTCTTTACTTTATCCAACCGAGTCACGCCGGCTATACTTCTCAGACTACTCATCTCCGCAGCATTAATCCTATTTTTATGCTTTTTCTGCCAAACCCAACATTCACTACCATACATAAGTGTAGGAACCAAATTTGTTTCGTCAATCTTCCTTCGTCCATCCTTTCTACGTGTCCAAACCATTTAAGTATTCCTTTATCTATCTTTGTAACCACATCATCTTTTACACCACAGCGTTTTTTTATCTCACTATTCTTTACTTTATACAACCAAGTCACTCCAGCTATACTTCTCAGACTACTTATTTCAGCAGCATTAATCCTATATTCATGCTTCTTCTGCCAAACCCAACATTCACTACCATACATAAGTGTAGGAACCAACACACCTCTATGCACCGCCAAACGTGCCTTTTTGACACTTTCTGGCTATTCATAAAACTATGCAGAGCCCCATTCATTTGTTTTCCTGCCAACACCCTCCGCTTAATGTCACTGTCATACTTTCCATTTCTAGTAAACTTTGAACCCAAGTACACAAATTCATTTACTTGTTCTACTCTTTCTATATGGAAATAATTAGAAAATGCGGAAAAAACTGTGGGTAATGTAAAAAAGTTCTCAACCCCCGGGAATAGGGTGAAAAGAATTAAAAACTACCCCGAAATACGATTTCTGGGTTATTTTTTGATAATAAAAAAAAAAGTTTAAAGTAAAAGTTGTAGAGCATAAAATTTTAGGCCTGCATCTTTCAGACCATTTTTACCTAAAACGCACCCTTTCACCCCTACGACGGTTTAGAGTAATAAAAAAAAGAAAATTCAATAAAAATATAAAAATTGGGCTTTTTTTAAGCGATAAACGAACCATTAAATGTCTAGAAAGAGATGGTGGATGTATTGAGGCTTAAGTGAATTGAAGCAAAGTATAAATTATTTTATTTCCAATTACTTATTACATATTAGTTAACTTGTTAATCTTTCCATTTGCAAAATAAAATATTATAATATGTATGCATTAACTATTCAAATGCAATAGAACATTGTTACATAACTTATTAATAAACTGAAAAATTATCATTTCATGTTTTTCAATAAAATAGCTGTTGTGTAATTTACAAAATTTGCATAATTTATTTATACCGAAAATTGTTAAAGATCGTTTTTCATGGCGAATGGATAATATTGAATATCTGACAATAGTTTTCAATTATGATCAACTTTTCTTAATAACAATTAATAAAAATTCTCGCTTTTTTCAAAAAAAAAAGGTATTTTACTTTTAAAAAAAATTCATATTATTTGACAAACCCCGTATACGGCTTAAAAAATTGATATCTAATGGTTGTATTTTAAGTTTTAGACTATGCAGAGCTTTTTACAAAGAATAACTTTTTTTCATAAAACTAAAATTAAAAGTTTTCCATATGATGCCAACTTAATTGGACACACTTAAATATATTAATTACCTGTCTTTAGTAAAGGTTATTTCCTACAGGTAAATATCTATAAATATAAATCTAACGTCAAAATTAAAAAAAAAAAATAAAATTCATATGAAAAGAATTTTTTTTTAAATAACCCGTTTTAAGTGAAATATCGAGCAAAAACAGTATTCACCCCTTGACTTTTAATAGAAGAAATAAAAAAAAATTCCTTTATGATTGTTGTTTGTACCTTTTTTTATAAAATAAAAAAAAATTAAAAAAGCCCAATTTTAATATTTTTTACTA
Source organism: Agelastica alni (assembly GCA_950111635.1). Lineage (NCBI taxonomy): Eukaryota > Metazoa > Arthropoda > Insecta > Coleoptera > Chrysomelidae > Agelastica > Agelastica alni. Next base: position 39,456,922 of record OX467712.1, read on the forward strand.
AATTTTCTTTTTTTTATTACTCCGTCGTGGGGGTAAAATGGTGCGTTTTAGGGGAAAAATTGTCTGGGAGAGGTAGGCCTAAAATTTTATGCTTCACAACTTTTATTTTAAACTTTTTTTGATATTTTTAAAATATAACACAAAAATCGTATTTCGGGGTAGTTTTTAATTTTTTTCACTCTCTTCCCGGGGGTTGAGAACTTTTTTACTTTACCCGCAGTTTTGTACGCATTTTTCTGATTATTTCATATGGTTTTAGCCATATCTGCCAAAAACCCGATTTCACAGCCTTTTTGACTGGGCTAAAAGAAGTTTTTTAATATTTTAACACTAATGGTCAGTATATTAATGTTCCATGCAAATACAAAAAATATTCATTAATTCATTAATAACCAAAAATATTCGATAGGTTCAATTTTTCTGATAATTTAATTTTTTTAAGTATTTTTTTTAGTCTCATCCAAAAGAAAATTCTCTAAAATGTACTCACGTTTTTCGGTAAATTATTTTTGGTGAACTTTTTAAACATTCAGTGGTTTTGTTAAACCAAAAATTTTGGTAGTTTGTAAAAAATGTTTAGTTTTATATGTTTTAAAAAAAATATAACCCTACAAAACTTATTCTCAAAACGAAAAAAACGTCAAACAAAATGCCTCTATCAATAGGATCTTAATTTTTTTAGCAGTAAACAACAAAGTATCTCATGTTAAATTTTAAATATATTTTTTTTTATTTATTAAACTTTTTCTCTAAAAACCTTTAACTCAAGTAAAAAAACTGTTAAATTTCAATAAGCATTCTGTGCGTATACGAAAATTCTGTTGGCTAGATAATATTATAATAGTAAGCAACGACGTACCTGAATTACAAATTTGGTCAGGATAATGTGTACAATAAACAAACAAATATAGCCGGTTATACGATTTATTTGCAATATCACTTACGATACGCTACCGTCAACGCAATAATCGAGAATGTAGTCAACATTGAAGAAAATATAGATGAAAGTCTAACGTAGATTCCTAGCTACAATTACCCACTTTTCTAATTATTCAAACATTACCTTTCAAACTTTATAAAGTACTAGACGTAGACCAGTACCCACTAAGATATATTTACTATAAAAAAAAATTAAGTTTACAACTGCGTTTACGTAACCTCGACGTATTAACAAACTGTTTTAATAATATAATACAATAGAAGTTAATCAAAATAAAGAGGTGTGAGACAGGGATGTCTGGCTTCGCCATGGCTGTTTAACTTATACATAGACGATTGTTTAAAATATTTGATATTGAGTGCGTATGGATTGAAAATAAATGATTTGATCGTCCATGCCTTCTTTACAGCGATGATCAAGTCATATTAGCGTCATCTGAAGAGGAATTGCAGGCGATGGTTAATGTTATGCATGATGCCCTAAAAATCAAAGGGATGAAAATAAATGTAAGCAAAAAGAAAGTAATGGTTTTTGAAAGAGAAGAAAGCATGACAAATGGAATAATTAAATGATTTTGTGTACTTGGGTTCAAAGTTTACGAAATATGGAAAGTATGACAGTGACATTAAGCGTAGGGTTTTGGAAGGAAAACAAATGATTGGGGCACTGTATAGCTTTATGAACAGCCAGAAAGTGTAAAAAAAGGCACGTCTGGCTGTGCATAGAGGAGTGTTAGTTCCTACACTTATGTATGGTAGTTAATGTTTGGTTTAGCAGAAGAAGCATGAAAATAGGATTAATGCTGCGGAGATGAGTAGTCTGAGAAGTATAGCCGGAGTGACTCGGTTGGATATAGTAAAGAATAGTGAGATAAAAAAACGCTGTGGTATAAAAAAAGATGTGGTTACAAAGAAAGATAAAGAAATGCTTAGATGGTTTGAACACGTAGAAAGGATGGATAAAGGAAGATTGACGAAAAAAATTTATAAGGCGAGTGTGAATGGACCTCTACAGGTCGACCTCGGCGAACATATTTCGATCACATCAACATTGTTTTAAAGAAAGGCCAGGTCAAGAGTACTAACGACCGATGAGCATGTATGAGAACACTAATGAAAGTAAAAGAAGCAAAAGTTGTGCGTAAGAACCGTAGCAAGTGGAAGGAAGTGGTCTCTGCTCACCCCTACGGGAAAAAGGCGTGACTATATGTATGTTAATAAAAGTTGGATTTTAGAGACCTCTTATAGAGCTACAAGCTAATTTTTTTAAATTATTTCAGATGCAAATGGCTAACCTTTTAATCAAAATAAAATTTAATAAAAAATGTTGCGAAACATAAATATTATTGACTGATGACTATAAAAAATTTACCTGTAAACGGGAATTACAGGTAGGTTAGTTTGAAATAAATTTAATTAATTGTAAGTGATAATATTATCTATATAAAAGTTATTATTCAATTCTTATTTAAATATTAATAACGACAACCTGGAATGGGTATCCTCTCACAAATATCTTGGCACATGGGTAACTGAAACAGCAAAACACACAAAAGAAATCAAGTGTCGAATTGAAGTAGCTCGCAGCGCTTTCATAAAAATGAATAAAATACTCTGCAGTCGAGATTTAACATTAGAACTGAGAACCAGAATTCTAAAATGCTATATATTCTCCATTCTATTGTATGGAATGGAGGCTTGGACACTTAAATCACAAAAAAATCAAGAACATGAAAGCATTTGAAATGTGGTGTTATAGTAGGATGCTGAGAATACCATGGGTTGACAAGGTTTCAAATGAGGAAGTACTACGCCGAATGAATAAAGCCAAAGAAATTAGTAACACCCTAAAAAGGAGAAAATTAGAATATCTAGGATATGTTCTGAGAGGAGATAGATATAATATCCTTAAGCTAATTATTCAAGGCAAAATAAAAGGCAAGAGAACGATTGGCAGAAAAAGAATCTATTGGCTGCGCAACTTAAGGGGGTGGTTTGGAAGCACGTCCGCAGAATTCTTCAGGCGGGCGATTGATAAGGTCCGAGTAGTGGTAATGATTTCCAATCTCCGATAGGAGCGGAATTTCAAGAAGAAGAATTTAAATCTTATTTTTTTTTACTGTGTGGGTCATAAGTGTTAGTCATCATTAGAACAGATTTTTTTCAGCGTATTGGGAAACAGTTATGAACTTGACTAGTATGAGGTACCCTTTAGTCAGTTTACACCAGCAGACTGGGGTTTAGTTTGTTATTATCTGTTTGAATTTACCAAAAATTTTATATTCATTTATAATCTTCGCCCAAATGATCATTTTAGTTCTAATAATAAACTAAGTATTTATTACGTTAAATACATTCAATATTTAATTGTTTCTACGCAAATCATTTGAAGTTATCACTTCCGTCGGGCGCCCCGAGACGCACACCCTTTTTTTTCCGTTGGAAAGTAATGGCGACTGTTTTTTGTCGTGGAGTTTTCTTAATCAATTATCTTTAGAAATGAAAAACCATTAACGGAGCATTTTGCGTATCATTTGCAGAAAAGTCACCAAGTCAATACGCTGTCTCACACCATAGCGGTTGCCATGGCGAAAATCCACGAATTACGATTTGAACTTCTTGACCGCCCTCCTTACTCACCAGATCTAGCCCCGAGCGACTTCTATTTGTTCCCTAATCCAAAAATTGCGCTCGAAGGACAGAGATTTTCGTCAAATAAGAAGGCCATCACCTTACAAACAATTATTTTGCAGAGACACACCGAGTACTGGGTGCATCGATGGGAGAAGTGTGTAGACTTAGTAGAAAAATGTCTTGTATCTTTGTTAGGTCGGAAACTGTTCAGACCCCCCTCGTACATACTTAGGGACAACTTTATTGGGGAGGAGGTTATAGCCCAAAACAGACAATATACGATTAGTTATTATAGTAGGAGAGCTGGCACCAATTTTTGGGTAGGTATTTGAGGCAAGCTGAAAACTTGCCCCATACCTCTCCTATTATACCCCAACTCGGAGCTGCAGACCTGGCTGGTGAGTAGCGGGGCTAAATTAACCCCTAAAGTTTTAAAAATATTATTTTTTTTATCAAAAATTTGTTAGAGGCAATATGCAATTTTTATATGTTGTAGTTGAATGTTTAAAGAATAAAAAAAAATTAAGCCAGATGATTTAGTCGGGTTTTTAACATTGCCAGACGCGTGCAAAAATATTTTGCAGAAAATATAAAAAATGTATTTGAGGGAACTTAATAAGGTATTATTTATAACCTTAAAAATAAGATTCTTAATTTTGGTGGGACTTTCTACCTGCCAGGTGATCTAACAAATTATGTATAGGTGCGAGTGAGTAGCGCTATAGGCAAGCCGTAGTGTGAGACATCGATTGATCGATTAATCCCAACATACCAAAAACGTTTTCATAAAGTAAAATTCAAAATTATCAGGTGCCCAAATTAGTCAATGTCAAAATGTTACCACCGCGCTTGTTGATTGTTACAATTTTGTTTTTGGCAACTTTATTATAGTTGTCCAAATTTGTGCCTTACCTACGTACAGTTTTAGTGAAAATTTCTTTTTCACCCATATTAATCTACATTAATATGGGTGATTCAGGAGTCGATGTATTAACTGTTAATAGGCATGGTGGTTTGCACTCTAATAAGATTCCAAAGAAAACAAGAAAAAGTGTCATGGGCACCGGACACTGATGGCACTTCAACAAGTTCGGTTTTTGTCTCGATTATCTCGAGAACAAAAATGATATCAACGTGGGACCAATTGCAATCGACGCATAATTACGCAACTTAGAACTGATTAGATTTTCAGCAAAATCGGTCGAGCTGTTATTTATAACAATTGAATATTGTTACTAAAAAATGATTATTGATCATAATTAAAAAAAAAATCAATTGTTATTGATAATGACGATTATAATTTTTTATAAACAATTTAAAATCATTTTTTATAATAATTTTAATAAAAATAATTATAACAACAAAAAATATGGTATTTTTTATTGTTTCCAATGTGAATTTAGTCGTGTGGACCTCTGGGGTCGCACCCAGACCACTGATATTTCAGAATTTGTAATTAATGTCTACGATAAATAAAAAATGTTATTGAATTTTTTATAATTAATAATAACAAATGAAAGTGGTGATTAATTTTAATTTTGTTTGTTTTTATTTTAAAATATGCGTGTTATTATGAAATCATAATAGAAATGAGTATTATAATGACATCCAAATGATAATGCTAAATATGTCATAATGACACAGCTGTCGATTAAAATAATTAATATCATTAAAAAAATACTCATTAATAATGATATTTTAAGATTTTACAGAAAGGATGAATTAAGCGCCTATGGGAGATATTTTTCTTGTTTTTCATGCAAAAAAACGTAACATAAATCATACCGACTTCAATTAAAATTTTGTTGGATTAACGGGAAAATTAGTTGAAATATACTTAGTCGAACCACACCATATAAAACAATATAATAATATGCTGTGATGGAACAATCTACAATTTAATAGTTTATGTCTATCTAATAATGATTAATTTCTTCCGAATTATTGACGTTTATTCAGTTAAATAATTGCAAAAAATATGTGAAATAGGTGAATTACAATGTGTAAATTGTGCTGCAAAAAAGTACTAGGAATTTTAAGTGTTTGATCGAAGTAAAAACTTGTTATACAAAATACTTTTAAAGTGGCCACCATATTAAATACTTACCAAATACTTCCGCGCTAAAATTTCATTTCATCAGTATAGTCACTTTATCGAGTTTATTAATGACCTGTTAAGATTTTATGAACATTCCTTTGGCTACTACATTCCAGAATTTTTTCTTATTACTTTTGGCGGAAAATTCAACAAACTTTTTTAGTACAACTAATACTTATTAAATGTATCTCATTTGTAAAATTAATAAATAATGAAATTATAAGTCATTTATTTATGTATTTTCAATTCAAATATGTATTTTCCTAGCGCAAGAAAGTTCCAAGAAAGAAGGTTGCTGTTTTTGACTGTATGCTGAACTGGAACTAAAATAAAGAACTTCAAAATACAGAGAAAAACTATTCCAAATTTAGAACTGGGATAACAGAACATTTTCCAAAATTATGCAACAAATTAATTTCAAAAAGTGTTACAAATTAACTGTATCACTAACAAATATGAACAAAGCATTTTCTGCTAATTAAACAACTATTTTATAAAAAAAATAAACTAACAATACGTGAACGGTAATGAATTTAAATATATTTTTTAAATCAATAAATTAATAAGAAAAAAAAGAATAACAATACAATCAACTGATTTTAAATGAAGCTTGTTATGAAGCAAATTGGCACTCATTTTAAAGGTGGCAAAATAGGAAAAGCTCTTTGAAAGCAACATTTTTAAAATCAGTCGAAATGTATTTTCCATTATGCAACAAAGGTAATAAATACATATTTAATTTTTATTTTCAGATCATATTAAACTTTTTATTAAAAAATATATGAATCACAATCCTTACACTCGATTCAAGTAAATGTATTAACGAATACCAATAACAATCATGATTTGTCATGATGATCAATATTTTAAATATAATTTAACGTTTAATGTTTTTTTTACTTATCCAATTTAAAAAAGTTGTTCAGTAACGGGCGAAAATATATTACAAATTGTTTGTTAAGTTAGTTTAATTTAGGTAATGAAATGACAAATAAAATTTGAACAATAATAATACAAAATTTGTACAAATATAACTGGTATTCTGCATTTTTGCATTGCATTTAATTACAACTTAATATGTATTTGCGCAACGAAGATATTTGTTGAGGGTCATTTTTAATGTCAATTAACAATTTACGCTTTTTGGCATCTTCTCGTAAGTCATACAACGGTCGGCATTGCTAAAAAAAATTAATAATGTTTAAATATGTAGTGAATGCTTTTCTCGAATTTAGTTATAGTATTATATAAAATTCACGGGTATTCAGTCCAAGTCAAAAAGAAAAACTCTTCTTTACTTTGCCAAGCTTTTGACAAATTTATTGTCTTTATCAAGGCTAAAAATTATAAATGGTTAAAAAACATCGGAGATAAATAAACGGTATAACCTTACATGTAAAATGAGTTAAATTAACGAACATAAGTATACAACATATATTGACATAACTTCAAAAAAAAAATTTGTCACACTGATAGACATGTTATTTTATTAGGATGTACAGGAAAATTTTATAAATATTCATTTAGCATAAAAACTCGTTTTGTAAGTAGGTACGAGTAAATTTTGCTAAGTTGGTCGATGTCAGATCTCTTATTAATATTATTGTTATCACTGTTAATTGCAACCATTTCTAAAAAAAGTCTTTAAGAAATTTTGTTCTTGATATATAATTATTGTATCATCATAATTCATTATGTGATCTTGGTTAACTACATGATCAGAGAGTGCCCAAGAAAGTTTCTGAAGTCTACAGCCACTTTTATGACCAGCGATTCGAGATTTCAAAGTGTGACTCGTTTGTCCAATGTAGTTTTTGTTGCAAGAACTGTATAGTATAGTTTCAAATCTTGCAAATAACCGTCTATGTATAAGTTAAACAGCCATGGCGAAGCCACACATCCCTGTCAACACCTTTTTCGATTTTAAACCAACCTGCGTAAGCTGACACAAGCACTGAAATCACACTACCGAGAGATAGTTCGTTTTTCAGTTTTGACTAAGTTTATTGTTTTATTGTACTGTATTATTACCATTTAAAATGTCAAATACAACTAATAATCAAAACATTTTCATTGATATGAACCACATTAACTTTGAGAAGTGAACATAAGAAATTTCATATATTTTAAACACTTTGTAGGTTTGTAATGGGTACATAGGTGAGGTTATACCTTAAAAAGAGTGTAATTTCCAATGATGTAGAGAGCTTGTTTGGCACGTGTCAGAGCTACGTTTAGTCGTTTTTCGTTGGACAAAAAGAAGTTACTGTTGTATCTTACACAAGAGATTATTACAATGTCGTTCTCGCTTCCTTGAAACGAATCCACAGTATTCACCATAACAACAACGTTCGGGTTCATTCTAAAATAATATTCAAACAAATTTTATTTAAAAACTATATTAAAGAATTATTCAAAGAAAGTAAAATAATATTCATTCAAATTTTATTTAAATACTATATTAATATTCAAATGAAGTACTTACTTTATTCCTGCTATACTTTTGGCAACTAATTCTTTCTGCGCTTTGTAAGGTGTAATAATGCCAATGCTATAGTTGGTGGTGGCATTCGTATGTAATCGTAACGTTTCTAATAAATTACATATTAACGTTACTTCAGCAGTATTTATATAATTGGATCTACAAATTTTCAGATACAGTATTTTCATATTATAAACCAAAATCATAAATATTTTGTAACTATTTTTTAAATACAATATCAAAAACACAGTTTTTAAAAAAATTGAAATAGATTATACTAGTATTTACAGTGCAAAAATTTTAGAGATCTCAGAATTTGTTCATTGATAACTAAAAATTAATAAATGTGAACGTTAATTCAAATACAATGAAATTATAATATAAAATGTGCAATTCTTTGACTGGATTGTATAATTCAACAAATTAAAGAATACAATCATTTGTTTGTAGCAAAGTGCTAGGTTGGGATTCCGTTTAAGGGCCGAATGATAAACCATCCAAGAGTTATTTTAAGGAGACTTATTACTTGGCTTTTTGATGTGTTTTTTCTCTGACGAATAAAACTGATGAGAAGATATGGGATGTGCAAGCGGGATTTAGGAGAGGAAGGGGATGTATGAATTAGTTTTCCTTACAAAGCATAGTTGAAAATTTTTTTGCAAAGTCAAAAGGCACTGCACTGCACTGGTGAGTGGTGAATTGTGGTCAACATTTTCTATGTATGGAGTGAGCGGTAGTTTGATACAAGGATTCCAGTGCTTCTGTCAGAATAAACGAAGCTCGATCAGATCGAAATTGTTTTGAAGAAAGGCCAAGTCAAGAGTACCAGCAACCGACGAGCATATACGAAAGCGCTGATGAAACTAGAAGAAGCAAAATAATCGTAGCAAGTGAAAAGAAGTGGTCTCTGCCTGCCCCTACGAGTGCAACTATATGTATGCATAAATATTTAGTTTTGTTATTTTTTTAATACATACAAATTTATTTCTATTTTTTTTATTTATTTATTTTAGGGGACAAGCCCAGTGTAGGATAGCATTAATTAAAAATTGTAACACAAGTGGAAAGAGATAACAAACAACAATGGTTTGAAAGAATAAGAGATTACATATCTGGTATACATTACACAAGTAATAAGATAAAATAAAATAGTACGATAGCACACATATGCAATTAGTAGAATAACTTAAATAAGAATTATAAAATATCGTTGCACATTGGGAGGAAAAATCAAAAAGAAAGCCAAAAATGTTAAATAACTGTTTACGAGACAACATGCAGGATGAGACAAGTCTTGAACTCGGGCAATGAGAGGCTGAAGAAATCTAATTGATTATAAGCATTTGCGAATCTGAATTCTAACCATGGTTTAAGCGATGAAACGGGTTGTAACATGATTGGTGAAGTCTAATGGTGAGTAAGGGTACTTGAAAATGTATCTTAGGTAGAAGACCGGAACATTTTAATTAACCATTTATGATTTTGTAAAGGAATACCAAATCTCTGTGTTTCCTCCTCAAAGATAATGGCGATAGATTCACGAGTAACTCAGACTGTTTATCATCAAGAAATATGTGAAGTTTGAAATTGACGTAATTTGGAAATTCGTTGAACACGTTCAATATTTAGAGAGTAGACGTTGTAGTAAGGGTTCCAAACAAGAGAACAATATTCGAGGTGGGGTCTGACTAAGGCACAATATAAGGTTCGTGAAAAGGTTATGTTTGTGAAGTCCTATGTTATCCTTTTCATAAACCCAAGTTTCAATGCTTTGTCTACTATAGAGCAAATATGTAGATTGAAGTTCAATGTCGGATGGTGTTTGTTGTTGGTTTTTGTTTAAGTTTGTATTTGAAAATTTAATAACATCTAAAGATTCGTGTATTATTTGTATTAAAAACGTTAAAGATGTCCAGAATCGATGAGGCAGATAGGATTACAACTCTTTTCTCGACAAGGAAAAAGCTTGTTACAATCATGTGGTCCTTGCTGAATAGCAATAATTATAGTAATTGAAATCATGAAATTTTTATAAACATTTCATAGATTTGTTATAACACTTCATTTTGCATGGTTTATGTCTAATGTTTGGTGCATGATAAACATTTTTACTTATTGTTGCTGGCAAAATTAAGCACATTTTTATATTTAAAAAATTAGCAGTTATTTTATGGCATAGACGAATACACCGATGTTTACAAATTTTGCAACTTTGACGATTAATTAAATATTGTATTGTAAGCTTTAAGTCCAGTAGATATTTTATTACCTCTAATGATATAGATGCTATTCTAAATGTTGTTGCGTTACTTTAAGTCAGAATTATTTGAAACCAAATTCGATATTTCCTTTCTTTAAGCTTGTTTATTAGTTTGTTTAAAATTATATGTGTTCTAGTAACTATTATTAAAATAAAAAAATAATCTCACCTGTCACAATTCTCAGATTTACACAAATTAAATACCAAATAAGGCCTTAATTGTGGTTCTATTTTGTTACAAAGTATGGGGTGGGATTTTAATTTTCCTTCATAAAATGTCCTGTTGGGATAATCGCAAATTTCTGGTAACATTCGATACTGCTCGCGAAGTATTTTAAATGGAAAATATCCGATTTGATTGCTATTTAAAAAAATCTCAAACATCCTCGAAAAAATAGACTTGCCGAAACCGAGTGATTGAGCTTCCTAAACATACAACAATGTTATAAAATGTTAGTTGTAAGATTGAAAAGTATAAAAAATGTATTAAATCAACGAGCTATTCAATATTTTTTTTAGTAAACCTACAATTAATACTAAATAATAAAAAATTAATTTCAATTCATTCTGTACGACTATAAACACATACACTTTAAAATGCAAAATAAAATTCAAGACAAAACACTTAAATAAAAAAGTGCATTGTAACGTTATTAATTAAATGAAAAAATAAACATTTAACATTTTCGGTTCTTACTTTATTACAAACTACGGCGGGCAACTGTTGCGGATCTCCAACCAGAATAAACTTGTTAATTCCCAATTGAATTGGTAATAAATTTTCAATTTCATTGCACTGTGTTGCTTCATCCACAATACAACAGGTATACGAAGTCTTTCCGCTGTAAGATACGTAAATCATAAAATAAAGCATTTACTTCTTATGGTATGGATTTTACACTATATTTATTTACATGCTAGTTTTTGGATATCTTCAGTAATAACAAGGTTATAGCACCAACTTGTAAAATATTAAGAAAGGTAGTGGGTTGATAATTTTTTTTAAATTAATACATTTTTCACCCGATGGTATTACAAAAAAGACAGGCAATTCTTTTTATTGCCATTAAAATAAACAGTATTGCCGTAGCAAAACTTTCAAACCGAGGGCTCTTTTCTATTTAATATAGTTCTAGTTGTCCTAGTGTTATCGGTTCATTAAATTGAATTTGTATTTATAATTTATTTGGAGATACTGACCAAATTTTAAATAATGATCTTGTACGTCGGTCGGGCCAAACGTAATACCTGAAAGCCCTGTAGTGATTCTTAGCTGATTCCTGTTCATTGCTAACGGCAGAACTATTAGCAATGAACAGGAATTAGCTGAGAATCCCTATAGAGCTCTTGACGGGTCACGCACCAGTAAAGAAGCACCTTAACAAAATGGGACTGTATAATGGAGACCTGACCTGCAGATTACGCGACAAGGATCTGGAAATAGTAAAACACATACTGTGCTGCTGCGGGGCACTGGACCGCAAAAGACAGAAACATTATGGGCAGCCATCCGGCGAACCAGAACTATATTGCTCCTACCCAGTACAGAACTTGTACAAACTTGTACAAGGTACGAAAGTACTGGATTGGGTACAATGATATAAAACATGGGTAAGATACAATGGGCCAACATGCCTAAGTGTCACCGAAGCTAATAGCCATACGGACCTAAATAGCACACGCACACGCTTATGATAACGGAGAGGTTTAAAGTTTACTTACCGTCTCGCAGGATTATTCAAAATGTAACTAACACAGCTATTAAGCGTAGTACAAATTAGATTAGCACCTAATAATACTCTATTCTCTGTAGCTTTCATCTCGTAAGTGAATTGGTGGCCCAATTGTTGTCTTAAAAAAGATTCTTGGTCCATTTGTTTTTCAACACTACTGTATGGTTTTATTAAATTCTTTTCGATTATAAGGGTTTTGCTTGTTTGGTATCTTAGAGTAAAACGATTAACCAATTCGTTTATACTTGACTCCGGACCAATTCTTACAATTTTTATTAATTTCTTATCTTCTAATAAGCATCAAGAAAAATAATAAACAAAAACAAATTAATAAATAGTGAAATAATTACACGATACTTTCATGTAATTTTAAAAATGTTTGAGAAATTTAATTATGCACCCATATAGGTCTGTTCCAACTACTTGAAATGAATTCAATTTAAATAGATGGCGACGCTTGAACTACTCTCCAACAGATTTCGCTAACGCATATCACCATTTTAAATCCTAGTAATTTTAATACCTGCTCGCATTTTTTTATACGCAAATAAATTTTCACGGAATTCCGTTTTACGACAAACTCATAAGTAGCAATAATTAATTTATGAGGAAACCGAACTAAAAAATAAAAAATAATTTTACAATCAAAACCGTAGAGTGCGCTATATCAATTAATATACAGGGTGATTTTTCTCGATGGCACATTAGACGTTACGGCAAAACTAGTCAGAAAAGATATCTGAAAATTTGTAATAAGGGGTTTTCGGCATTGGTCTATAGAATGAAAATATGCTTGACTTTTGGTTGTACCGGATATTGATGTCAACTTCGTTATTTTAAATAAAACAACCCGAATATTTTTAACTTTTTGAATTGCTTACTTAATTATAAATAACTTTTTACAACAAGGTACTGTACCTAAATTTATTGGTTTCCGAAATAATAATTATTTTAGTAAAAAAATTGACGTTTTACTGTTATTTTAACTCTATTTATTTCGTGATACATTATAATTAGCTAATTTTTACCATCTACATCTATTACTGATAGACAGCTCATTGTATCACAGAAAAATATTTTAAATTTTGTTTTACAGGATGAAATAAAATCAACATTAATTTTGGATTATAAAAAATGGTAGAGGGAAATGTTAAGAATGTTTTTTCTAAATCTACTATAGAATTTTACAGGGTAACAAAAAATGGGTGCCATTTAAAAAAAATTAGTTTTTAGCAATTTTTATACTCCAAAATTAATGTTGATTTTATTTCAGCCTGTAAAACAAAATTTAAAATATTTTTTTGTGATAACAATGAGCTGTCTATCAGTAATAGATGTAGATGGTAAAAATTAACTAATTATAATGTATCACGAAATAAATAGAGTTTAAATAACAGTAAAACGTCAATTATTATTATTTCGAAAACCAATTAATTTAGGTATAGTACCTTGTTATAAAAAGTTATTTATAATTAAGTAAGCAATTCAAGAAGTTAAAAAAATTCGGGTTGTTTCAATTAAAATAACGAAGTTGACGTCAACATCCGGTACAACCGAAAGTCGAGCATATTTTCATTCTATAGATCAATGCCGAACAGAACAGATATTGGTAAAAGTAAAGTCTCAAAGAAGAAAACGCAAACATCATAAAAAGCACCCCACAATTTTGATTGTAAAAGTATTTTTTATCATTATTATTTTTAGTTCGGTTTTCTTATAAAGCGTGTTGTCTTAGTTTTTTAAACTATTATTTATTTTATTGGTCAATAAATAGTTGGGTTGTTAGTCAACATTTTCTAGTATTACTCGAGGAAGTATACAGTTACCGCATGCGTATAAATTCGATCCAAACGATCCCGAATACCGAACAAATGCTGTAGGTTGGAACAAACCTCATTATGATTTAAAAAAGGGTAATATTTAATTTGTATAAACTTTAATAAACTAAAAAGTGAAAGGTACCTGCTAATTCGCATCTGGCTTTATATAATTTCAAAATCAAAGCATCGATTGCTGCGTTGGAAGGCGCTGCAATCAAAATAAGTGGATTTTTTTTTAACTTCCTGGCTTTGTACAATATCTCTAATACAATACTAATTATCACAGATGATTTCCCAGTTCCTGGAGGGCCTTTTATTAGGTAAAACCCAGGTTTATTGTTCACAGCAAATTCTGATGCCTCGTTGCTGATCTCTTTTTGTAGTGGGTTTAATTTGAGCTAAAATTGTTATTTATTTAATGCAACTATTTATTCTCATACCATATTTAAACGTTTTTAAAATAAATTTCGCGGTTTTTTGTATTTTCGCAGAATCAAAAAAAAATTAATTATTTTGATATATAGGTACCTATAACTTATAAACACACATTCTTAATGTTTAGAGTTATTTTAAATATAAATATATTCAAAGGTCAATTATTCGCTATATTTAAGAAAATTTACCTAATTTATCACCTTTTTTATCATGTGTACACCCGCCTTAAAAATTTATACTTCATGTTTTTCCCATAAGATAGAAAACATTTTTTCGTCGATATTTTTTTTATTTTTCTACAATAAAAACGATACTTGGCTTTTAAATTTTATGCGTGCAAGTTTGTTACTAATGCAGCAAAATGTTTAGAACAATTGACCTTTTAGATGGTGGCACGATGCAAAATCAGAATGTTGTGGAAAAGGGTACCTGCTAATTAAAGCATAATTTTATGATTTTATGCACATTATCGAGAAAATGAAGATGTAGCGGAAAGACACAGTGGTCGCGCCTTACAACCCACTTTTGTGGGCAAAGCAACATTCTTATAGTCAAATAAAAAATAGGCAATTGTGATTTTCACTGGTGAATCCTGGTTTGGAATTTATCCCGACTCCAAAAGGGTTCGTGTGTGGAGAAAGCCTAACAATTATGATTATGATCTGGAGAAAAATGAGTATCGGGGGAAGGACCAACCTCATTCTGCTGGAGAACTTTTTGACTAGTTCAGATACTGGCCCCAGTTGTTGTTCTAAATGCAGTAGCTAATGGTCCCAATTCTGTTTAGATGCATGACAATGCCAGATCACACTCGTCAAGAGTTGTAATGGAATGTTTGAAAAACAATATCGACCATAGCAACAACAGTCCCCAAACATTAATCCTATTGAGCACATATAGGATATGCTTCAAAGAAGAGTTCTTCATATGAAAAGGTCAAGAGACAATAAAAGAACCATTTTGTTAGCGCTCCAAAACGTTTGGAATGAGATACCCTAACAGAACATCGATCACTTAATTCTGAACATGCCAAACGATGCTGAGAGGTTGTAAATAATTGAGGAGGTCATACACATTATTAAATTAGGTTTATGTTGTTTTATGTTAACTTTTTCTTTTCTTATATTACTTTACAAGTAAAAAATTTGTATATGCATATTAAAAAAAAATATAATCGAAATTTTAAAAATATAAAAAGTTTTGTTAATCAAACTTACAGAATTGTGTATGCTGTAACTTTTCGGCGCAACTGACGATATCAATTTTTCTGGATTTAAAACATATTGACACAATGGAGAATTTTTCAAAAATTTTACAGTTCTAAGAAGACGTAAGTAGTTAGCAATATTTGCTACTACTTTCACAATAATACTTTTACTAATTATTTCCTTATTCAGATTTATAATTACTAAGGTAACTCGAATTGATTTTCCTGCAAAAAATAAAGAAATTTTTATATTAAACAAAAAGTATTCTAAACAATTTTGAAGTGACAAAGAGCCCTTAAAACAAATTTGAAATAAATACATAAAACTTGAAACGTTTATTCTACGTACCAAAGTTTTGCTTGTTAACGTTTTTAATAATTCCGAAACCAGTGTACTGATAAACATTTGTAGACTCTTTTAAACGAAGTTCCATCAAGCAAAAATCGTCGTGCCTAAATGGTACTGGACCTTTATTCGCGACGGGAATATCGTCTGAAACAAATATTCTTTATAGATTAAGATAAACTTCCAAAACTTCACTTTGTATAAATGGTTGAGAAAGTAAAAATGCGGTATTTATGAAAACGTAAACTAATTTTAAAAATAAAAAAAAGATACTTACATTCAAAATCTAAGTAAGTTATCTGTTTTGCTGATCTAACGTGTTCCAATCTAACTTTTAAGGGCAGTCTATAAGAAAAATTAATAATGTTAGTAACTGTTAGAAATAATCGGCTATTATAGCTTTTGTAAAGATTAACATCAAACACGGAATTTTTTCTATAAGCAATCAAAATCAAAAGTTAGTTTTTTAAAAAAATGTAGGATGATGAAGAAAAAATCTCACAAGGAAGTGAGTTCCAGTTGCTGAAGCTATATGATGTATTAGTATATACATTCGGAGCCCCATGTGGTTCCTTTCCAATCAGGAACACTGCTCCTCATAACATAGTTTTCAAAAGTATTTGTAAAAAGGTTCGACAACTTACTTTGATCAAACAAATAGCTCTCTTCTGGACAAAGATTAAAAGATTTGAATTATTTAGGCTTTGTAGAGGGTTAGTAGCTTAGTTGATGAGCAGTAATTGCTGGCTCTAAACAAGAATACTAAGTAAAAACTAATAACAATCAAGTTAAAAAAGTCATGGCGTGTCAATTTAATATTCTGTAATATTATTCAAGTGGTTGTAATAAATAAATGTACAAAACAGGTATGAATTTACTTTAGAGAATCAAATTAAATGAAAAAACCCAGTAGCGTCGCTAATCATAACCAATAAAAAAATACTTGCTTGAATAAAGGTCAATGATAATTTAAGAAACAACGCTAAACATTTTTATTTATACTGTAGTTTAAATATTTTATTATTTTGTTTAAGGCAAGCGTCTTCTCTATATTGACATTAATTTAACTGTGCAACTATCCTACAATTTCAGAAATAAAGCATGTTATGTAAAGACAAATTTACTTTTGGGCTACCCAACCGAATAACTTATTATTCACGAGATTATCGCTTTGCCTAGAGTATTGGCCGAAAATAACAAACCAACGAGAAGGGTTCCCTTTGTCGGAACGTTGGATGTTTTTATGGGGTGAATTTTCGGTAGATGTCGCGCGAATGAATATTTTTGTTATAACTATAGCTCCCTATGGTGATCGGTATTTTGTCACATTTCATTTATAACACAACAGAAAAGGGGGGTTGTGTGTACTGTGATATACTGGATATCAATAGGTAAAAAAATGCTATAGTACACCAAAAAAATTTTAATTATCACAAGCAAATTTCATTTTTCCATATTTTTTAAAATGATAAAACACACATGTCTTGTTAATAAAAAATCTTTTAAATGATGTAATTTAGTTACAATTTTATTAAATGTTTTGTTCATTTCTTTGGACAACCTGTGTAATGTTCATTGTTGAGCTTTAGTCATGTCTTCATGTTTCGTCTTTTGTAAACAAATTTGTGACAAAAATTTCTCCTGATGATGGCTTGAAGCCGAAAAACGTTCGAGAATTTGCTTGTGATAATTAAAAAATTTTTGGTGTACTATAGCCTTTTTTTACCTATTGATATTCATTTACACTTTTTTTATAAAAAATAATTAAAGACACAGAAAGTTATTGAAAAGATTAGCAAAAAAGTGGTTGGTCATTTGCGAATAATTTATAATGAGACCGACAAGTCAGTAACCTGAAAATATTTCGTATATACGAGGATAGTTCATGAACTGTTGTCTCTAACAAGGAAAAGAATGAAACTAATTTATTTTTCAACATATTCACCTGCAATGTTTATACACTTGGTATATCGGTGTTGAAGTGTTTCAAACCTTTTTAAAAAAATTCAGAACTTTGAGTCTTCATCTACCGCCGCGCCGACATCATTTCGCTATCATTAGCAATCAGCAAAGCGGATTAAACGAAGATGTTCTTTTAATTTTGGGAATAGATGGTAGTCGCTGGGGGCAAAATATGGAGAATAAGGAGGTTGTTCCATACCGTAACAAATTTTCGCTTAAATTCATCAGAATTCCTGTTAATAATCTCCAAATTTGTCTCCGCTGCAACCTGGCGAACACGCTTCCGGTCTGCCGTCAGCATTCGTGGAACCCAACGTGCAGAGAGTTTTTTGAGACCCAATTCCTGATGTAAATTTTTTTTACGCTTCCAACAGAAAACCTACATGTCTCTGCTATAGCCTTAACTGTAATTGTTCTGTCATTTAATACCATGTCATGGACTAAATTCACATTTTCTTTGGTCACCACAGTTTTGGTGGCCCCTGCAACTGTTGACAGGACTCTCTTCCCAGTTTGAAATCTCGTGACCAGTTCTTGATTACCTGGTACGAAGGGGAGAGTCACCCAATACTTCTGCCATGTCCTTATAAATTTCTTGCGTTGATAACCCCTTATTACAGAGGTACTTTATCGCAACTCTTATCTCAATTTTGTCCATTTTCATAAAATCATGCACACCTCAATGGAAAAGAATTAATATTTAACATGCACGAACTGATGAGCTGATGCTAATTGGCACACACTAATGTCATACGATAAGCTTTTTCCTGACACTTTATCTGCATTTGACATTCAACGCCAACTATGTTAGGGACAACAATTCATGAACTATCCTCGTACGTCGAGGATATGTGCAACATACTTAAATATGGCTAAAATCTGAAACTTAAATTTTTTTGGTTTTTTTTTCACGTGAAATTTCCCAGTTTTCGTTTCATGTTAACTACACATGCGTTCACTTCATATTTTATCGTTCTGTTACATGTTGCAAGTTAACAAGGCGTCTATATTTTTGATTTTACCATTTTTTAATGGTCAGTTTTAAGTATGATGCAGTAACCAACTTTATTAGAACTGATTGAATTAAAACTCTGTCTGTGTGATAAAACGAAATGAAAATAATACAAATAAAGTACTAAGAGTTAAAAGTAGATAGGAAATCTTTGATATTTGCCAGGTTCGTTAATATGCAATCAATCGTGTCATTAATCATCCGAAAATAATTAAAACACTTGTTTTGATGAAAAGCCAACTTTTCAAATAAATTGTAATATGTGCCCTTTAAATATCTTACATTTATTATCAAGAATCCGTCTTTTACAGGGCTACTACGGAATGGAATAAGCTTCCAAAATCAGTTTTTCCAGAGAACTATGACCTGCAACTTTTTAAAAAGCGTGTCCACAATCATTTCCTTTCTATAATCCCTTCCCCTTCTAATAGTCTCAGTGCGGGCCATCCGCGGCCCACACGATAGGTCTACCCTTTTTGCGACTATTTTCATAAAAAAAAAAAGGTGTACCCAATATCGCCTTTTTGCATTCGTTTCTTGCGTCTTAAATATAATAAAGTAAAATTTGTTTACGTTAACTCCATCCATGAATAGTGAATTGTACACGTCGTTCTGGCAAACATCGTGGAGTCGGGTCGGTGTCTTGTCCTTGTCGGTAAATGTGAAAACAGCAGTTAAACTATCACTGACAATGAGTACGCGTCTCTAGTTTTTGGTGAAAAAGTAAAAACTAAATTAAAAAAAAATTAAATCTAACCTCTCCTCCTCCTTATTAAATGTAGTTTGAAAAATGTACTGCCACAATTCCAACATAATATGCTGGTACATAATAATCTTGTAATTTTCAAAATTATCAAAAACTGATGGCACTTTTAAGAGCTCTTTGTTTCCATTTACTGGAGGACTAATTTCCAGATTCTTCTGTTCTAAGAGCCAATTGACATTCCACTGAACTATTGTCAAAATTTCTTCTTCTAAATCAATTGCAGGATTGTTATTATAGTAATTGTAAGGTTTTTGATTGGAAGGAAGTTTCCATATCGTGCTATACTTATCATCATTCACTGTAGAATCTGGAGTATAATTAGAAGAGATGCCATTGTCTTTGTAAGGTTGGAACAATTTTATTGGGGCTTTATCGTTTTTTGGTACTAAAGCACTAGAAACTGTGCAGTCTTGTATCCGTTCAATTCCATACTTTTCTGTACTCAACTTTGGGTCATTTTTTTTTAAACTACTTGCACCAGCTTTATTATCATTTTCACTCCTGTTATGGGTTACTTCATTTTTTAAAACCTGATTAAGTTTTGTAGGAAGAATTTTTGAGTTTTTTAAAAGAAAATCACCTCTACTTTCTGAAACTTTAACTTTGGCTGGTCCTTTTGAACATTTTGAAGTGGAGATCTGTTTTCCCAGTTTCTCAGCTTCAGCAATTTCTTTGAGCTTCTGTCTTCGTATTTCGTGAATTTGCTGTTTGTTGCTGCTATCTAAAGGCTGAGAATTGGTGGAGCTTCGTCGTCTTTGCTTCTTTGGTGGTTCCAACTGTTTTTTACCAGTACTTTTTCTTTTCACTTTGTCTTTTTTCTCTTTTCCATCATTTGTTGCTTTCCTCATAAAATGGGGCTCTGTAATGGAGGGTTTTATATATTCAGAAGGTTCCTGTTTTTGTAATACAGCTTGAACTTCGTATTTAGGTTTTTGTTTGTTTGTCAATTGTTCATCATTAACACTGACAAGATTTGTATTAATTGTTGAATTAGTAGTTGTCTGTTTAATTGGTTTTATTGTATTATTATCTTCCAATAGGTCTATTATTTGTTTATCTCGTTGGACTGTATCACTGTTTTCCTACAAATAAAATTTCATAATAAAAAAATAATGATATATTTGTATACAGGGTGAATCACTACTAACGGGGTGGAGGATTATAGTGAAACGGTAAAAGTTTTAAAATGTTTGAAACTTTAGCAGTTTGTTTATTGATAAAAGCTTTATTTTAAAATATACAAGATGTCCCGATAAAGTAAGGCGTATCAAAGTTATATTTTTTCTTATGGAACACTGTATTTTACTGCATTTTCTGATTATTCATAAGGGTTCCCTATACCTATACATTTTCTTAAAAGTTAAAAATTATTAAAATACATGGTGTTCCTTTTAAAGTAAGCCCCATATTACACATTAAATGATCCATTAAGGAAACTGTAAAATCTGAACTCTCTGTAAAGAGATGTTTGAGAGATGTTCGACATAACTCAGAACACTTGGTACTTGGTACTTGCGTACCCTTATGAAAGTATACCTTATTTTTTTACGGACCATCGGAAAATGCAGTAAAATACAGCATGTCCCTTAAGAAAAAAATCTTTGATACGCCACACTTTATTGGGACATCTTGTATATTTCAAAATAATTTTAAAATATAGCCTTTATCAATAAACAAACTACTAAAGTGACAAACATTTTAAAACTTTTACCGTTTCACTATAATCCTCCGTTCCGTTGGTAGTGTAATTTCTGGACTTTTAATGTTAAGAAACAAAATGAGTTTTTTTGTGTTTTTGTTACCAAAGAAACAGTTCAAGAAATATAACTTAAATGTTATGAAATTAAGAAAATGTATGTCTACAAATCATCTAGAATTACGATTAATTAGTAATTAAAGTAATAAACTGTTATAAGACTAAATCATTGAACATTACCAAAACTCCAAGTAATTGAGAAGTGGTTTCAAAATGATCAAATTCATCAGTCAAATCCACAGGCACATAATTAATATTACAGTAATCCAAATTGTTTAATTCTGCCTTGATTTCCTTGTATGGATCCAATTCATCATTGGCAGGATCCGGTTTGATATATTTGGAGATGTTGAAAATTTGACTACATTTATTTTCATCCTCTTCATCTTCATCAGATATTACTATTAAATTATCATAACTTTCATTTATTGTGTATACACTAGTTTCTTTTACTTCTGGTGTGACAATGTTACAATTGGAATTGCTGGTATGCTCTATTTTTAATTTTTTTTCACTTGAATTTGAGCTCTGAAAATTTTTCAATTATTTTTTAATATCAACTACTATATTAAATTCATTATTAAATGGATTCTTCCAACATAAAGATATAAACAAATACACATGGGTACAAAGAACAAAGAAATTATGAACAATAATAGACTACATCGTAACTAAACAAAACTCAACAATAAGAGCATATGATGTGAAAGTATGGAGAGGAGCAGAGTGTGGATCGGACCAATTACTGGTAAAAGCGCCTATAGAAATAAAACACAACAGACAAAGTATTGAACATACGAAAGAGAAAAAAAAGGAAAAAAGAAAATATTATAACTTGGAGATATTAAATAACGAATCCACGCTTCCTCTATAAACCATGGCTTGCACAAAAACTAGAAGAAAAAGTAACGGGCACAGCAGAGG
Organism: Agelastica alni; assembly: GCA_950111635.1. Classification (NCBI taxonomy): domain Eukaryota; kingdom Metazoa; phylum Arthropoda; class Insecta; order Coleoptera; family Chrysomelidae; genus Agelastica; species Agelastica alni. Next base: position 39,479,296 of record OX467712.1, read on the forward strand.
GTTGAGGGTGAAGGGTTAAAAAGTAAAACACATGAAGCAACATTGAAATCTCTGGGGAAGAAAGATAAACTAAAATCAAAAAACTTCTGGTGGACGGACAAGCACCAAGAACTGGTAGACGAGAAAAAAGTATTGTATCTCAAATAGTTGGACACAAAAGATACAGAGGATCTTAAGCAATATAACCGATATAGATATATAGTTAAAAAAAGCTACCAAAGAAGCAAAAAATGAAGCATGGGACAAAAAATGCGCACAGATAAACTCAAGGATAGGAAGATCAAGGTCTAGAGAAGCCTGGAACACAATAAATACTCCCAAGAAAAAACACAAATGAAAAGGCGAAAAATAAATCGTATAGAAACAGAAACATGGGCAGAATATTATAGATGCAATGAGACAATGGAAAGATTAGTAAATAGGCACATAAGAAAGGGGCCGCTAAGCGTTAAACCCCTTCATATAAATCAGCAAGCCTACCAAAAAAAAAAAAATCTTGCGAGTCTGCATTGCACCAATAGGTTGGGAAAATAGAAGACTCGCTAAACAATCAAGAGATTGCATTAGGTACTTTCTTGGACATAGAAGAAGCCTTTGACAACACCCCCTTTGAAAACATGGTGACATCGTACACTGTACAAAGACAAACAAGCAGTCATCCAGCTCGGATGCGAAACCTCTGCACCTTTCTCGCCAACAAAGGGTGTCAAGCAAGGTTGCTGCCTCTCCCCTACACTGTTTAAAATTTACATACATGCAGTCTTAAAGCAGTGGATACGGAAATGTAGTCTGATGGGGATATGGGTAGACAACAGCCCCATATATACCATTCTTTTTGCGAACGATCAAGTAGTCATAGCAGAAGACCAACAAGATATGATGTACATGCTGAAAAAACTTGTGGAAGAATACAGTAAATGGGGTTTGGAAGTAAACAGATAAAAGACACAATATATGTTTATAGGTGAAACAGGACAAGATATAGAACTAGAGAGTGAAATAATAAAAAACGTCAACCAGTGTGAATACCTTGAAGTTACTATAAGTGAAGATGGGAAGGACAAAGAAGACATTGAAAAAAGTAGGTAGAGGAAGAAACATGACTAAAGCACTACATCCAATCTTGTGGAATAAGAATTTGACAATTAAAACGAAGAAAAACATTTCTAAAACCATGATAGAATCAGCAATGACATATGGGTTAGAAGTCTGGGTCAAAGACAAAAATACGTCTCAGAAATTGTGTTCGGCAGAAATTTCTTATTGGAGGAGATGCTGTGGTCTAACCTTACGGGACCAAGTTAGAAATGAAAGGATTAAAGAAAAATGACAGCAAATGACACCATTATAGATACAATAAATGAAAAACAATTAAAATGGTATGGACATCTACGAAGAATGAGCCGAGAGAGGATACCACTGAAGGTTTGAAATCTGACACCAGCAGAAAGAAATAAAAGAAGAAGGCCAGGGAAAAGATGGATAAAGGACATAGACATGAACATGGGAAGGAAAGGACTGCAAATAGGTGATTGGAATGATAATGATAGATGGAGTTTGGGATGCGAGAGGCGGCAATAAGCTGCAAATGCTATATATATATATATAAATGCTATATTTATTATATACTAACCGAATCCTCTAACTTTACTACTTTATATATAAAATTGGGTCCTTTAAAACCTGTCTTTTTGATTAAATCCGATGTTACACCGAAGCCAACAATATCTTTATCATTTAATAAATGCATTACCATTGGAGTAATTTTAATTTCGTTAACAAACGTTCCATTTGTACTCTAAAAAAAAGCGATTAATAAACATTGAACAGATTTTAGCTAAAAATAAATATATTGTTCCCATTTTCATTGTTTCAGTCAATACATTGTTGATAAATATTTATTAACATCAGAAATTAAGAGTGGTAATTAATTAACAATAAGTATTTATTCTGGATTAATTACCGTCAGGACGAAAATATATTTATTTACATTTACATCATCATCTTGCATAATATCTATATTAATGTCGCCAATGAAAAAGTCAAATTTGGGACTAACTTCGCTCATCATAAAAAAGTCATCAATATCTTTAATTAATGCATTACTAAGACAGGGTCTGTATAGACCTATGATCCTATAAGATAAGTTATTGCAAGCAAGTTCCAAAATGGATAGGGCTGCACCACTTACCGCAAGCTTGATGTTTTTGATATAATTTAAATTAGATTTGATTTTTGCATCTTTGGATGGCTGTTTTATCTCCTTGCACAGTGAGCATTCCATTTTTTATGCATTATTCCCTTTAGAAAAGTAATCTCACTTCTTCACTGATTAAGGAATAATTTGGGAGACAAAAAAGTAGACAAAAACAGTTGCTAATAATATACCAACAGATTACTTTGGATTCGATTATTTCAAACTATGTTCTTTTTTGATAAATTGCGATGTTTCTTAATTGAAACATTCATTAGGCTTTTCACAAATCTTTGCACTACTGGTTAAGTAAAGTCTGACAATTTTTAACAAACTACTTCCACTAAAAAGTGAATTTTTTGAGCAGCCCATAATGGACTAACTAACTGCTTAATCACCACAATAAATGACATATATAGATAATAATGATAAATGTAAACAGAATTAAGTAATTTATTAACATTTTTGTGCTCAAAAATATATTAATTTGTTTGATTTGTTGAAAAGGGAAATTGTCTGATCTATATTTTATAGAATAAACTTCTAAAATATTCTTAGGGAAGAGGTTAACTCAAATTTTAAGAATTTTATGTATTAACTGGTAGTTGTGATGGTAACTGGCTAGTCAGTATAGGTTTTTTATTGTATTAAAACAGTTTCAGTGCATAAAAACATCTTACATATTTTATTCTTTTATATTTTATTACATTTAAATAAAGAAATTGTTTAGTTTTATGACAATCATTGCAGCATTTCATCTGATCCATTTATATTTCATTAGTTTTTATAGTTTAGTGTCTTTTAATTTAGACCATACAGTTGAGATTCTTTTTATTAACATATTTTAAACCCATTTTTTTACATACTTTGCAAAACAAATAATCATAGAAAGTGGTAGACTTGTGTATTTTTTATAATTATAGTATTAATGAAGCTGTAAAATATGTACACATTAAATAAACAATATTAATTAAAATCATTTTTATTATATACTAAGTTTTCTTTTTTTATAATGTGTACCTACTTATTATTTTTTATGTGATTAATTATGAAAAATAAAGTATTTTAATGTATGATTGTATCAAATAGAATTTTTTTGCTTTGGTGAATATAAATAAAGGATATATTTTCCCAATTTAACAATATCTAATTGTAACTAAAAATAAAAACTATATATACGGAATGCCCAGTAAGGTTTACTAAATTATACTTATCACAGTAATTTATTAAAAATACATATTGCAGAGAAGATTAAGAGAATAAAAAACCATATTAAAGAAAACAAAAAAAATTATTGCACACATTTTAGTTTATCAAAATTATTACAAAATTCGTTATAACAAATTACCTGATTATCAGTGACATAAAGCAATCCATCAGCCAGTATTGAAATAGTTGCATGATTTCTAGAAATTACAGTACTTTCTGTTGTTAAATTGTAGTCTGGTTGTCTTCCTATTTTAAAAATTAGATGATTTATATGTATTTCAGAACTATCTATAATATTTTGTAATTTCCACTTTGAATGAGTCATTTTTCTTTTTTCTATTTATTTGTTGGTTGAAAAACTGAAATTAAATTTAATTAAAAAATAAAATAACAGGTAGTAATTAAAAAAGCAACAATCAATAAACTTAAGTCCTAGATTTTTATTTGTTTAAATGATTTAAATAAAAAAATGGGGAAGATAGATACTTAACTCATTATCTTTGCTAACATTAGAACTATAAAAAAAATAATTTTGTGTAGATCTTGGCTAAGAAGTAATTTTTAAATTGTAATTTTTTTTAAAATGCTTATTACAGCATACACAGTATAAAAGCAATAAAGTAATTTAAAAGGGACTTTGAAGGGTATTTAATACCTGCATTTGTCATTGTGTTGACCAGAAATACAATTCTAGGTATAAATTAGGTGTATTTAGACATAACATTTTTGTATTTCCTGCATAAAATTCTTTTAACATGTGCACACAGTCTTACACTTTTGATTTCATAAATTAAGAGAACAGGCATTCTTTACAGTAATCAAATATGGTTAAAATCTATTTCTTAATGTGATGAAAATATTTTTACATTCCTAGTATTAAAAAATGACAACCTATTTACTACAAATACTGTCTATATTCCTTGCTATTAATGTACACCAGCATGCCCAATTTGCTCATTTAATTACTATGTAGCTTTTGCATTTTCATTATTACTTACTTACAGTCAAAACACAATATGATGAAATTTAATTTTGATTGGAAGAATATTTTTTTTAATTTTGACCATCAATAACTTAAAAATTATTTTTTAAAAAATCTAATATGGATTTTTATTATTCTTGGAGAGTTATTATTAGTAACCTAAAATTTATAAATATAAAGAACTTAAGGGCCCAAGCCATTGGTCGATTTGGCATGAAATGACCCGGAGATATTTTCCCTAAAAATTGTTTATTTTACTTTAAATATACTTAGTTAGATTAGACTGAGATATTTAAAATTTAGTTGTTACAGAATATAAATCTTCATACCATACTAATTATAAAAGTACGTACACAATATCCAAAAGGTGTTCTATTCGCTGGTGCTGTTTTGTAAATATAAAACATGTGCCAAAAATTAACAATCAAAATATAAATAATACACAGTAACCACATAAGACGAACGTTTTTTTTTATGACCTAACCTAAGTTACAACCAGATATTACAGAAGCAAGTTCTGTGTTCTGTGGTGATAATCAAAACAAAATGTGCTGTGCAACGGTTGTTATGCACTTGTGCAAATCTTTATTCAGTAGCGTGCCGATAGGATAGGTTTCTGGGATCAGAACACAAAAAATGACTGGCGACTGGCGCCCTATTCTTGACCAATCGTATTTGTCAAGGTCACTCGCATGTCTTCAAATTGCGCACGAAACATGAATTTGGCATTCTTGAGTAGTCGTCATAGATTTGCAATAGAACACAAAACTGGACACCCGCTTCGTGAGACGTCAACATACAACTAACTACGAACTACCTAAAAGTCAGTCAGTCAGTCCGAAGAAAATTCGGCTAGGAGGTCGCGAAGGAGAGCTCTTCTTACGCTGACCCTCCAAGATTGCCTTAGCCTTTCTTCCACCACTCCCCGAACTACCATTGCTCGGGTCTTCTTATTAAGCAAACACTTTAAAGTACAGAGATTACTGATGAAGTCAGCGCACAAAAACCTAGCGCAGTGCGAGGCACTATTCTGTAGGAGTCATAAAGAACTACCTAGATCACAATAGACAACGAATCCTTAGCTTTTAGATTGGCCGATAAATGAGTCCTAAACGTACTGTCGGGCAGGAGCAGGCTCGCGCTGAGCACTTTTAGCGCCCTCGTGCAAATTTAAAATAACGCCCCAAATTTGTATTACGTTCATATGTGACTACAGATACGGGTTAAGTTAGGTATTATTATCCACTATTGAAAAAGTATTTTCATAAATTTATTTTCATTTTTATATTTTATAAGTACAATTAAGCCATACAAGTATTTTCTCATTGAGGTACATAACATAATTATAAACTTATAGAAAACAGAAATATATTCTAATAGTATTACAGCTCAAAATTTTTGTATTTTAGTTTCAAATGTAATATATTATTCAAAAGCACAAGAAATAAAAAAAATATTTAAAATATAAAAAATACTCGTTTATATATCACAGGACGAAACTGATGACAAATAAAAACAAAACAATGTATTATTTTAATAATGCAACATGTCACCTATTAGGTATTGTTATTAATATTTAAGCTAAGTGAATTGAGCTTTTCGTGCTTTAATTTTTGCAAATTGTTTAATTAAATCTTCAGTGTCTAGTTATTTTAGCTGGTCCAATTCTCTTGAAATGATAGCAAGATTAGTCGGTTTTGCTCCATGGTCGATCTTAAATAATTTTTTATTATTTTGAGTATTGAAAAAGATCGTTCTGCGGTAGCAACCGAAACCGGCATTGTTAATAAAATACGAAGTATTATGATCGTATTAGGAAAAGAATCCACTAAATTGTTAATTGTTATATAATTTAAAGTTTCTTCTGGAACTCAAACTCGAAAGTATTTTCTCAACATTACTTATTTCAAAATTTATAAATTTTTATATCAATTATTCTGTTTGAATTTACTTCTATTAACAATGATGTTTATATAATCAAATATAAAATGATTTTTAGGATGCAAGTTTTTGGCTTTTAATAAATCTAAAATAAAAAATAAATTTTAGATGAATTCACCTTAATTCACAACACAAAACACAAGTCTGAAAAACTACAAAAAACTAAAGTTTCAAAAACAGATATCTTTTACCCCATGCACCTTTTCACTTCGCTAAGTTAATTATCGATCGGGCATCTGGCAACAAATGAAATCACTACCGATGCAGCGCTTAATATATAAAGTTTCGTACATTGCAAGCTCAGACAGGAAAAAAACGCTTGTCCGCTCGTTGCAAGCCAAATTTCAAGCTCAAACGTGAATAAAATCAGATTTGTTTGAGTTTACACAATTCATGTTATCATGTTACGTATTCGATCGAATAAATGCTATTATTGCGTACTCTCATTTTGAAAATATATTATTTTCGAGAAATTCGGTTCCCTCATCATCTCAAAGAGTAAAAATAAAATAATAAACAAATAAAAAACAATGTAATAGCTAGCAATTCCTTACTGTTTTATTTTATCATTATAAATTTTGTTTTGACAATGTTGTTTGTTACTTTATTTTTTTTTTAATTTTGAGTTTTGAGGATTTTCGGCGCCGTAATGAACCCCATGACTGGCTTTGCTTAAAAGTAAAGGGTAAAATAACCTCATAAAAAACAACCTAAATGTGAAAGATAGGGAAAACTTGTGGGCCACCTTGCTGATATGCATACGTGCCAATCCACTGATTAGAAAATATTTTGTTTAAATGACCATCTACCATGGCAGAATTGTGTGCAGATGCTCCACTATTCTGAAAGTATACGTTGGTATATGCTAGCGGCAGATCTTGCAGAAATTGTACATAACCAATTCCGGTTAAAGTAAATTTATAAAATTTCGGTTTAATTATAGGATTATTTTGAAACCAGTAATGGCAGTTAGGTCGATCTACTACACCGTTGTTAAATCAGCTCTCATCTGTCCATAACATTAAATCAATAATCGAGATATATCGCACTCTTTTTCAGTTTCTCGAAAAGAAATATGTAGATCAATAATTCTTCTTCTTCTTAGGGTGCCGTCTTCTTTAGAAGGTTGGCTACCATCATGACTATTATAACTCTATCCACCGCTGACCTAAAAAGTTGGACTGACGAACAGTTGAACCACTCTCTCAAGTTGGGCAGCCACGACATTCGTCTTCGAGCTATGCTGCGTTTGACAACAATTTTGCTCTGCATAATCACTTGTAACAGATTATATCTTTCTCCTCTCATAACGTGGCACAGGTACTGTAGTTTTCGGATTTTTTTCTCATTCACAAGTTCTGTCCCTTTTCCTAGTCGTCTGAGTACTTCTTCGTTAGTGATTCGGTCTACATACGATATTCTGAGTATTCTTCTGTATAACCACATTTCGAAGGCTTCCAATTTTTTCAACGATGTTTTATTCAGTGTTGCTACTTCTATGCCATAGAAGAGAATAGAGAATATGTAACATTTTATCATTCGTATTTTCAGTCTTTGATTACAAAAGAACTACTTCATCCTTAGAAACGCGTTACGCGCTATTTCGGTCCTTGATCTTAATTCTTTTGAAGAGTCATTGCTAGAGTCTATTATAGTTCCTAGATATTTATACGTAAACTCTCTCTATACCTTTGTTGTTTATGGTCAGCTGGACGTTTTGTATTTACCGTTTTAGAAAATACCAAAAACTTTGTTTTATTCAGGTTCATTTTCAGACCATATTTAGAACATGTTGTATACACCCTATGAACAACCCTTTGTAAGTCATTAATGTTCTCTGTAAGCAAGACTGTGTCGTCCGCATATCTTATGTTGTTGATAGACTTCCCATTTACGACCACACCGGATGTTTCTTGGTCTAGCGCTTCTCTCATAATAGCTTCCGAATACAGGTTGAAAAGTAGCGGCGATAAGATACAACCTTGTACTCCGCTTTTAATTTCAGTATCTTCAGTTTTTGTAGTTTTATCTCAATGCTTGCTTTCTGGTTATAATATAGGTTTTCAATAATTTTAAAGTCTCAAGTGTCCATTTCTTTCTGTCGCAAAATCTCCATGAGCAAATCATGTTGAATCTTGTCAAAGGCGTTTTCATAGTCTACGAAGCATGTGTACACATCTTGATTAACGTCGAGGCAGCGTTGCGTCAGTACATTCAGACTAAGCAATGCCTCCCTGGTGCCAAGCCCATTACGAAATCCGAATTAATCGTGTTTCGCTAATTTCAGATCAATAATGAAATAAAATTGTAAGTAAAACCGACCGAAATCGTGTCACAAAATCATTTTGTTACAGTTTACGAAAATAGGAAAATAATACTCATGGTTTGATTGCATAAGACTTTAATTCAGATCTGTTGAAATAAAAACTTAATATATTTAGTTAATCTACTGTTATTTACAAAATCAATTTTTATAAAAATTATAAATACTTAACGTAGACATACATTTTCAAAAAAAAAAAAAAACTAATTTTAGTTTCACCCTATTATTTTTTATTATACAGTTTGGGAACGGTAGTGTATTTTAAATACTGAATAGTATTAATGACATCGGAATAAACTCACCTGTCAGTTGAATTTAAAATAATTTTTAAAATATAAGGTTGAATAATACTAAACAGTAAATCTTAAATTAACTTGGACCAAAAAAAATTAATTTTGATTAAATTTGTGGTATTTCTTACAAATACAGTGGAACCCTATTATTTGTGGTTTGATTATCCAAAAATCAAGTTATCGGTACGTAGATACATACGTTTTTTGTATTGAAGTAACATTTATGCACCATGTACATTTCTATGGCTTAAATAACTACATAATATATACATAGAAATAAAATTAATGTGTCTGTGAATTCAAAATAAATCTATTTTTCTAAGCTCATAATAATATGATTATTCGTACGTTACCAAAACATAAACACGCATATTTTAATTTTTTGTATGTATGTCTATTTGTTTGTCCGGGCATTTCTCTGAAATTACTAAACGAATTTTAATACACTTTTTACAAGTAGATAGAGCTTAGCTAGCCTCAGAATATTGGCTTTATTTTATTTAAATCGGATGTTAAAAAAAAGTAGATCTTTCTAGTCTGAGAAGTTACAAAATACAAAATAGTATTGCTATTGTCCTATAGACCTCACAAGAACGAACAACAACGTTCAAAACAAAAAACACAAAATAAATTTCGGTTAGATTTTATTTCTTAATATAGTTTGGTTGCTAAAATAATTAATATGTGGCGCTGTTTATTTTTAGAACGCGCTATATAAATTTTTACAACAATCCACTTAACCGGCATCATTATGAAATTTAGTTCCATAAAAATTTACTAGATGTCAAGGTTCATTTTTAAAACAAATATGGTGGTTTATGGAGAAATTCTTTGATGTTAAATCGTATGTCAAGAAAAAAAACTATCCTCATATTAAGATAAAACTAAATTCCACGTGGACAAAGTCTCGGGCAACAGCTAGTGTGTATATGTAATCAAGGTTATTTACTATAAATTACCCATCCCTTATCATCGTTATTATTGCCCATAGAAAAGAAGTTTTACCAAAAGTACAGTAACATGCAGATTTTAGGAAATAAATATTTTTCAAATGGGATACACTGCATATTTAAAATTTTTAAAATGATCCCGATTTTAAAATATACTATTTGCTATTACTACCTCATACCATTTTTCAGTTATTTAACGTCAGATAATATAAAATAGTAAATAGGCAAAAGTTTGTTTTCTATTTTGTACCAGCAACCGACGAGCATGTATAAAAGCGCTGATAAAAGTAGAAGATGCGAAAGATGTGTGTAAGAACCGTAGCAAGTGGAAAGAAGTGGTCTCTGCCAACCACTACGGGAAAAAGACGTGACTACGAATGTAGGTATATATAAATATTTGGACTTTTTCTTTCACACTGCAAACCACTTTAATTATATCATTCAAAAAATATTACAAAACACAATAGTTGTCGTTTCTATAGCTCACTTTAGTAACGTTAACTTTTACTATTTGAAGAAACTATTAACTAAGAGATTTGTAGTGAATAACCCCGTTAAGCCTATTCACAATGATGATTGTAACAAGATTATCGTCAAACGAAAAAAAAAAAGTAATTAGAAAAACAAATAAAAATAAAATTAAAAAAAGTATATAATTAACTTACACACATATACGTAAGATTTTAAATTATAGGTTTGTTCCAACCTACATCTTTTGTACAGTATGGTTTTTTTTGTAGTTGAAACAAATCTCACATGTTGCATATTGAATATTATAATATTAAATAAATACATACTTATTGTTATGAATAAAGGTTATATTTTCTACCTATTTCTCCTTATTTATTATTTTAGTTAGTTAACGTATTAAAAATATTACCGAACAAAAAACTAGATTATTCGGGATTTTTGATTTATCGTGGATCTATCCCCGAAAAATAGAGATTCCACTGCATATGTGAAAAGTTAATGTATCGATTATCAACTGACATCTAATTAAACATTCTTTCCTAGTGATTAACTAAAGGGAGGCTAACATTTACCGCGGTGCAGGTGGAGGAGGTGCGTATTGAAAGTACATTCCAGTTACCCTCTGTGCGGGAGGTGGTGGAGGTGGTGTATTAAAGAACAACGTACCATTAGGTATGTGATACCCACTGAATGGATTGTTTTGAGGTGGAGGTTGGTGAGGTAAAGTCTGGTAAGCTGCCAAGACCGGTTGGGTTTGCTGTAACTGTCTTTGTTGTGGAGGCGGTTGCAAGAGATGATGTTGAGGGGGCGGTTGGTGTATTGGAGGTGCTTGAGGAAGAGGTGGCTGTTGTTGATGCTGTTGAGGTGGAGGAGGCGGAGGCTGTTGTAAGTTTTGTATATGAATATGTGAAGGGACCTGCATAGGTCTTTGTTGTAGTCCAGATACAGTTACAGAGGGTCTTTGCTGAAGAGAAGGTCCTTGCATTAGTGGGGATGTTTGCATTGAAGGTCTTTGTTGGGAGACACCTGTGGATATTGAAGTTTGTTGTCTTGCAGATGTACCAGATGGTCTTTGTTGGGAATTGTTGTTTTGAAATGCATGTTGTTCTGGAGGCGAGGCTTGGAACGCTCTAGGTGGTTGGGTCAACGTGTTTGGAAGTGGAGTTTTAGTTACAGGAGGCGCATGGTGTTGTAACAATTGTGATGAAGAGTTGATCATATTTTGTGGACTGGGCGGACGGTTGTGTTGTGGTGGTGGAACTGATAAATTATGCCTAGGTGGGTCGGGAGATTGGGATCGTGGTGATATTGAACCGTTTGATCTGGATTTTAAGGGACTTCTAGAATCACGACTTAAAGATCTTCTCCTTCTTCCTCTGTCCCTGGACCGACTTCTATCACGACGTAAACGTTTTGGAGTGCGAGATCTTGACCTAGATCTTGATCTTGATCGTGAAATGGAACGTCGGCTTCTTGGATTTCGGCCCCATCTACTTCTACCTACGACACAAATGATATAATTTAAATTTTTTTTGTATATTTAAAATTATTGCTACAGCTCCATAAAGATGGAATTTAGTGCTGTAATATAGGTTTTAACATTGGTTTTATAGTTATTAACTATACAAGTGGGATAAAGGCATCATTAATATGTAAGTACACGAATATACAGAGTGGACCAAAAATTTTGTACAATTCCGACTAGCAATTTACGAGATAATTGTCCGTTTCCGGACTTTTGACCCACTCTGTAGTAATAATGCATTATCACATAGTACAAAAAAAATTTACAGCAATGTTTTGATTAAATTGAAATTAAACTGAAAATATCCTAGTTAAAATCAATTGCCTGGATATCAACGAAATATGTTTATTACCTTGACGTTTATCCAGTTTTTTTATTAATAAATTACACTTTAAAAGTAACAACTAAACCAGGAATAGCTTCTTCTTCGGGAATAAACGTGTCAAATTGTACGATTAATATTTACAACAAATAGCTTATTCACAGTCTCAAATGTTTCTAATTCTTTTTGTAAGTTTCTTATTTAAATAAAACGTTCATAAGTTCTTTTTGTTTATGAATTAATCTCCAATAATATACGTTGCGAATGAGTTTCATTACGCAACACAAATGGACCAAAATGAGTGAAGTAATAGCTTCGAAATGAAGCAGTAGATAAAAGTATTTTAATATATTTTTTTGTAGAGTGGATTGTGAATTTACTACAAAAAATCAATTTATACGATTTTAAAGTAATTGTTCAAATTAACTATTAAAAAGTAGAGTTTTGTATTTTATAGATTAAAAAATTATATGAATGGTAAATATATTATTTGTAAAAATACTGAAATATTTTTAATCATATAAAGGCTGAAAATCAATACCTGTACGTGTTACTAATATTTACTATTTATTAGTCCATTTCCAAATATTAATAGAATTTTACTTTAAATTGATTAATTATTTGTTACACTTTTTTTGTAATTTATAATCCATAATTACCTCGTCCAGAATTGTTGGAGCTGTAACCTCGATCTGCCATATCTTGTAGCTTGGGGTTGATAACTTGTTTGGCTTCCTTTAAAACGGCGACCAAATCTGCAGCTTTATTAAAATTACTGGGAGTGAAAAAAGTATATGCAGTTCCTGTCTTTTGAGATCGACCAGTTCGACCTATACGATGAACGTAATCTTCTGAATTTGAGGGGTAATCGAAATTTATTACGAATTTTACATCTTCGACATCTGCAAAGTTGCTATGAGTTAAAATTTTATTTCATACAAAATTAAAGTTTATTTTTTAGCTACAATTGCATAAAAACAAATGGAAAAATTTTTTTGATAGTATTTCCAGTCATAATATAAAAAAGTCCTACCAAAATTACACAATAACAAAATAAACATCATTACAAAAAACAATCTAAAAGACAATTTATTTTGTAATGACAATGATATTTGATATCAAGAGATTTAGTATATTTTCTGCGATACAGTAACAATCATTATGTTATTTCTATTTCCAAGTTGTTACTTTAATTAAAAAAGATAATTTAAAATTACAGTTTTGTTTTTCGTTGAATAACTTGGAATCGCTAACTCAAAAAGATATCTTTCTCAAGTTATAATAATTGACCAGCAAAGACGTTAGGTACATTTTTTTGTTTGGTAAATCTCTATTTAATTATATTGTTTTGCCTTTGATATCAGCCTTCCATTGTTATTTAATTGTTGTTTAAAACTGGCTCTCTTTAAACTTTACATTTCATGTGTATTATATTCACAATTCAAAAAGTCATAGTAACAGTGACAAAAACAATTATGACAATTAAAAAAGTCATAGTGATAATTACAATAACAGGGTTCAGTTTTGTGCGGCACATGAAAAGTTTAAAGAGAGCCAATTTTAAACAACGATTAAATAACAATGGAAATCTGGTATCAAAGGCAAAACAATATGATTGAATAGAAATTTACCAGACCTTTTAAATGAGGTATTACTTGACACCTAACGCCATTTGAAAAAATTTAAGGGGTATCTCCAGTAGGGAGGGGGTGAATCTGACGTTTATGACATTAGCGGTAAAAATGTTCCCGCTCAAGTTATTAAAAGTTGACGTGTTTCTGCACTTCTTTCTAATATGTCGCATTTCTGAAATATTAAAGGGGTGGGTTCTTTTCAATGAACAATTTTAAGCAACGATTAAATAACAATGGAAGGCTATTATCAAAGGCAAAACAATATGATTGAATATAGATTTATCAGACCTTTTAAATGAGGTATGACGATACCTAACGCTATTTGAAATAATTTAAGTGGTATCTCCAGTAGGAAGCGGGTGAATCTGACGTTTATGACATTAGCGCTAAAAAGTGTCCCCCCAAGTTAAAAGTTGACGTATTTCGGCATTTCATTATAAAATGTCGCATTTCTGAATTATTAAGGGCGGGTCCTTTACAAATGAACACAGTGCATATATAAATTAATGTAAGTATGTTTGTCCTCTATGGATTGGATTTTAATGAAATTTTCGGCAATCTTCAGATTAGCCCGACAGGTGTTCCTGTGAAGTTAAGTAGCGATCGGATCAACGAAAGGGGTGGGAAGGGGATGAAATACAAAAACTATCAAGCTGATATTAGTGTCGAATTTATAGTCCAATTTAAAGGAAATTTTGTAAATGTGTATTGATTGCTCCAACTTGAGAGATAGGATAGTTTTTATCTCGATGAGTCCCTACGAAAGGGGGTTGAAATATAAAAATTATCAAAAATTGCCGAAATTAGTGTCGAATTAATATTAATATATATTAATTTTGAGGTCGCTGAGATAGATGGCATTTTCATTTTGTTAGCACTCCTACGAAGGGAGTAGGAATGAATATAATTAAAAACACCGATATTAGTTCGAATTCATAGTTTTCGCTGAAATTGATAGTGATATTCTCAAAGCAAGCAAGCCAACGTTTGGGCAGGACAATGTCCGCTAGTACTGTATAATATTAATTAACATGAAAAAAGAACAAAATGTACTTTCCTTCCAAAAAAATGTAGTAAATTTAAAAGTTTTACAAAAATTATTATATCAAATTATTTTAGTCTTGTGATCAATTTTAAATAGTCAAAAACTTTATATTAGAATGCATACTTTATTTTGAACAATCACTTCACTTTTAAATTGATGATGAAATAAGAAAGTAGTAAACGTTATTATTAAAAAAAGGAAGGAAGACTAAACATATTTTTTATATCAATAAAAAACCTTAATTTCTTATTTTGTTTAGCTAACATATGCAATGTTTAACTTACTTTGAACCTATACTTTTAAAATGTATCATATAATTCGTTAAAAAATTATTAATGATCAAGCACTTGATTAAAAAACAGTCAAGGAAAAACGAATAGGGTTCCAAATTAAACTGGATTCGCAAAGGATGTCGTAAATTCAGTTTTTTTGTTAAGCTTAACAACATTTTTCTCGACACTTCTACTTACCATAACAATTCAAATATCTTACAAGAACTCTGAATTTTGGACACCCTTTACTTTGGGGTGTCAAAAAAACGGGATAATGGTGGATTTAAACGACGTAAACGACCAGAATCTTCAACTCTTCAATTTCTGTTAAATAAATTCCATAAAGCTAGTCTTCTAAAGCAACATCCGTTAAATATTTTGCCGAAAATATGTCTACTTCATATACATGAAGAACTGTTGCAATCAATTTTATAATAAAGTAATTAAGTACATGACTGTAGATGCTTTTTAGTTAAAAAAGGTAAAATCCTTTTAATTTTTGACTTTTTTTTGAGTATATAATAAATGCAAAAAATACAAACATTTTCAGGTAAGTTTTCGTTCGTTTGGTGCACAAAGTTTTTTCTATAGATTATTACAAAAAATAAAAATCGAATATGGTGAAAAAATATCAAACTAAAAAATATACAAGAGTTGACAAAATATCTATAGGATACCTTCAAACTTATTGTTGCAACAGTTCTCCTGAAGTTTTTATCAAAACAAAAGCTTGTAAAATAGCTCGACGACTTTTTTAAATATAAAATTTAATTTAACCGAATTTAAAAAAAAACCAGAAATAATGTATATCCTCTCAAATTATCAATACAATAAAATAATGATTAGAATTGTAGTTAGTCGAGATGTGTGATAAAAATACAAAATCTAACAAGAGATAGTGTTCATTTATCAATTTAAGTGTGTTAATAGTTTGTTAATGCTCTGGAAAAATCTAAAATCAATAAAATAATAGGGTTTAATGGGGTTTCTTTTTTCTTTCAGCATTTGTATAGCTTAAAAAAAATTTGTATCAATAAGGGACTTTTTACTATTTTTATCGTTATAAATAATTGGAAAGAACAGACAAAATAAAATTTCGTGATGGTTATGGTTTTAAAAGGAATAAGCATTAAAAAAAATTTTTTAATAATAAAACAGAATATGATTTTTAAGTATTATTAGCGCTAAAAGTCATTGAGATTTTTCTTCTATTCAATCTTTTAAATTGTAGAGCAGTCACAATGACAAATTTAAAAAAAAAAAACATTGCAGCAATGGAAATATGAAAACAAATGGTGTGTAACTAAGTACGAACCAAACGAAATATCCAGTAGCGGGATGATTGTTGCATGGGTTAGAAACTTGATACGAGGCCTGTTACATTCTAGTACAAAGTTTAACTTTAATTAACCTTAGTCAGGAGACTAGTTGGCTCATTGACAACTAGGCTAAGAAGGTGGTAGCTGCAGAACACAATAAGCTCAAAAGATGCTGTGCGGGCTCCACTTTTTACTAAACACGCAAAGAAAAAGTACAAAAAAACCCACCAGAGGGCACTCGCAGTGTAACGTGACATTACTTTTTGACCAGTGGCATCTTTCAGCAGAGTACTGTCAAATTTTTGAGCGGTTGGTTTCATTTTTGTAGACGGTTAAGGTGAACTACCTATGTAAGTTTTAAAAAATAAAAAAAAAACGAGTTTTGAACAGTAATAAAAAATCTTCTTCCTTCTCTATTTCAGGCAAATTTCCTGTTCATTCTTCGCATCATACTTGCGACTTTATTCAATGATAAGATTGTCGCTCCATCTTTTCCGTGGTCTTCCTGTACTTCTTCCCAGTGGTAATTTGTCCCGAGCTATCTAGATATGAAAGGTTTAACAGATATCTGACAGATATTAAAGCCAATTTGCGATAAAGTTCACAGCACATCTGCACCAACGTCTGTGACTGTGTACAATTGGGTTAATGAATTTAAACGTGTAATGCACCTCGTTCGGGACATACAGTTGGAGCTGCTACGCCAGAGACTGATAGACGAGTAAAAGGCAACAGGTATATCACATGATACAGTGAATTCAATTTCTATTATCTATTACCTTTCGTCGAAGCAAATTATCAATGGCGATTACTACGCCGCCTTATCGGACAGCTTCAACAACATTTTAAACGAAAAAGTTCCCATTTATCGTACAGGAAAGTTTCAAAACATTCGCGGGTTCATACTTTCCCGGCACCGATGGATAAATTCAAGACAAAGGCTTATATTGCAAGGTTGGACCAAGAATATGGAACTGAAAGGAGACTAAGTTAAGAAGAAAAATAAGTCAATCAAAAAAAATTTGTTTTACTATGTTTTTTTTTAAGAAGTTAATGATTTGCTCCCCTTATTAATATTTCACTTATAATTGCGTTATTCAGTAATTCAATAAAATGTTTTTAATTAACTAATTTAGTAGGATATGGTAAATTACATAAAATACAATCTGCAATCGAATTATTATCAGTGAGAGCTCTACAACTAATTTTTTTGTTATGAAAATGTAGCGATAGTTATATTTAAAAGGTTATATTTTAATGTGGGAGCAAAAATATAAAAAAATGTTATCCTCCAGCCCACCAAACACCATACATACCTATAAGGAATGCAGAGAAATCTTAATTAATGATGTTTCATTTTTTTTTGTATGAATCTGTATCAAATTACAAATGAAATGAGACAAAAAATATTGTATTTCAACTAAAATTTGCTCTAATTGTAATACAATATTGAAATGTACGAAATGCAACACAGAGCGAGGAACAAACTCAAAATTATACTATTAATAAATAAAAAATAATAATAAGTTTTTGTTAAAAATAAAAAGGTGGCATTTAATAAAAAAAACCACTAATATAAATGGTTTTACCTTTTGATTTTAAACTAAAACTACTAACGAAAAAATAACAGAAAAAAATAAAAATAAATTTTCTTTTTTGACTTTACAACAAGCAGGTAAGTAAAAAAATATATTTTAAGACAAGCATTGATTAGGTATGTTTTTATAAAATATTTAAGTACATAAATTGAAAGAAAAACTATAATAGATGTTAAATTATAACATAAAATTATTAAATAGTATTGATCTTAAAATATATCTTGATGATAAAATTAATACTTCTTGTTGTCTAGCCACACCAATGTAGTTCATTTAAAATAGGTTTAATATAAAATAAAAATAAATGCAAAAGTAATGTTTTTCAAATTGGTCGATTTTTTCATGATGCGGGTTGTAATTAGAATATACATAGCGAAAAATCTAGTTGTGAACGATGATTTGCGAACAAGAGCACTAATGTTAATCTACTGCCCTTTTTAGACAAAAACCGTGGTTAACATTTCACAGCTTTCCACTAGAAAGCACTAAGCATTTGAAAAACAAAAATTTATCAGAAATTGTATTTGTAATACCACATCAACTTAAGAATCGAGTAAATGTAACTAAACAAATATTTCAGTAAGTCATTTGTGCATACAAAAATATGTTGGGCATTTCCAAATGCATAGTGGTTAAAATGTTTACGCTTTTCATATAATTAGGCACTTGATTAACTTTGATTAGTTTCAGTGTTTAAGTTTGCATAAAGAGTTATAAGTTATCAATAAACGGTGTAAGTTAGAGGGAATGATTCCTAAAATAATGTAATTTCTAATTGACATAAATATATTATTCTTATATGTAGTAGTAGTAGTAGTAGCAGTAAACGATACAGCTCGTGTCAATCATATGAAGGACGCGGTTTTTGTTCATGATTCAAATAAATTCTTACCTAAATTGTAACAATAAAATTTTTTAGATAAAAGACGAAAAAACACAGGCTTCTACACAAATTTTAAGTAGTTCAGTTCAAAATCAAAATTAATGGTATTGTATACATAATTTCATATTACATACTAATGAACTTAAGCATTAGTATTATATTAAGTGATAAATCCAATACGAGTCTTGCAGCAAATGTATTTGAATGTGAAGGTACCCCACATTTTTACAATTTTAAAAGTGTACCCAAAATAAAGCACCAAACAAATTTTGAAGCAATGAATGTTTATGTCATCGGATATACAGATCTTTAAGTTTTGTGACTAGTCATGATATTTCTCAAGATATAACAACACGATAGTATTGGTAACAGCGCTATTTCCTGCTGGGAATCATTTTTGTGATAGAAATGAATTACCACCGAAAGGCACCACTTTCGACTTTTCGACTAAATCTGTCGGAGAAGGGTGAAACGTCAAAAAAACCCGAATAACCCTGCTTGATGATAAACAAAGAAGTTCACGCGAATATTTTCAAGCGGGAATATATAATGAAGAAAAAGTAAAGGTATGGTAACCAATTTGGTTTAAATCGACATTCGCTCCGTTGGGGACCCTTAACATTTCCTTTTATTAGTAATTTATTTCTACAATCGTTGATCAAGCTAAACGTATGGACTTTGGAATTGAAAAGTTGTCAGTAATTATTTAATATATATATATATATATATATATATATATATATATATATATATATATATATATATATATATAGAAATGAAAAAATGTTTGTATGTATGTATGTTCTTTAAAAACTCCCAAACGGCTGGACCGATTGGGATGAAATTATCAAAAGTTGTTTTATACATACCAGTGGTGGTTTTAGTGTTGTTAGCACCCTTACGATGGGGGATAAGAAGGGGATGGAATGTAAAAACTATCAAAAACGACGATGTAAGTGTCGAATTTATAGTTTTCGGGGTCGCTGAGTTTGATAGTGATATTCCCAAAGCAGGCAAGCTATCGTTTGGGCGGGACAATGTCTGTCGGGTCCGCTAGTATTAGATAAAGTAAAATTACTCTTGATAATAATCAAAATAACTGAATGAGCATGATTATTGAAGCAATAAACGTAAGCAAAACGAAAGTAATGGTTTTTGAAAGAGAATAAAGCATGACAAACTATGAAGTTTCGATTGAGGGAGAAAGAGTGGAACAAGTAAATGAATTTGTGCACTTGGGTTCAAAGTTTACGAGAGATGAAAAGTAAGACAGTGACATTGAGCGAAGGGTGTTGGTAGGAAAACAAATGAATAGGGCACTGTATAGCTTTAAGAACAGCCAGAAAGTGTTAAAAAAGGCTGATAACAAAAACGACTCAAGACAATCGTAAGATATATGTGAGGAACCAGCCTATTGAAAGAGTAAGACAATACAAATACCTATGCACGATCATTATTGAGAACAATGACAGCTCCCAAGAAATACGAATCAGAATAGAACAGGCGAGAAGCACCTTTACAAGAATGAAGAGGTTTTTCTGCTGCCGAGATTTAAACCATGAATTAAAAATACGACTGATGAGATGATATGTGCTCTCTATACTATACTATGGGATAGAGGCCTGGACGCTAAAGGTAACCGACATGAGGGGACTGGAGGCATTTGATATGTGGATATACCGGAGAATATTGAGGATCTCATGGGTAGAGAGAATAACCAACGTGGAAGTGATGAGACGTATGCATAAGGAGAGAGAAGTGATTCCGAAAATTAAGAGTAGAAAACTGCTGTAAATGGGACATGTCATTAGGGAAGAAAAACATCAAATGCTTCAAATATTTATACAGGGAAAAATCTAAAGCAAGAGATCTATAGGAAGAAGAAATTCATGGCTGAAGAACCTTAGGGATTGGTTTGGATGCAGTTATAATGAACTATTTAAAGCTGCGGTCTCAAAAATAAGAATTGCTATGATGATTGCCAACCTTCGAAGCGGAGACGGCACCTAGAGAAGAAATCTCCTTCAACAAACACCTCCCCTCAAAAAGGTGTTCATTGCTTCTCTATCCAGAAAAAGCCAAATTAGAAAAAGATAGCATGCTATTGGTCTCTCTCTCTCTCTCTCTCTCTCTCATGTAGTCTTTAACTTATTCCACAAACGGCACAGTCTATCTAATTAAAGTCTATGGTTTGTATTATTGTATCGTTTCCATTCCAGTAAATATACGGTAAGTATTCCAGACACAACATTTTAAAGATCTGTATGTCAACCAAGTAATATTTGAGATATGATTATTGAATCCATGATGCTTAGAGATGTTTTAATTTATGGACATATAGGGTAATAACATCTTTAGAAATAACAATGAACAAAAAGCACGTTATTAAAATAAGGTTATTACTTTATAAAATAGGAGAAGAATCCATCATTTTCCCTACCGTGACACCCTGTTAATGAAAAAATATATTTTTGGGTCAACGCGTTCGGGGTTTTCTATTCGTCTAAAATGTGGTAAAGAAAGTTTTAAATAATTATTTTAAACACCACATTAAAAAAGAACATTTTACCTCAGCATTTTGAACTCAATTATCTTATGCTCAATTTTTAATTATCGTGCAAACAGAGTAATCCAACAATGACAATATGTCGCATAAAATTAAAGAATTTGTTCAAGATTTTGTTTGGAAATAAATCACCGTTATTAACGTTTAAACCTTGTGTAAAGAGCTGGGTTATTTTACCGAAATAAGCAGGTCCTTAAAATTCCAAAGCACGCGTGCAATTTTGTCTACATAATTCACATCGTCTATTAGTCTGCTAACAACTTTTTATTTTTGTACGTTAGGTTAAGGGGTTAATAATTAAAACATTGTTTAAATAAAATGTGACTGTATGTGTATTTAATAGAGTTTTTGTTTGACTATCCAAGTTTATCAATTTCTTATTAAATAGTTAAAGCTATTAATTTTAGTATTAATTCATCAAATGACTCAAAGGTAAATGAAAAGTATTACCTGTAAAATTTTGACACATTGCTACCAGTTCCTAAATATATCTTTCTCTTTTCTAAAGATGCCTTATCATGCTGACGCATTATGCTGGGTTCGAGCGTTAAATGCGGGAATGTGATAGAATTTTGACATCTAGAAAAAATATTAACTTCTATTACGTGACCGCATTTGACGCTCAAACCCAGCATAATGCGTCAGCATGATAATAGTAGGGCATTAGTTAACTTTTAATGAAAAACTTGGACCTTACGTTTAATTTAAATAACTTTAACAAAATTTAATAATAAAAAAAAATGTTCTGAAGTTAGTTGTCAACAATTGCACAGATAGAAAATATACAGACATGATTGACGAGACGGGCCATATCGTAGACTGTTACTAAACCTAAAGGGTCCCGCTGTAGATTGTGACCTTCTGAGCTGATGTTAAAATAATAGAAAGCATACCAAAAAAATTGATCGGCGGGCTGGTGCGTGTCGCCCAACGGGAATCGGCGAACGAGCGACCAGCACTGGGCCGTCTTTAAAGTTGGTCCAGTAATTTTGAGACCATCTCACGACGACACTAGAGACAGAGCGAGTGGGGAAGGGCGCAGCGCAGCCCAATTACAAAAACAGGCCCGGTTGATAGCCTTACACACAACGGGCCACAGTGTCACTTCAAACATGGCTACTTTTAGTGCGTTAGCCACTCAACGAAGGACGTCCAAAAGTGAGAGGCACAGCCACAATGACAAAACTTTCTTTTCTGTCTGTCATTAACTCGCTAGTGCCTCTGGAAAAGAGAGTAGTCACAATTTTACTTCTTTTGATCAGCAAATTATTACAGATTTATTTTTTTAATAATTTATTCGTTAATTATTTTGCCATTCTAAGACGACACCAAATCTGATTTTAGAAAACTTTAAAGAAAAAAAAACAACATCATAGACTCTAAATTTTTTGTGATCTTATGTTCTTAATCAGATTTAATGTTCCGCCTTAACTTAGCAGAACAGGCTAATAATACAAAACTAATTAAACTACTACAATTTTTATAAAATAAAAATAAAACAAATTTAAATAAAAATGAAAACTATTAGCCTGCTAATCATGTATGAATTAATGTTTAAAATAACAAATACCTCACAGAAAAAGCCAAGACTTACCTAGACCTCTGGCTGCCACATCAGTTGCCACTAATATTGGTGCCTTTCCAGTTCTAAAATCTATATAAACAAACAACATATATTAACATTTTTTTAAATACAATTTGTTAAACAAGGCTTACTTGACAAAAAATTAATACATTTCTTAACTTATTACTTAATAATCTTGTATGCATCTAACTATTTTATATTGTTACGATTTTTTGAGTCCGTCTCTGTCGACCTTGCCTTGAGGCGACAGCGCGCCGACTACAACGAAAAAAAATGCATAATAGAAGACACTGGATGATTCTCGAAAAAAAAAAGGTTCAATTATTTCGAATAGTGTCGATTTTTCGAGAACATTGATTTGCAGGTATTTAAACGGAATCATAGATTGAGGTTTTTAAGTTTAAGTTAGGTTAGGTTTTGAAACCAAGTATTTGAAGTCAGTATAAAGTGTTATACAGTTTTGAATTTTTAAGTGATTTGTAAAATAACATTTATTGTGTAGAAATATTAGAATAACAATTGTTTAGTTATTGTACCGAGAGTTTAGAAATACCGAACCCAAGAAGTAATATCGTAACAATATTTATTTTTTGAAGTTTAAAACTTTTAAATATTCAGCATAATTTTTTGTGCTCCGCCAAACTATCCTTTTTATTTTACTAAACATACCAAATATGTATTATTTTAAAATACCTAGTACTATAAATGTTAACAGTAACAGACAACCAGATATTTAAATAAGAGTACATACTCATATAAAGCTGTTTTTAATAAAAAATAATACAGTCAGTGAACTTTAACTAGGTATTTGCAAATTACCTTGTAAAACCCAATCCCTTTCTTGTTGAGATTTATCACCATGTATACATACAGCAGGCCATCTGCAAAAAAATAATACGGTTTTTACTAGAGATCAAGCCAAGACAGAAACTTTGAAAGGTAAGGATCAACTTAAAAAGTTTTTAATATTGTTTTAACCTATCTCCAAAATAGAATAGATCCCAGGCATGGTCTGCCTGTCGTAAAAAGCTGACTAAAAGACTCCCAATCCAAAGTGTTATGCGACCCGTGCTGATGGATTCATGGTGGTAGGGGAGCACCATAGCTAACGGAGCCTACAGGAAACCGGATGAAATCCTGTAGACAGCCTTAGTCCTGTGCACCCCTTCTCCCATACTCGTTGACTGCAAAGAATTGAGAACGCTGGTAGACGGTAATCACATCAAACTGATATGGGTACCAGGACGCCAGGAAGTTGCAGGTAATGAGGAAGAAAACAAACTTGCAAGAAGAGGTTCGGATAAACACAAAAACTACTGGATAAGCATACCAGAAAACAAACACGGAAAATAATACATCAAAGGACCATGCCATAAAAGGACGACATAATTGTTACCAATGAACAGGAATCAGCTAAGAATCACTAAGGGACTGTATAATGAAGGCCTGGCCTGCGGGTTGTGTGGCGGGGATCCGGGGGCGGTGGAGCGCATGCTGTACTGCTGCGGGACATTGGGGAGGATGGGCGGTTCTTGGGCGGCTACATTGTTCTAAAATTGGGGATTGCCTGTCTTTTTCGGTCCGGCGCGCCGCGGCGGTGCAGTATGTACTTTGCTGTTTCTGGGTCCTTGCCGGGCGGTCTGCGGGTCGGGTCTCCATTGTACAATTATACAAAAACACATAGGCAAGACGTGTCGCCGGAGGCAATAGCCAGACGGACCTAAATAGGGGTGGAGTTTTTAGTGAGTAGTCCTGACACAGTCAGTGGAGTCTCACAGTAGACCTTGAGCTTTCAGGCTCATAACCTCTCCGTAAAGGATTTTCTCCACCTCTGCAAAAAAACCTATCTCCATGGATGGATGGGTGAGGAGAATCTGCCTGCAAGTAGTACACTCTCCACTCTTATGGTGTTTAGTGGACGATATGCTTCTCAAAACACTGAACGATAAAGGGTTCTTCACGCAGGGATATGCTGATGATTTGGCTATCCTTATATGCGGTCACTTTCCCGTCATATTCTTCCGTAAACATGCGCAATTAAAGCGACTAGTAATTCAAAATTGACTCTGAGTCAAAAGTAACGAGAGGGCTGATAAGTTAACAAAAGCTGGATCTGATATTAAGTTCATGGGTCCAGGGCCGGCCTTAGTGATTCCCTTCTGCCTAGGTAAAAGGTCAATCCAGGGTTGACTTGAAAGCATGCCAGACTAGCAGTATACATACTGACTGGTCATGGTACCCTTAGATACCACATGCACAATCTGGGGCTGGCCAATAGCCCTAATTGTGGGTTGTGTGTAGAGGAGCAAATAAGCCTCCATATCCTTGGCCAATGTCCGTGTATGTCAGACTAAGGCTGACTTGGATGGACTCAGCTTGTATTTTAGAGGAAGACAGGAGTAGCAAATCGCTAACTACTATCATGGAAAGACACAATAGACATTGTCTGAGTGCCGCTGGCGGGATCCCGAAAGAACCGCCCCCCAGCTTATTATTATCCTTAACCTATATCTTATTAAATTTAAATAGTACATAGAAACAAGTATGAATATAAAATAAACTTGTTGATTCTGTTTAAATTATCTGTTTTCAGACTATAAAGGATTATTACTTTTAATAAAATGTTATTTCTCACCCATCTCTCTTCATTTTTCTTGTAATATCATCGACTTTCCGTTTTGTTTCAATAAAAATGATTGTTTTATTTTCCTTTTCTGCCATGATCTCCTTAAGTAAAGTACTTAACTTGCTCTCTTTTTCATATTCTTGACACACATCTATGATCTGTAAAATATTATGATTTGCAGACAACTGAAGAGATCCAACATTGATCTGAATATAATCTTTTAAAAATTCTTGGGCCAAGTTTTGTACTTCCTTAGGCCAAGTGGCAGACCACATTAAAGTTTGTCTGTCAGGTCTTATTTGCTCAATTATTTTTCTGATTTGTGGTTCAAATCCCATATCTAACATTCGGTCAGCTTCATCTAAGACAAGATAAGTGCATCTTTTTAAATTGGTTCTATTAGATTCTAAAAAGTCAATGAGACGACCCGGAGTTGCTATTACTATTTCCACGCCATCTAAAAGGTCATTAGCTTGTGGCCCCTTTGGAGCTCCACCAAACACACATGTATTACGTATTCTTGATGTTTGACCAAATTCTATAGCTACCTATAATCAAAAAATGTAAATTAAAAACATATTTTGCTATTTATTTTTACAACTTTTAAAAAAGAAATAATATGTAGGTATTCAGATACTTTTAAACATATTGCAATCACCTGCTGTATCTGTTGAGCAAGCTCTCTAGTAGGTGCTAAAATCAATGCAATTGGTCCATCTCCTCTCAACAATCTTGCTTGGTTATTAATGTGCACTATAGCAGGTAAAATATAACTTAAAGTTTTCCCAGAACCTGTAGAAGCAATGCCAACCATATCTCTACCAGATAAAGCAATTGGCCACCCTTGAGCTTGAATGTAAGTGGGATTTTGAAAATTCATTTTAATTAATTCATCCATAACATAATCAGGGAAACCAGCTTCTTCAAAAGTCATAACAGGATTTGGAATGTTTTTTCCTTTAAGGGATATTTCTTGTTTTCGCCTCCACTCTTCTATATCATAAAGTGGCCGATTTTGAACTGAAGGTAAAGGTATATAAAAGTCTTTTTTAAAGGGTTCTAATCGGCTTAAATCCCATCTAGGTTTGCGAAGCATTGAACCTGCTGCATTTCTTCTACCACCTCCATAGCCTCGATCTCGGCTACGCGATCTACGACGGTCTCTACTACGAGATCTGTAAGAAAAATAGTAAACAATAAAGTATTCCTACACATATGGTGTGAAGAATAGTTTATAAATACTTTAATTCAATTATTTTATGAATTGATTTACTTCTCCACAAAATGGCTTCAGCAAAAGTTGGAGGAATCAAAGTTGTAAAAAATGATGCTGTTATGAGTGTGTTAACACTTCAGATGATGTAGCTACCGTATCTAGTTTTCTTATCCTAACTAAATGCACATATTAATATGATTCACTGTCAACCAACACCCAGGATAGAAAAATTGGAAATTTTGGTTGAATATTCATTAGCAGTCAAAAACTTGTGTGTATCTCTAGAAGCAGCAAAACTAACTGATTAGCTGAGCAATCCCATACTAATGCATGAATTGATAGAAAAACTACCAACACAGGTTAAAGTGAATTGGGCCTAGTATCGAAGCTCGATGTAGCAATTCAATGGTCTTACTAGTTTTGCTAATTGGTACCAATTTATGCACTGCTTTACCTACTATCACAATAACCAATCAAAAGAAACAATTCAATTCAAATGAACGCACAAATGTTCATGATTCTAATGATTATGAAGCAAAATATGTGAAGGAAAGTGTAGTCAGATTGCAGTCTGTTAAAAGTTTCGAAGTTACCCTGTATCAGAAAAATGGAAAGTATTGAAGTCCTTAAGATTATGTAGACTATGCTTAAAGAGACACAGGCTTCCATGTAAGTGAACAAGTGTTCATTGGTCCCTTTTATATGTACTGCCTGATTGTATTTATTTTATATCTTGAATATCCCATAATGATGTATTTTACATATTTTACTTGTATTTTGTTTAGTTTATAGCTCTCATGTACCTATTTTAATGACTTGTCTCATGTTTTATAAAAAGACCTAAAGAGATTAATAAAGTATTTATCTATTAAAAATGGCTAGAAATATACAGGAATCAACATTATCTCAGAATTGTAATAGATATAATAATGGTTTGTTATGGAAATATGATATCAAATTACCTGACAGCAGAAGTATAGCACTTGTTCTAAATTGGTTAGGAACGGATGAACCAAGGAGTTAGATCTAACTAGCGATACATACCAACCAAATTGAATTTAGCTGATGAAGCTACTAAATGGAATAATTTGGTTTTTTTGAAGAACTCATGTTCAGAGGTCCAGATTTCTTATATAAAAGTGAGAAATTTTGGCCAACAGATATTACTTTGTGTATGATTGAAGAAGAAATTTTAACAAAACAAAACTATTGAATCTATAATAGATATGAATACGTTCTCTAAATATTCAAAGCAATTTTATATGGTACCATACATGTATAGATTCATAAATATAACATGTGCCAAAGTACAGAAAAAATATAAACCGCTTTGGAATTTTAACATCAGATTTAAATTAAATTTCAATTTATTCAAAAATAATAAACATGTTGTTATATATTTATTTGTGGTAAAAGCAAGTTTTTACAAGTATGCACCTAGGTGAGTTAACACCTGTGTGTGCAATACATACATACATATAGTCACGCATAGTCTTTTGCTTCCTCTACTTTCATCAGTACTACTGTTTGTGTCCATGACAAAATGTGAAACTACAACAAACTCAAAGCTCTTCTGAAAGCCACTTGACAATCGGACCCACAATCCGAATATGCCAGATTAACATAAAAGGTAAAAGCCGCAGTAAGAGTGATAATATTGGCAAACTTCTCATGGACCAAAACGTTGACGTAGTCACAGTCCAAGAAACTCACACTGCAGATGACTACCAAATACACCACAAAGGCAAAACTCCAGGCTACTACCTTATCGGGGCAATTAACCACCCACAATACCAAATAGCCACTTATGCCAGAAGCAACATAGAAAACATTTCTATTGTCCACTCTATTGCTCACCAAGAACTATTTTTCTTAGCAATTAAAGTTGAAAATATAACCATAGCTAACATCTATAAACCCCCATCCGTCAGATGGCCCATGGACATGATTCCCACACCCAGCCATTTACACTGGTGACTTCAACTCCCATCACCACATTTGGGGTTATAATGACAACAATGAAGATGGAGAAAGAGTGGTTGACTGGGCAGAAGGAAACAACCTTAATCTACTGTATGATGCAAAGCAGAATCCAAGGATACAAACTCATTTACTTGTTCCACTCTTTCTTCCTTAATCAGAACTTTACAGTTGTCATGCTTTCTTCTCTTTCAAAAACCATTACTTTCGTTTTGCTTACAATTATTTGTATCCCTTTGATTTTTAGGGCATCATGCATAACATTAACCATCGCCTGCAACTCCTCCTCATATGACGCTAATATGACTTGATCATCTGCGTAAAGAAAGCATTTGAAGATCAAATCATTCATATTCAAATCTTTTAAACAATCGTCTATGTATATGTATGTATATACAGCCATGGCAAAGCGTCACATCCCTGTCTCACACCTTTTTTGTTGTTAAAACCAGTCTTCTAAATACTGCACAGAAAACCTAGCCTCTGGCTTGCCGACTTTGCGATGTTAGCAACATGGTCATGCCAAGACATATTATTGGACACCGTGACTCCCAAAATCGAGATGGAGGGACTTGGTTCGAGGGTATTTCCGGACATTGTGATGGGATGATTTGAGGAATTCACTTTCTTGGAAAACGTGACACTTTGTGTTTTTTGGGCGTTGAACTGAACAAGATTGTTGGTTCCCCACTCGACGATTGCTTTAAGATCTCTATTGATGGAATCAACCTGTTCCTGCCTGAGTCTATTTGTATCATTCACCGAAAGTGATCGATAGGATGTGAAAGTTGAGAAAAGTGTGCTATCGTCTGCGACTGTAAATGGGGTTCGTGATGGTTTTCAAGAGGTCGTTGATGTGTAAAAGAAATAAGGTGGGGGACAGGATGGAACCCTGGGGGACCCCGGCATTAGTTTTAAACACATCAGAAGAAATACCGTCAACTGCCACATGTAAGGAGCGATCTTGCATGAAGCTCAAGAGCCATTGGCGCAGTTTGGTTGGGAGACTGTAAGCAGATAATTTACTTAACAATGCCTGGTGCCAAACGCGGTCAAAGGCTTTAGATATATCCAAGGCTATTGCACGAGATTCACCAAACTTTTCAATAGTGTTTGTCCAGAGCTGAGTGACATAAGCCAGCAAATCTCTAGTAGACCGAAGTTGTCGAAATCCATATTGTCTGTCATGGATTATCTCAAATTTCTCCAGATATTTGATAAGTTCTGTGTTAATCGCTTTTTCCATAACTTTGGATATGACTGAGAGCAATGCAATAGGGCGATAATTTGCAGGAATAGTCTTCTTTCCTTTTTTCGGAATCGGTTGGACCTTAGCGTTTTTTCACATGGATGGAAATACTCCTTTGCTGTATGATAACTTGAAGAGTCTACAGAGAACTGGGGTGAGCTCTTGAGCACAGGTCTTCAGGACAATTGTCGGAATTCCATCTGGTCCTACTGCCTTATTGGAGTCAAGATTTCGTAGGATTTTCCTGATAGTGCGATGGCGGATAGTGACCTCAGGCATTGATGCGTTTATTTTAGGTATCGTTGGGGGTTGTTTTCCATTGGTATCGAGGGTTGAGTTAGAGCTGAACATTTCGGCCAGCAGATCCGCTTTTTCTTTGGAAGATACGGCTGTCGTGTCGTCGGACCTCTCGAGTGGTGGTGCTTGCACTAGGTGCACTATTAGTATTTAGAATATACATTCAACAATTAAGACTGTAAATTAACAAAAATTGTAAATGGAAAGAAAGAATAAATTTAATGCATTGTCATAGAGCCCCCCCTCATATTATGATTCCATAACTTAGGAGTGATTCAACTAGGGACTCATAGATTTGCAAAAGTTTTTTTTTGTTAATATTTTTCGTATTATATAAATTTTATGAATCAATCTTCTTATTTTGTTAGATAAGTCTTTAATATGATTTGTCCATTTTAGATTTTTGTCTAGAGTCATACCAAGATATTCTATGGAATTAGTTTCTTTTATTATAAGATTATTTATTGTGATAGAATTTGAATCTGTCATTGAAAAGGCAATATAAAATGTTTTATCACAATTTAAAGTTAGTTTGTTTCTGTCTAGCCAACTTTTTGCCATGTGCAATCCATAAAACACTTTATTTTTAACATTTTCCCAGGTTTCAACTTTAAAAAGTACAACTGTGCCATCTGCATAAGATATAGAGATACCATTTTTGTTCAGGTTTAGCAGTGAGTTGATGTAAGTAATGAAAAGAAGCGGACCAAGCACTGTTCCCTGCGGGATACCTATCTTAGTTTCAAGAGAGTTAAACATTTTAAAGTCAAGAAATCCTTTGATTCGAATGGTTCAGTCAGAATCTTATAAAGACGAGATCAAGCAACTCCAAACCCATAAAAAAAATGTTTTCTACAGCAGACTGTCAATTATTGAATAAGCAAATTGAATACATTATCGCCCTATATAGACGACAAATGGTTGCTTCACATTCATGGAAGAATCGATGCAGATATAGAATGATACAAAGAGGCCGATAATATAACCACGTGAATGCCATCTCACATTTTCTAATTGTGAAAAAATATTACATTAGTCAGTTATGACGAGTTCTCTATAAAGTGAGAAAAAATTGCCAGAGATGTAAATAAAATGTGCCTCTCCTATCATACCTACCTCAGATGTCCTCACTACCAGAATGTTGACTTTCCACTTTCAGCACTCTATTTACATATACTTGATTATTTCGGGCCAATAAATATAGCAGTTGGAAGAAGAATAGAGAAAAGAAGGGGAGTCCTTTTCACTTGTCTCACAATGAGGGCTGTTCTTCTAGAAGTTGGCTATAAATTAGATGTGGACAATTATTGTATCCTTTGTTTCTCAAATTTTATGAATAAAAGAGGACAACCACATTCCATATTTTGCAACCAAGGAACATTGCAACAGAACGTGTTTTATATGAAGAACTCAAAAAAGTAGACTCTCATTTGTCAGTACAGAAATATCATACTATTTTTATTCACCTTTATCCCCACATATAGGCGGAGCGACTTGGTAAAGCAGCGAAAATTTCACATTGTGGAACCCTACCTTCAAGAACACATTATGATCCTTTGCTGCTGAGTTGTCTTAAAGTAGCAGAAAATATAGTAAATTTGAGATCTCTCATGTACTTACCCTTGTACACTGATGAATCAAAAGTATCTACACCAAATCATTTCTTAGTTGAAAATTAATGGAAAAAACCTATTGAACAATTTGACCACAACAAAAAGGTGCTGAAATTCAACTATAAGGAGCAATTCGCTAATAAATGTTAGCAAATATTTGTATTGGAATATATTCCGACTCTATTGTTGAGCAGCAAATGTCAAAAACAAGTAAATCCCGTGAAAGAAGGAGACATTGTTAATTGGTTTAAGGGCAGAGTAATTGAAGTTAAGAAAGCTCCAGATGGACAAGTATGAAAAGCTAGAGTTCACACAATCAACGGTAATTTTGAAAGACCTGTTGTGAAGCTTGCCATGCTTGTTTTACTTTAGATTGTCTCTAATAATCTTTCGAACTTACAGTATTAAAAGGTTTTAAAAAATATCTCTAAATGGCAATCAAATAATGATTATTGTTAATTTCATAACATATTTTGGAAGTAGATTAAGACTGCAGAGGTAACCATATGTAATTTTAAGTTTAATTATGTTGATTATTGGCTATAGAGTATTCTATTTTGTAGGAATTTGAGTACATCTTTACATCCAACTGTAACATAAAATAAATGAAGTGGTTTGTACTGCAAGTCCGGCCTAACTAGTTTTGATCACATTCACTTCCAACATACGGTTTTCATTAATTAAAAAATGATTCTAACCTTCTTCCTCCTGGTCTTCCACGCATTTTTAATTAAATAAGTTGATCCAGGTGTGTCCTTTTCAAAGTTGAATGACCCAAACACTAAACAATTCTGTTTTCAGTAGAGCATACAATATTATAGACTTGATTATGCAAGTTAATTGTGTATTGAGATTAAAAACGAAATAGATTTCGATGGAGACTTAAACAAAAATATGTAAAACTTTTTAAATTCTTATTTCTAATTTACCATTACGGCTTTACTGCAAACACTCTGACAGTGAAGTGACAATTGACAATGACAAAGAACTGTTCCTAGTAGGCCTGTTCGTTTGTCATGCTCGCGCTGCTCAAAACTGATTTGAGCATTATTCGACTATTCGTTTGTTATAAGCAATTGATCAGAGACCATTCGTTTGACAGGAACAAGTTGCTATATACCAGATAAAGCAGGATTTATTTGCTCTACAAATTTAGGTAGAGCAGAATTTCAAAAATCGGACATCAAAAATGAATAGGACTTATGCAAATTCTGAGTTAAAAAATTATTTAGTTAACGAAATGAAAATTTGATGAGCAATTTGGTTGTTTTTTGTTGGGATAAAATATCAAATTGTTTTGGTGTTTCTTTGAAGTCAACAGTTGGTAAATGCTCTTCGTGGATTTATATCACGAAAATCATATCAATCTGCACATTTTTAATTTATTGAGCAGCGTGAGCATGACAAACGAACAGGCCTAGTGTGGAATTCTGCGTGAAGTGTCAGAGTAACTGTAAATATTGCCATTTTAAAGTAATACTACTAGTCTAATATCATTAGACAATGGTATTAAATTTTTTAATAAATTAGATTAATTTAGAAACATTAAAATTGAGAAATCCAAAAAAATCACCTAAAAAATTATTAGTGCATAAAAGAATTAAAATACTGTCACTTGTCACTTGTCACGATAACTATGGTTTTCAAATATTCTGTGGTGGTCAAATTGTAAAAACAATAATATAGCATCTAAAGTTCAAAGTTGAAATTAAAAATATATTTCTTTAGCAAAGTTCGTTAATAAATTAGTAATAATACATGACAACTGCCTTAGGCTTAAATTAAAATGGTATAATAGATGTCTAAACTTTAATGTGACCAATTTTAACTTTTTAATTTTTAGTCCATTACATTACACACTGATTTAGGCAACATAAAAGTGGAATTATATTGCGAATCTTGCCCTAAAGCATGTGAAAACTTTCTAGCTCTTTGTGCTAGTGATTATTACAATGGTTGCCTCTTTCATCGCAATATTAAGGGTTTTATAGTACAAACTGGTGATCCTACAGGTACTGGTAAAGGTGGATCTTCTATATGGGGTAAAAAATTTGAAGATGAATTCAAGGAACAATTAAAGGTATTTTTAAACAACAGCAAAATGCATATATTAAACAACAAATTATATAATACATACTCTTCATTTAAATAAACTCTTTTGTAGCATGGAAAAGGAACTATTTCAATGGCAAGTAATGGACCAAACACAAATGGAAGTCAGTTTTTTTTTACATATGCTGCTCAACCACATTTAGACTTAAAGTACACTGTTTTTGGAAAGTAAGTATGTTAAGAAATAATTTAAAAATAATCTTTTTGGTGTAGCTATTAAATTGTTATAAAATTTACTTGCTTACTTGGAATATCATTAAAAACTATGTGTATGTGAAATCAATATTTGTTAACTTTGATTAAATACATACATATAGTCACACCTTTTTCTCGTAGAGGCACACAGAGACCACTTCCTTCCACTTGCTACAGTTCTTACACACATTTTTTGCTTCCTCTACTTTCATCAGTGCTCTCATACATGCTCGTCGGTTGTTGGTACTTGGCCTTTCTTCAAAACAATGTTGATCTGATCCAGATATGTTCCCCGAGGTCGACCTCTACCGACTTGTCCATTCACACTCGCCTTATAAATTTGTTTCGTCAATCTTCCTTCATCCATCCTTTCTACGTGTCCAAACCATCTAAGCATTCCTTTATTTATCTTTGTAACCACATCTTCTTTTACACCACACTATTCACTATTCTTTACTTTATCCAACTGAGTCACAGCTATACTTCTCAGACTACTCATCTCCGCAGCATTAATCCTATTTTTATGTTTTTTTTGTGAAACCCAACATTTACTACCATACATAAGTGTAGGAACCAAAACACTCCTCTATGCACAGCCAGTTGTGCCTTTTTTGACACTTTCTGGCTGTTCATAAAGCTATGCAGTGCCCCATTCATTTGTTTTCCTGCCAACACCCTTTGCTCAATGTCACTGTCATACTTTCCATCTCTTTAAACCCAAGTACACAAATTCATTTACTTATTCCACTCTTTCTCCCTTAATCAAAACTTCACAGTTTGTCATGCTTTTTTTCTCTTTTAAAAACCATTACTTTCGTTTTGCTTACATTTTTTTTATCCTTTTGATTTTTAGGGCATCATGTATAACATTAATCATCGCCTGCAACTCCTCTTCAGATGACGCTAATATGACCTGATCATTTGCGTAAAGAAGGCATTTGACGATCAAATTTTCATACTTAATCTATACGCACTTCCTTTCAAATCTTTTAAACAATCCTCTATGTATAAGTTAAACAACCATGGCGAAGCGACACATCCCTGTCTCACACCTTTTTCGATGTTAAACCAGTCTGTGCAAGCTCCGTTTATCCTGACACAAGCAGTGAAATCCTTGTAAAGTGATTTCAGTGCTCGTATTAAACTACCGCTCACATAGACAATGTTGACCACAATTCACTCCTCACCACTCAGTCATAGGCCTTTTTCAAGTCTATTAAAGTGCAATAGACCTGACTTCTAGCCAATTATATTTCAACTATACCTCATAATGAAAAGATCTGATTCATACATCTTCCTCTTCTAAATCCTGCTTGCACATCCCATATCATCCCAGTTTGATTCGTAACTATTTTAATCAATATCTTATACAGTTTGCCGACTATGCTGAGTAAACTAATACAGTCCTGCTGCGAACCTTTTTCCTTGTAAAGCAGCACGATAATGACCTTGCACCAGTCGTCTGGTACGCTACCACTCCTCCAATGTAGGCTAAAAAGGCGGTACAGCAGACCAGCTACCACACTTTGTCCAGCATTCAGCATTTCAACTGTTATCCTGTCGTACCTAGCAGCTTTACCTAATTTCATACTGTTCAACACTTCCACAATTTCTGTCGTACTAATTTCTCTTTCATTGCAACTTTCACTCATGTCTCCGAATGGGGCCTGTACTTGTGTATCCTCTATCTTGAGTAAACTTTTAAAGTATTCCTTTCATCTCTTTAATAATACACATTCCTCTCCTTTACCATACTACCATCTTGGTTACTGATTTTTTTCAGTTGCTAGGTAGTATTTTTACCTCTGGCTGTTCTTATAATTTAATATCTTAATAAATTAAATTACTTAAAAGGGTAAAGGAGAATTGAATAAAAAAACTTGTTCAAGTTTTATTAAATAAAATAAAATAGTTATATTTCCAGGAAATACAATAAATAGGCTTAATAAATAAGTTAATGAGCAATAACTTAAAGAAAAACTAAAGGCATACTTATGTCATTAGTTGTAAAAAGGTTCAGAGTTAAACATATTTTATTTATTTACCATTAGTATATTCTTTAAATTAAAATTTTTTTCTCAAGAATTATAGATGGACTTGTTACTTTGGATGAGTTGGAGAAATTACCAGTAAATCCCAAAAATTATAAACCTCTCAATGATGTACGAATAAACAGTGTAACTATACATGCAAATCCCTTGGCAGGTTAAGTTGAACTATGTAAACTATGTAGCATCATTTTTGACTTAATTGTAAATTTTTTTATTTCATTCAATTTTTTTATTTTTATTAGCCTGATATTTTAAAAATGCATTTTTTGTTTTTATTAACAAAATAAATCAAATTTATTACTACATTTTAGTATATATGTACAAAAATACATTTGTAACATTTGTAATTATAAAAAAATAAATGTTTTAAATATTAAAAAAATAAAATAAATATTGTGACAACCTTTCGGCTAATCAAACAAAATAAAAATAATATATTAATGGAATTTATTTTATTAAATAAATATCAAACTAAACTGAACCAAAGTGTAAGAAACAAAAACAACACAGGGCGATGCGGTAACTTTGATAGCATTGCAACAAGTGTTTTTTTGACCGTCGCCCTTCCAGGAGGGGAAAGTAGGTAGTTCGTCTAGATAGGAACACGTGCACATGAAACACAGTGGCGTTGCAGGAGAGGGCGTCGTGTTACATCCTCGCCCTTTGGATCTCACGTCCGTCTCGGGTGTGATTCAAGAGACGGTTAGGTCGCAACGTTAAGGCAGCTTGAGGCAGGTGAAGATCTGCCAGGCGGGCGTCCTCTTGGGCGTCGTGGCAGCTCATATGAAACAGAAACCGAGCCAGTAGTCGTGGATTTACCAGGTGGTCGTCCTCTTCGTCGAAGTGGGTGGACAGGCTCGGGAGGAGTTTCGTCATTGGGCACGTACCGTGTTAGGGCCGACACGTGATATATACCGGCAGGTATGGTAGGAGTTCCTAGCGAAGCGAGTTCATAGGAGACCGAGCTTACCACTCGTAGGATAAGATAGGGTCCATCCCTTCGGGGAGTGAACTTTGAAGTGAAACCAGCTTTGGCTTTACTTAAGGCAAAACTATTGACAAGAACTTTGTCGTTAACCTTATAGGCAGGGACATCACGACGACGTCCGCAAGAGTTCGTAGATACGGGGTTATAAGTGGCACAAAATTGTCTTTGTCGAGGATTGCGCGCATATCACGGCGAACGTGGTCGGGCGTAGGTAGCTCTCTACCAAACGTCAGGAACGCGGGTGAATAATCGGTGGATTGGCACCTTGCAGTGTTCATAGCTAACCGAACATTGTCACTAATAACTTTTCGCGGCGTGCCATACCGTAGGATGATTTCATCAATGAGGCATCGAGCGCAGGTTTCTGCGACGCTATGCGAAGCGGAAATATTTCCGTCCATCTGGTGGAGATATCTTCCACTATAAAAATCCACCTATCTCCAGTCGGAGTATCTGGTAGTGGTCCGAACAGGTCGACGGACAAAACTTCAAAACCCTGGGACTGAATTGGGGTCTGAAGCAATCCAGCCGGCTTCAAATTCAAAGGTTTGTAGCGCTGACAATCAATACATTTGGCGACGTATTCAGTGACTTGTCGACGCATTCCAGTCCAATAAAATCGGGGAATGATACGTTGCAGAGTTCGTTCTACACCATGGTGACCGGCAAGAGGCGAGTCGTGGTTTTCTTGTAGAATTTTTGGTATAAGTGACTTTGGCACAACGAGCTGGGCATCTTCCTCTTCTGAATCTGGCGAATATCTGTACAAGATACCGTTGAACATCAAACGAGTTAAGATTTGGAATTCATTCTAACCCTAGACGTCTAAGAGTGTGGAAAATATCGGGCAATGAATGTACAGGGCGCACCACTTTAATTAATTTTTTTTATCTTGGCATAAAATTAAATTTAAACCTACTTATAATTAGAACGTTTTAAGTTATAAATTCAATTCAAATATATATTTCACCACCTGGAGGTTGAAAACAGGTACCAAAGCTTGATTTGTACCTTGTTTCCATCTCGTAGCGGCATATTATACATTTTGTCGACAACAAATAGTTGTGATTCGCTTTGTATTATTTTCAGTTTTTAGGAAAAACGTATGTCTTTAGATTGATTGGTAGGTACCATGTGTAATAATTTTGCAACCTGTGATCGCGGGCAGCTCATTTTAGAAATGAAGTTTTTCATTCATTTTCTTTAGAAATATTTTTTGAAAAAACTGTCAGAATTAATCTGTTTTAATTTTATTTTTTAACTGCAAAACTTTAATATTATTTCTATAGATTATTTATCTGTGTGTATTTTAATTAAAGCGAGTAAAGTTAATATTGAATTTTAGTCAATTTTGTGGAATAAACTTATTGTAAATAAAAACTACCTAGAATAAGATTATTGGAGAAATGTATTCCTTATCGGAAAGAGCATTTTTGTCGAGAATTTACGTCTCACTCACATAAAAGCGTATGTATCTACAACTACATTAGTCTCTTTGTAAGAAATATTTTATCTTTACTGCTTTCAATATAAATTGAAAGTAAACTCAGATCTACAAAGACAAACTTTTATCACGAACTAGTGAAATCAAATATTGATGTATACATTTTCAATTCGATTTTTTATACATTACAGTAAAATATTAAAGGACACATAAATATATACGAGGATAGTTCACGAATTGTTGTCCCTAACATAGTTGGCGTTGGATGACAAATGCAAATAAAGTGTCAGGCAAAAGCTTGTTGTATGACATTAGTGTTTGCAAGAAATTTATAAGGACACGGTAGAAGTATTGGGTGACTCTGCCCCTTCGTACCAGGTAATCAAAAACTGGTCACGAGATTTTTAAACTGGGATGAGAGTACTGTCAACACGCACCAGGTGCAGGAGCCCTCAAAATTGTGGTGACCAAAAAAAATGTGAATTTAGTCCATGACATGGTATTAAATGAATTACAGTCAAGGCTATGGCAGAGACATGTAGGTTTTCAGTTGAAAGCGTTGAAAACATTTTACATCAGGAATTGGGTCTCAAAAAACTCTGCACGTTGGGTTCCACGAATGCTGACGGCAGACCGGAAGCTTGTTCGCCAGGTTGCAGCGGAGATTAATTTGGAGATCATTAACAGGAACCCTCATGAATTTAAGCGAAAATTTCTTACGTTCGACAAAACATGGATTCATCACTTTCATTCAGAATCCAAAAAAGAAAGCTTGGAATGACGGCATAAGGGTTCCCGTCCCTCTCGAAAATTTCATGTTGTCCCAACAGCTGGTAAGGTCATGGCTACAGTTTTTTGGGATTTTGCAGGTGTTATTTTCGTAGATTATTTACCGCGTAGGCGCACCATAACAGGTGAATATTATGCGAATTGAATACCATAAGTACGCAAAACGATCGGAGAAAAGAGAAGATAAAAATTGAGTCGAGATGTGCTCTTCCACCAGGACAACGCTCCGGCCCACAAAAGTTTTGTTGAAATGGCTGCCATTCACAATACTGGATTTAAAATTTTTGAACAACCACCTTATTCTCCAGATTTGGCCCTCAGCGACTACCATCTATTCCCAAAATTACTAGAACATCTTCGTGGAATCCGCTTTGCTGATGTCGGCGGTAGATGAATGGCTGAAGACTCAAAGTTCTGAATTTTTTTCAAAAGGGTTTGAAACACTTTAACACCGATATACCAAGTGTATAAACGTTGCAGGTGACTGTGTTAAAAATAAATTAGTTTAATTCTTCTCATGTGTTTGCTTATATGTTAGGGACAACAATTTATGAACTATCCTCATATATTGCCGCTCAACAAGTGAGATTGTTATTTAGATTCAGAATGTGTTCTTGTCAATAAATCTACTTATAACTAAGTATTCAGATCTCAAACAAACTTGGAAGAATTGTTTACTATATCCCTATTGATATGACGATGTCAGAATAATTTGAACGGTAGTATTCACTACAGTTGGCAAAGGTTTCCTGAAATCGAAAAGTATTAATTATTAAAGAAAAACCAACATTTTAAAACCGAATGTCAAAACAATCACATGACTAATGCACGTATTGGTGTTTTATTGTTCTCTTCTAATTGTCTCTGTTGATTAACAAAATCAAATGGACACGAAGATTTACTGATTTAAATATCCTTGCTGGCTTATGTCACTCAGCTCTGGACAAACACTATTGAAAAGTTTGGTGAATCCCGTGCAATAGCCTTAGATATATCTAAAGCCTTTGACCGCGTTTGGCACCAGGTATTGTTAAGTAAATTATCTGCCTACGGTCTCCCAACCAAACTGTGCCAATGGCTCTTAAGCTTCATGCAAGATCGCTCTTTACATGTGGCAGTTGACGGTATTTCTTCTGATGCGTTTAAAATTAATGCCGGGGTCCCCCAGGGTTCCATCCTGTCTCCCACCTTATTTCTTTTACACATCAACGACCTCTTGAAAACCATCACGAACCCCATTTACAGTTTCGCAGACGATAGCACACTTGTCTCAACTTTCACATCCTATCGATCACTTTCAGTGAATGATACAAATAGACTCAGGCAGGAACAGGTTGATTCCATCAATAGAGATCTTAAAGCAATCGTCGAGTGGGGAACCAACAATCTTGTTCAGTTCAACGCCCAAAAAACACAAAGTGCCACGTTTTCCAAGAAAGTGAATTCCTCAAATCATCCCATCACAATGTCCGGAAATATCCTTAAACCAAGTCCCTCCATCTCGATTTTGGGAGTCACAGTGACCAATAATATGTCTTGGCATGACCATGTTGCTAACATCGCAAAGTCGGCAAGCCAGAGGCTAGGTTTTCTGTGGAAAGCCAGAAAGTTTTTTACTCCTGATCAACTGTTGACGACGTACAAGGCTCAAATCCGACCTCTACTGGAGTATTGCTCGCACATTTGGGGTTCAGCACCAAGGCATTCTCTTCGTCTTCTAGATTCCATTCAGAAAATAGCCATTCGCTTGATAAACAGCTCAACTCTCACAGATACCCTTCACCCTCTAGAACATAGAAGAAGAGTTGCAGACCAGTCATTGCTCTACAGGTATTTCTATGGCAGATGCTCCAGAGAAATAAAAACTCTTGTACCACCATTGGCCACATTCGGCCGAAGAACTCGGCACGCTGATCAGTCTCACCCATTTACTCTCAAGATTAACACTACAAGGACCAATCTTCATCAAGAATCCTTCTTTTACAGGGCTGCTACGGAATGGAATAAGCTTCCAAAGTCAGTTTTTCCAGAGAACTATGACCTGCAACTTTTTAAAAAGCGTGTCCACAATCATCTCTTTTCTATAATCCCTTCCCCTACTAATAGTCGCAGTGCGGGCCGTCCGCGGCCCACACGATAGGTCTACCCTTTTTGCGACTATTTTCATAAAAAAAAAAATCCTATAAAACAAGCAGAAAAATTCTAGAACATCTCAAATTTTCGAAAACATCGCCGAATACTTTCTCCTAACTTTTTTTTAAAAATATAAGGTTTGATTTATATTTACTAAAAGTCAGAAGGTCTACTGCGCTTTTATAGACTTGGAAAGGCCTATGACAGAGTTGTGAGTAGTGAATTGTAATCTATGTATGGGGTGAGCGGTAGTTTAATACGAGCACTGAAATCACTTTACGAGGATTCCACTGCTTGTGTCAGGATAAATGGAGCTTACACGGACTGGTTTAACATCGAAAGAGTTACGAGACAGGGATGTGTGGCTTCGCCATGGCTGTTTAGAGAGTGCGTATGGATTAAAAATGAATGATTTGATCGTCAAATGCCTTCTTTACGCCAATGATCAAGTCATATAAGCGTCATCTAAAGAGGAGTTGCAGGCGATGGTTAATGTTATGCATGTTGCCCTGAAAATCAAATGCATGAAAATAAATGTAAGCAAAACGAAAGTAATGGTTTTTGAAAGAAAAGAAAGCATGACAAACTGTGAAGTTCTGATTAAGGGAGAAAGAGTGGAACAAGTAAATGAGTTTGTATACTTGGGTTCAAAGTTTACGAGAGATGGAAAGTATGACAGTGACATGTAGCGAAGGGTGTTGGCAGGAAAACAAATGAAGGGGCACTGGGAACGCTGTGGTGTAAAAGAAGATGTGTATACAAAGATAGATAAAGGAATGCTTCGATGGTTTGGACATGTAGAAAGGATGGATAAAGGAAGATAGACGAAACAAATTAATAAGGCGAGTGTGAATGGACGTAAGTCGGTAGAGGTCGACCTCGGCGGATATATCTCGAACAGATCAACATTGTTTTGAAGAAAGGCCAGGACAAGAGTACCAACAACCGACGAGCATGTATGAGAGCACTGATGAAAGTAGAGGAAGCAAAAGATGTGTGTAAGAACCGTAGCAAGTGGAAGGAAGTGGTCTACCCCTGCGGGAAAAAGGCATGACTATATGTATCAAATTTGCGTAATCGAGATAAATTACCAACGACTGGCACTGGCACAATTGCAGCGTCTGAACTCCACTAATAGCAGAATTGCATATCGAATAACGAATTGAACCGAATCGGTTACCAATGGAGTATCTTAAATATTTTGTAACGGCTCTTCTCGCCAGTAACAAGTTAAAAAGAAATATTGATACCAAATAAAAAAAGTAATAATTTTATAAATTGTAATTTTATTTTTAATTCAAAAACTGTCGGTTAATATTATCAGTATACTGTGTGAAACCAGTAAAGCTGAGTTTGTTTATTCAGCTATACGTCGTAGAATGAGAACTGTATTAATGATATCTCTTCCTTCCTGACGATACTGTTTTATACTATTCAAAAATTCTCTACGCTTTTAATCTTACATCATAACTTTCTATTGACAAATTTCTTTTATTGGGTGTTTTTGCCACTGAAAACCTAATTCAAACGATACTTTTATTAAAGTTAAGTTAAAACTTATTATATAAAAATTATTATTAAAATTATAATTATAAAAATTATATAAGATTTCTTTAATTCTTTCTCCCTGTCCCTGTCTAAAATAAAACCTCTAAAGTGACGCCTTCCGTAAGATGTTTTTGGAGATGAAATACAAGGTTGCTTACCTGTCTCTCTACTCTTTAAGTCTCGTCGTGAATATCGCCGACATTACTCGACAACTAAAATTGTCAATCGGAAGCCACGTTTCAGCTAGCTTCTTATCGTTTTAATTACGTTAGCAATTACTCTTTCGTTTTCGCAGGCTAGTTCTTTTTATCGTTCGGTCTCTGCCCATTTTACATTCCTTTTGAATAAAAAATATATAGCCTTGACTTCTTTGACAACCGCCATCCATCTGTCTCTATTTCTAGTTGTCCAGTTCTGTACTCTCAGTTCTTTTAGGTCTTCTAGCACATTATCGTTCCATCTTGACCGAGGCCGTCCTCTAGGTCGCCTGCCCTCTGGCGTATTTGTAAACACAGCTCTGGCTGTTCTTGTGCTTGGCATTCTCCACACGTTGCCCACCCATCTAATACGTTGCCTTTTAATCCAACCACCAACAATGTCTTGTTCATGTAATAATTCATTTAATTCGAAATTAATTCTCCATCCATTTTTCGCTTCGTCATACACAGGTCCATATATTTTCCTTAAAACCCTTCCTTCAAATCGATTTAGTAACTCCTCATTTCTTTAAATATGGGTCCACGACTCGCTTCCATAACAAACAACAGGTTTTATTACAGTTTGTATGAGCGGAGCTTGTAGGATCTCGTTACTGCTCTCGATTTCAATATGCTGTCAAGCGCGAACATACACCTGTTACCAGCTATTATTCGCTGTTTTATTTTGCTAGACAAGTCATTATTGTGGTTAATTGTAGTGCCTAAATATTTGAAAGTATTCGTTTTACGTAGTTGGCGATTCTGTATCTCCAAGGTTTCATTCTATCTCTGGAGGCCTCCACGACAGGTCGTTAGTGCTTTTGTTTTCTTGTCATTCACTCTAAGTCCAGTTTGTGTCCTGCCTGTTCCATCTGTCTCAGTATTTCTACTATGTCCCTTTCTCTCCTTCCCAGTATCACCACGTCGTCTGCGTATGCTAGCAGTTGCAAGCTTCTGTTAAACAGTGTACCACCGGGGTTGATATTAATTTTTCTAATGATTGAAATCTATCGAGATGCTTTGCCCGATCCTGCACCTGCATTTAGTTCCTATGAGTGTCGTTTTAACTAGCCTGATTAACTTTGCTGGGATCCCAAAATCTCCAATATTTATAGTATTTGTCGGAGTGTAAAAATTTGATCCGTGGTTGATCGTCCGCTTCTAAAGCCCGCTTGGGAGTCTCCTAAGAGTTCCTCTGCAAGAGGAGCAATTCGTTGGTTGAGTATGTAAGCGAAAATTTTGTATGCAATGTTCAGGAGACATATGCCTCTATAGTTACTGCATTCTAGTTTGTCTCCTTT
This sequence comes from Agelastica alni, assembly GCA_950111635.1. NCBI lineage: Eukaryota > Metazoa > Arthropoda > Insecta > Coleoptera > Chrysomelidae > Agelastica > Agelastica alni. The sequence continues at coordinate 39,524,147 of OX467712.1, forward strand.
CTTGTACAATGGGCATATGATTCTGATAAAAAAAATATAAGAGCAGCAAAAAATACCAAATACCATTACACCAAATTTTAACCAATAAAATCTCTTCTCTTTTTTTTTCTGATGCATATCCATTACTGAATGTTCGTGATCACATTTCTTATTTTCTACCTGTCTGTAGTTGTGTGAATTAGATCACCGACAGTGCGCAAACCCGTCCAGTGTCTTAAATTGCGCAACCATGACATCTTCTTCCGGCCAACGCCTCTTTTACCCTCTACTCTGCCCTTGATTATAAATTGCAGCCTCTGGTATTTTTCATGGCGCATAATGTGTCCAAGATATGAAACAATATAGCCCGCTAAAATCTTCGCGCGTACTTTTTTGTAACCGTCAAGTAGGGTTCTTCATTTTGTAGACGTTCTAATCCCACTCCGTCGTATTTAACCACGTGGGGTGTCTAACAATAGTTATTTATTTTCACTAGAAAATCCTAATGTTAAATGATTTTGTGACAGTTTCATATAATTAACGAATAACCCAATTACTCATTGGTCAACAAAACAAGTGTCAGTGACAGCTGGTAAAAATTCTAACGCGCATGTCTGTCCAAACAGTTTCTACATTCGACAATGCACCGAAATTACCGTTCAGAAAATGTTTCACATACGATTACCCTTTTGTGTCAAGTGCGTACACCTGGAGTCACCTATTGGTGCCTTTATGCAGGTTAGTGGGTTTGTTATGATTTGTCCACTTTAGATTTGTTAAAATCGTATCAGTATTCTATAAAATAATGGTCAAATGGAAAAAAATATATTTTCAAAATCTTAATATTTTATATATTGATTGTCGGAGTTGTCCATCCAAAAAAGAAATGAAAAAGTTATTCAGAAAAAACGATCTCGTTTACTTTTAGCATCTGTTTTTTGAAAAATTGTTTTATTAGTGTCGAGATATATTTCGCAGTACCTACTTATCTTTTAGAAAAAAAAAAAATGTAATAAATTACGAATTCAGACGGGACGACAAATATATAGAGATGAAATGAAAATGTTAAAGGGACCCAAGGGAACGAAATACAATCACACTTTTCTGTCCAAGCCATTTGACATATCACGACAGGACCCCGCGGCACTTGATAAAAATGGTGCTTTCTATACTATCTTCGCATCGTGATCGCGAGTCGATTCAGCATAAAGTGCAACACATCAGAGATCCAGAACTAGTGGCGTGCGATTTAAAGTATTTAACAATTTCTATTTATTTAACATTAAAATCGGATCTGTTATTTTAAAGATCAATTTATATTATTGTAATGTACAGCGAGTTTTCATTAAAACTACATACATATAGTCACGCCTTTTTCCCGTAGGGGTAGGAATAGACCCCTTCTTTCCTTTTGCTTCCTCTACTTTCGTACTACATGCTCGTTGGTTGTTGGTACTCTTGACCTGGCCTTTCTTCAGAACAATGTTGATCTCATCAAGATATGTTCGCCGAGGTCGACCTCTACCGACTTGTGTATTCACACTTGCCTTATAAATTTGTTTCGTCATCCTTTCTACGTGTTCAAACGATCTAAGCATTCCTTTATCTATCTTTGTAACCACATCTTTTTTTACACCACAGCGTTCCCTTATCTCACTATTCTTCACTTTATCCAACCGAGTCACTCCGGCTATACTTCTCAGACTATTCATCTCCGCAGCATTAATCCTATTTTTATGCTTCTTCTCCCAAACCTAACATTTACTACCATATAGAAGTAGTGTAGGAATCAACACACCTCTATGCACAGCCCGACGTGCCTTTTTTGACACTTTCTGGCTGTTCATAAACCTATGCAGTATAAAAACTATCAATAATAAATTACGTTTAACAACTTTTATGCTTTATGAACAGCCAGAAAGTGTCAAAAAAGGCACGTCTGGCATAGAGGAGTGTTAGTTCCTACACTTATGTATGGTAGTAAATGTTGGGTTTGGCAGAAGCATGAAATAGGATTATTGCTGCGGAGATAAGTAGTCTGAGAAGTATAGCCAGAGTGACTCGGTTGGATAAAGTGTGGTTACAAAGATGGATAAAGGAATGCTTAGATGGTTTGGACACGTAGAAAGGATGGATGAAGAAAGATTGACACAACAAGTTTATAAGGCGAGTGTGAATGGATAAGTCGGTAGAGGTCGACCTCGGCGAACATATTTCGATCAGATCAACATTGTTTTGAAAAAAGCCTAGGCCAAGAGTACCAACAACCGACGAGCACGTGTAAGAGCACTAATGAAAGTAGAGGAAGCAAAATATGTGTGTTAGAACCGTAGCAAGTAGAAGGAAGTAGTCTCTGTCTACCCCTAAGCGAAAAAGGCGTGACTATATGTATGTATGTATGAATGGACAAGTCGGTAGAGATCGACCTCGGCGAACATGTCTCGATCGGATCGACATTGTTTTAAAGAAAGGCCATGTTAAGAGTACCAACTACTGACGAACATGTATGAGAGCAATAGGAGTGGGGATAGCATATCTTCCTTTTTGAGACCACTGTTGATTGTAAAGAAGGTCGACATTTTTCCTTTAAGGTTTACTTATAGATCTCTCTACACAAGCTTTTGTAAGATAGATTAACTTTTTTGGTACCCCCAGCTCTACCATGGCCTTCTACAATTTACTTTCATAATGCTATCACATGCTTGCTTATAGTCTATAAATAGCTGGTGCAATGTTTTGTTGTATTCTTAACATTTCTCTAACTTTAGCTTTAGCTCTGGCTGGTTCAATAATGGAATGGCCTACTTGGCTACCAGATATAACAGTCTTTGATTTATTTTTTTTGGGTCAAAATTTAAAGTTTAGACCTCTTAACCAAAATGATTACTACATGTAAGTATTATATTAATTCATTTTGAGAGAGGTGCGTTTTCAATTAAAAATTAAAAAATGCCAGAATCAGTTAGGCGGTGCTATGACCTAATAGTTCCTGACATTAACTGTCTCTGCCTGTCAGGCACGGAACCCAGGACCACGGATATGTATGGATTAACTAAGATGCTAGTACCTAAAATTGGTCAGTTCAAGGTCGATGGATGTGTAGGGACTAGCACGTCACACTGCATTAAACCAATGAAAGCAATCTGTACAAATGGCGCATTAACGCTTATATTTAAAGTAAGTACCATGTAATTCATATCTCAGAGCGAGTAAAAAAAATTAAATTACATTATATAATAGTTCTTAAGCATGAAGGTTACGATTGTGCTGTTTCCAAAATTTAGTGGTCTTCCCCATTAAAAAAATAGGTAATAAAAAATAATTTAGTTACCTACCCACGTAATTAATAATTACGTAAATATTCAAATATAAAACACAATTCACTAGACTAAGCCATACTGACTAACAACAATCTGATTTAATCTACTTAATTAACTACACAACTTATCAGAAAGATCTAAAGTATTCGACAACATTCGAATACTCGTTTCTAAAATTTTATAATAATAAAAAAAGCAAAATAATAAGCTGCACGAATATTTGAATTATCACGAAAATTAAGTTTTGAAACTTTCGAATAGTAATAGAATAATAAAATAGGTGGATGTTTTTATTTAGACTGTCACTGGTGTTAAGAGTTTGGTTGCCAGCCTTCAGCGATGCGTCTTTGCGTCTGACATTCTGATGTAATTTTGAGGGGATCGGTCTCCTTTATTGAAGGATCTGCCTAGTTTATTGAAGCATTGAGAACAAGAATCTTACCATTTCGGGTGTGGTAAAGGAAAAGCAAAAACTGATCCTCCAAAACGGTCTAGATTTATATCAATATACTAAAAAGGAATACGGGGAGACGCCATGATTCTTATAAATAAGCCTTAGTAACGAAATAACTATATTTTTTATGGTTATTTCATTACTAAGGCTTATTTATTCAAAAGACCAAATTGGTTTCCGCACTTTTACCGCTACAGTAATTTAAGTAGTTTACCATTTAATATTTACACAGGGTGGCCAACCGAAAACGAAACAGAGCCATTTGCAGGAACTTAAAGGGGGACACTTTTTAATACTAACGAACAATCGCCGCATAATATTATTTGAAAATAATCCACTGTATGACAAAGATCATTTTTATTTTCGACAGGACGGTGCTTCTCCGCATAATGTGGCGATTGTTCGTCAGTATTTAGACCAATGTTTTCCACGGCATTAGATTGGGGGAAGAGGCAGCATTGAATGCCCTCCACGATCGCCAGATTTATCGCTTCTCGATTTTTTTTTTGCGGGGACATCTGAAAAGTAAAATCATTAAAACACAATCAGCGTCGTGAGACAAAATATATACTTAATTTGTAAAAAAAATTCCATAAAATATGTTTTTTTTATATTTATTAATAAAAATAAATAATTTTATTTCTATTGAATAAACAAACAAATTGTACACAAACAAAACAAAACAAATTTATATATTCTGTTCTAACTTTCATAGTAGAAAAATCGTGTATAATGCTCTTAAAATCTATATTATTTGTAATTTCTAGTACCAAGGACAATATTGCAAGATTTTGTAGTCTAAAATCTCTCGTTGTGGAACGAAGATAATTTTTTATCAACTTCAATTTGAAGAAGCTCCTTTCGCAACTACCAACACTGATAGCAATTGTTAAAAAAATTCTTGACAAAATTAAAATGGGTTTTTTTACTGAAAAGAGTCGCGACTATTAGAAGAGGAAGGAAATATAGAAAGGAGATGTTTGTGGACCCGCTTTTTGAAAAGTTGCAGGTCAAAAATCTCAGGAAAAACTTATTTTAAAAGTATGTTCCACTCCGTAGCAGCCCTGTAAAAGAAGGATTCTTGATGGAGATTGGTCCTTGTAATGTCAATCTTGATAGTAAATGGGCAAGACTTATCATCGTGCCGAGTTTTTCGGCCGAATGTGGCCAGTGGTGGTATAAGAGTTTTTATTTCTCTGGAGCATCTGCTATGGAAATATCTGTAGAGTAATGTCTGGTATGCTACTCTTCTTCTATGTTTTAGTGGGTAAAGTGTATCTGTGAGAGTTGAGCTGTTTATAAACCGAATGGCCCTTTTCTGAATGGAATCTAGAAGACGAAGATAATGCCTTGGTGCTGAACCCCAAATGTGTGAGCAATACTCCAGTAGAGGTCGGATTTGAGACTTGTACGTCGTCAACAGTTGATCAGGAGTAAGAAACTTTCTAGCTTTCCACAAAAAACTTAGCCTCTGGTTTGCTGACTTTGCGATGTTAGCAACATGGTCGTGCTAAGACATATTATTAGACAACGTGACTCCCAAAATCGAGATGGAGGGACTTGGTTCGAGGGTATTTCCGGACATTGTGATGGGATGATTTGAGGAATTCACTTTCTTGGAAAACGTGACACTTTGTGTTTTTTGGGCGTTGAACTGAACAAGATTGTTGGTTCCCCACTCGACGATTGCTTTAAGATCTCTATTGATTGAGTCAACCTGTTCCTGTTTGAGTCCATTTGTATCATTCACCGAAAGTGATCGATAGGATGTGAAAGTTGAGACAAGTGTGCTGTCGTCTGCGAAACTGTAAATGGGGTTAGTGGTGGCTTTCAAAAGGTCGTTGATGTGTAAAAGAAATAGGGTGGGGGACCGTATGGAACCCTAGGAGACCGTCAACTGCCATATGTAAGGAGCGATCTTGCATGAAGCTCATAAGCCATTGGCGCAGTTTAGTTGGGAGACCGTAGACAGATAATTTGCTTAACAATGCCTGGTGCCAAACGCGGTCAAAGGCATTAGATATATCCAAGGCTATTGCACGGGATTCACCAAACCTGTCAATAGTGTTTGTCCAGAGCTGAGTGACATAAGCCAGCAAATCTCAAGTAGACCAAAGTTGTCGAAATCCATATTGTCTGTCATGAATTATCTCAAATTTCTCCAGATATTTGATGAGTTCTATGTTAATCGCTTTTTCCATAACTTTGGATACGACTGAGAGCAATGCAATAGGGCGATAATTCGCAGGAATGGTCTTTTTTCCTTTTTTCGGAATGGGTTGGACTTTAGCGTTTTTTCACATGGACGAAAATACTTCTTTGCTGTAATGAATTTTTCAATCTATACTGTGGAATAAATTTAAGTAGATCAAGGGAGCCTTCCTTCCCGTCTTTCCAACGTTTAGCGTCTTCTTGTTGTGCAGGTGCAGCCATAAAAACCTGGATCCTTTTTCTTTTAATATGAAACTGTTCTTTATCAATGTCAATTAAATAATTTATTTGACATTCAAATTCTTCGTTTAGCAGGTTACATACTCGTTTTTTTTGTTGCAAGGACATGCAACTAATTAAAGCGTTCTTTTATTTCCTTTAGAATTATATCCATTAATAAAAACATTTCTCTTTGTACTTCTTGTTCTAAGGATAGCCCTACTTCTCGTGAATTTTCCCCACTTATATTTTCATGCTTTCTAACTCGACGTTCATTCGATATCTCCAACTCTTCACAAATTGTTTTGGCTGCTATAGCAGCATTTTGTTTTAGCGTAAATCTTTGTTTCATAAAATGTATTTAAGTACGAACTTAACGCCCTAACTCTGAATGGAACTCAGCTTATTTTTTTCAAAGAAGTTAAATATTTGTACGTAATAATCGACCAAATACTGACATGGAACAGCCAACTAAACCACATTCTTTCCAGAGCTATAGCGGCAAGCTGGACATGCCTCAGAGTCTTTGGCAAGACATGAGGTCTGAAACCAATTATGATCTACTGGTCATACCAAAGGATCATTAAACCAATGATCACCTATGCTTCATTGATATGGTGGCCAAAAATGAAACAAATTTCGGCACAAGTCAAGCTGCAGAAAGTGCAGCGGTTAACTTGTCTGGAAATCACAGGGGCAACATTCACGTGCCCTACTGTAGCCGTAGAGGTATTGCTGAACCTTCAACCATTAAACTTATGTGTAATGAAAGAAGCAGCAATCAGTGCCTTCAGACCGAGCCAGATAATAAACCTTAGAGCAGGAAATCGGATTGGACATTTAAAGTTCATGGAAAACATTTCCCTAGAATCCATATCTAAGCCGAAAGATATTATGCCAATTAGGTAAGATTTCGAAATGCAGCTTGAAGTAGTTATAAACAACCACCAAGTTTGCACATAGAACGGACCTCAACTAGGAAGGGATGCTGTAGTGTGGTACACTGATGGACTCAAGATGGATGAAAGGGTTGGAATGGGCGTTATAGTGCCGAATTTTAGGCTCTCAAAACCCTTTGGTAACACCCCAACCATCCTTCAAGCAGAATTACATTCCATGGAGATATGTGCCCAGGAGTGCATCGAAAGAAACACCCGAAGGGCAGAAATCTATATTTTATCAGATAGCCAAGCAGCACTAAAAGCTCTGAAGTCATACACTGTTGAGTCTAAGCTGACTTGGAAACAGTGCGATCAATCTTACGCCAAGTTAGTACTGGCTCGGAATGAAGAAGAGAGGAAATCGATCGAAGTTGACTAAGCATATTAGACTCTCTTAGAAGATTCAGCAAACAGAAATGCTATAACAATATGTGTAGACCTACAGCAAGTCTTATTTACACCTATGTTAACTCATGGTGACGTTTACTACCAACGCCAGTATTCTACATACAACTTGGCAATCCACAATATGACTGACAATGTTGCAAACATATTTGTATGGTATGAGTCGCTAGCAAAATCGGGTCTTGCATTTCGATCGATGTAAAGGCCAAAACAATAATTGGAATACTCTCATCTTGTATTGGTATTTAGTGAAAATGCGTTATTTCAATAAGATTCACCAAAAATTTTTGATAACCGGCCATTCATTTCTTCCGTGTGACAGAGACTTTGCTTTATCGAACGTGTTAAGAAAAGAGTGAAAGCCCTTGTTTCAGGTGATTGGAAACACGTGATAGTTGGTGCAAAACTAAACAAACCTTCCTTAGTCTTTGAAATGGATCAAAGTGATTTCAAAGAGATTGAAGCGCTTTTTTTCAGAAAAACCTAGAAAAAAAATCAAGATTACAAAATACGTTTGGATAAAGATAACTGCTGATGACCCAGTTTCACTGTATGTGAGAGAAATACACAACATATTGCGAACTTGGGTTTCACAACCGGTGTTTCCGACCCGGCTTAATCTATGTGACGTCAAGGATCTCTACTGAGCACTGCTGCCTATATCAAATGAGAAGAAGAAAGACCTTATGGATATGGCTCGGTATCTCACAGACCCTGACCATAGGGCTTTTTATAAAACTCTTCCATTAGTTTAGTGGTATTTTTGAGCAAGCTGAGTGTAGCACTCGTTCATAATGTTTTCTTCAGTAACCCTAACTTGTGTTCATTGTAAATGTTTGTGTAAGTGTAAGTGTTCACGTAAGTGTTTGTTCATTTTCTGTCAATAAAATTGGTTCAACCTCTTCAATTTTATTTTTATCCACCTTCCAATATCCTATGTCTTTTATTTTTCTGTTGTTGAACACCAAAATGTGAATGAACATACCAAAGAATGGTAGGTTTCTTAAATCCAATAGTATGTTTTTGCAACTGAGTTTTATTTAGTGGAAAACGTTGCTACATGCAACGTTTTTCCAGCCGGGTATTCAAATGTTAAATTAGTATTTTTTTAAGTAAAATTATTTCAAATCAATAATTTAATCGAGCAGTGTTAAATTACCCTCGATGATTTTTAAAACGTATTTTCGATGATAAAATAAAAGTTTTCTTTGTACCAACTCATACAATGTAAATAAATCCGTGATTTTAAAAACAGAAATTCGATAGCCCAAGTCGCTTTAAAACTTCAATATTAATGTTCCTTTAGATAGAGACTGATGGATGAGGAAAAACATCGATGAGACTTTTCAGAAACTGTAAAAAAAAACAATAAAGTCAGGTTTGTTGGCGTATAAGCAAAGCATTCTGTGTCGTTTTATATTTTTCTTAATGTTATGTGTTGAAAGTCCAAAAGAGCATCTGACAGAAAAGTGACTTTTAAATTATTTTAATTGATAAGTTTTATTTATTCCGTTTTACTATTAATTATATTTCTCGGACTTATAATATAATTTACAAAAAAATGAAGGAAACCAAAAATCATTATATATTGTACATTCGCGGGAAGTTCTCTATTACACCAAATAGAAGCATTCAATAGATCGGTTTTATCCCTAAGACCAATAATTTAATTGCCTATTTACCAATTTTTTATTGTCTGTCGACTTGAATTTTTTTGACATTTACTTAAATCTGGCTTGGTTAAATCTACCATACATTTTTTTTAAGTATAAATTTGTTTGTTGGAGTTTTCCGTAAGTGTCATGTCATGCTTCCTGTGGGGGCGAAACGTGGAATGTGTGACTGACTTTCAATGTGTAAGCCGAATACTCCTCTGGGTGAGGCTGAAGGTTGGTCTTACTCGTATCTTTTTGCTAGGGGTTTATGTCCCACAAGATGCGCAGTGGAACCAATCTTTAAAAGCCCAAAAAGAGAGGCAAGAGTTTTGGAATATATAGATATTCTAAATAAGTGTAACCAGAATGAAAGAATTGTGATGTTGGGTGATTTTAATAGTTTGGTAGGAGTAAAGCGTGATGGATATAACAGTGTTCTGTAAATGTACGGTGACGGCAGAGTAAATGAAGACGGAGAAAGTCTACTTGAATGTTTGGAGTGGAATCTTGTGGTAAAAAACACAATGTTTGCAATGAAAGTGAAATTAGTAGGACAGAAATTGTGGACGCGTTGAACAGTATGAAATATGAAATAAAGATGCTGGGTATGCTTTACCGCCTATTTAACCTTTGTTGGAGGAGTGGTAGCTTACCAGATGACTGGTGCAAGGCCGTTATCGTGCCGCTTTACAAGGGAAAAGCAGCAGGACTGTAAGAACTACTGAGGTATGGTCTCTGCCTACCCCTACGGAAAAAAGGCGTGACTATATATATATATATATATATATATGTATGTTATGTGTCAAATTAACAGTATGAAAGTGTGAGTTTTGAAAGTTCAAATTTTAAAAAGATTTCCATTGCGATAAGTAGTTACAAAAAAATAGTTATGGGGTTTTTTCTTTTATATCGATACTCTTTATATAAAATAGTTTGCTCGTTATAGCAGTGAATTTTCGATTACATAGACAATTAATATGTTAGGGGTAAAGTTTTCGGCTCTTAATAGTACAATAGAAAGATAAAATAATAACATAACCCTTCAAAATGACCGACTAATAGTAAAAATATCCTTTTTATTAAGTACCAGCTGACCCGACAGAAGTTGTCCTGTTTTAACTATGAATATTGCAGCTCACAATTCAAGAAAATTAAAAGCTGGACAAAGACAAAACGTGGCAACTAGTCTGCTGTAGCGTTTTTTTAACCTTTGTTAGAGAAGTGGTTAGGTTAGAATAGAAAATGAAAAAAATATTCTGCACAAGAGATATCAGTTTGGCCTTGAAAATCAGATTGCTGAGATGCTATGTGCTGCCTGTGCTGCTTTATGGCATGGAGAGACTAAAGGCTTTCGAACACTGGACATACCGGAAAATACTAAAAATTAGCTGGATAAAAAAAATAACAAATATTAAAGTGCTAATACGGATGAACAAAGAAAAAGAAATAATTCTGACAATTAAAAAACGAAAATAACAGTATCTGGGACATTTTATAAGGGGATCAAAACACAGCTTGTTACAACTGATAATACAGGGAAAGATTCAAGGAGGAAGAAGTGTCGGAAGAAGACGCCACTCGTGGTTAAATAATCTGAGTGACTGATACGGATAAATCAGTTGTTTAGATCTGCTGTTTCAAGAATACGCATAGCATTGATGATTGCCAACCTTCGCAACGAAGACGGCACCTGAAGAAGAAGAAGTGGTAACGTACCAGACGACTGGTGCAGGGCCGTTATCGTGCCGCTTTACAAGGGAGAAGATGATATGGGATGTGCAAGCAGAATTTAGAAAAGAAAGAAGATGTATGGATTGGTTTTTTTCATTACGAAGTATAGTCGAAAAATTCCTGACTAAAAGTCAAAAGGTCTATTGAAATCACTTTACGAGGATTCCTCTGCTTGTGTCACGATAAACGAACTGGTTTAACATCGAAAAAGGTGTTAGACAAGACATGCGTGGCTTCGCCATAGCTGTTCGGCTTATTCATAGTCCTTTATTTTAAAGATTTGAAAGAGAGTGCAAATGGATTGAAAATGAATAGTTGGATCGTCAAATGCCTTCTTTATAATAATAATAATAATAATAATAATAATAAAATGTCTTTATTTTAATCATCCTCGGCGAAGTCCAGTTAGACTGCTCAACTCAACCGAGTACCAGTTGCAAATAAATTATTTCATACAGTATTATGCCTACATATATATATATATATATATATATATATATATATATATATATATATATATATATGTAAACAATGCAAAGAATGCGCAAAGGAAGAACGTTAATATAATTACAACATATAAAACACAATTGTTATAGAACCATAAGGTATTCCTTAAAGGCTCTTTTAAATCCATAAGATGACTTGTTCTTGATAGGAGTTGGTATGGAGTTAAATATTTTTACCGCAGAATGAGAAAATGACCTTTTGAATGCAGCAGTGTTATGACGAAGTCATATTAGCGTCATCTGAAAAGGAGTGGCAGGCGATGGTTAATGTTATGCATGATGCCTTAAAAATCAAGGGGTTAAAAATAAATGCAAGCAAAACGAAAGTAATAGTTTTTGCAAGAAAACAAATCATGACAAACTGCGAGGTGCTGATTAAGGGAGAAAAAGTGGAACAAGTAAATGAGTTTGTATACTTCGGTTCAATGTTTACGAGAGACAGAAAGTATGGCAGTGACGTTGAGCGAAAGGTGATGGCTGGAAAACAAATATATGGGGCACTGCATAACTTTTTAAACAGCCAAAACGTGTCAAAAAAGCACGTCGTGCATAGAGGAGTGCTGTTTCCTACATTTATGTAAGGTAGTAAATGTTGGGTTTGGCAAAGGAAGCATGAAAATAGGATTAATGCTGCGGAGATGAGAAGTTTGAAAAGTATTGCCGGAGTGACTCGGTTGGATAAAGTGAAGAATAGTGAGATAAGGGAACGCTGTGGTTTAAAAGAAGATGTAGTTACAAAGATTGTTAAAGGAATGCTTTGATGGTTTGGATAAAGGAAGATTGACGAAACAAATATATAAGGCGAGTGTGAATGAACAAGTCGGTAGAGGTCGACCTCGGCGAACATATTTCGATCAGATCAACATTGTTTTAAAGAAAGACTAGATCAAAAGTACCTACAACCGTCGAGCATGTATGAGAGCACTGATGAAAGTAGAGAAAGCAAAAGATGTGTGTAAGAACCGTAGCAAAAGGAAGTAAGTGGTCTCTGCCCACCCCTACGATAAAAAGGTCTAACTATAGGTATGTATGTACGAGTATGTACAAAAACAAAAATCAGGCAGCTTGAAAAATCGCTTAACAACGGCAACGGTATTTAATTAGTGTTCTGTTTGGTCCTGGGTTCTGATTGTTAAAATTTTTTTCGAAGAAACAATGGACATATTCTTCAAACGTAAGTATTATGTTATTTTGCGATAATACGAAAATAAATGGAAGTAAATAAATGTGTATGCCAACCCTGGAAAAATCCATTAAAACGTCAGATTGCAGAGCATCAGTGGCTTTCTTCGTTCTATTTCTGTGTGCCTACTTAAACTTTAATAGATCATTTCAGGGGTAAAAATACCAAATGAATTCCGTTTTTGAGTGAATAGTGTGGCCCGAGGCCACAAAGGACAGCAATTAGTAGAAGTTGTGAGCTCGGTACATGGACGAGGAGGGGCCCTATGTACCGCCCTAGACGAGTATTCAAGCCCTTTGATACACAACAAACACTACGGCGGACTAATGCAAACTTACTCAACTCCGCGAGCATTGTGCATGGAAAGTCGGTCACAATACGGTTGAAAATTTAGAAAAAAATTCTCCAAAACCGAATTTATTGATTGTTTCCTTCATTCTCTCCCACAAACCGTTAAAACTAAATATTCAATAATTTTTATTTATTTAATATCCAAATTAAAAAATATGTCGTTTTATCACATTCTTATTAAGAATTTTTTTAATCAAGTATGTAAAAAAAATGATTCTACATTTATTCACTGTTGTCGTAAACAAAATAAATAAAACAAAAATGTTTAGGACCACAAACAAATGACAGCAATTGGGTCTTTGCGACGAATTTTCGGGTTCAAATAAAATTCACTTATTATTTACTATTTTTATTTAGATCTACTTTAGTGCCACGTTTTCCAAGAAAGTGAATTCCTTAAATCATCCCATCACAATGTCCGGAAATACCCTTGAACCAAGTCCCTCCATCTCGATTTTGGGAGTCACGGTGTCCAATAATATGTCTTGGCATGACCATGTTGCTAACATCGCAAAGTCGGCAAGCCAAAGGCTAGGTTTTCTGTGGAAAGCCAGAAAGTTTTTTACTCCTGATCAACTGTTGACGACGTACAAGGCTCAAATCCGACCTCTACTGGAGTTTTGCTCGCACATTTGGGGTTCAGCACCAAGGCATTCTCTTCGTCTTCTCGATTCCATTCAGAAAAGAGCCATTCGCTTGATAAACAACTCAACTCTCACAGATACCCTTCACCTTCTAGAACATAGAAGAAGAGTTGCAGACCAGTCATTGCTCTACAGATATTTCCATGGCAGATGCTCCAGAGAAATAAAAACTCTTGTACTACCATTGGCCACATTCGGTCGAAAAACTCGGCACGCTGATCAGTCTCACACATTTACTGTCAAGCTTGACACTACAAGGACCAATCTTCATCAAGAATCCTTCTTTTACAGGGCTGCTACAGAATGGAATAAGCTTGATAGAACAAAGACTACAAGAAGCCATAGATCATCATCACAGTCATAACATCTTGCCAGATGTGTTGTAAACTTATTTTATTGTCAGTTGTTGATGGTATTGGCCGAGGCATTACTAATATATAGTTTGTCGATTGCTCTCCTACGGTGTTTCGCCATCTCATCCGATTAAAAGTTTGTTCGGAAGCCTCGCTGACGTTCAGATCAAGACAGATCTTTGTTAGATCCACTCAGCGTGTAGGAGATCGACCACGTCGTTGGCCAGTGGGGGGATGGCCTTGTACAACTAGTTTCTCCATGTTGTCATTCCTGTAAATGTGTCCAAAAAATGTCAGGGCACGCTTTAATACTATAGAGGACAGGCGCCTTGGATTACCAATCTCATTGAAAAACTGAGACGTTCATTCTATGTGCCGTCCACGGAATCCGCAGCATTCTCCTCCAGCACCACATCTCGAAGGCATCTATACGATGGCGATCAGCCTGTTTGGTCTTCCACGTCTCTGACGCGTACAGAAAGATGGAAAAAACCAGGGATCGGACCAGAGATATTTTAGTTGTTTTGGTGATGTTAGAGTCTTGCCATATTCTATTAAGTTTTGTCATGGCTATTCGTGCCTGTTGAATGCGCCGGCGGATTTCTTTTTCGCTGCTGCCTGTGTTTTCGATGAAAAATCCGAGGTATACAAAGTTCTGCACCACAGCTTCCAACTTGGGATTTTTGAGGATAGTTGTTATGTTCTCTGTCTATAATCATCACTTTGGTCTTGTTGTAATTGAATTTAAGGCCCTAAGCCTCGCTAGTTTGTTCTAGGGTATTAGGGAGAGCTAATAGATAGAGTCCCCGAAATATCTGAATCTCAAGGACTTCGCTTTTCTCTAACAAAAACACGTTATTTGCACTTCTATAGGCTCAGAAAGCCCCACCCCGAACCTTAGCTTCAAATTGAAGGAACAGCTTTAGAATCCTGTGAAACCGTCAAATTTCTTTTTACTTTTGATCGCAAACTCACTTGGGCCCCCACACATTCAACAACTGGCGATTAAATGTAAAAAATCCCTTCATATCATTCGATGCTTTTCCAACTATAAATGGTGGGCCGATAGAGAAATTCTTTCTTATTGTCCTCTACAACACCCTTATTCTTTCCAAAATGGATCTACGCATCGGCACGTACCTCCCAACTCCATACCCTCGAATTAATACAAGGTACTTGCTTGGACTACTCCATTAAAATCACTAAATTACGATACTGCGATACCACCACTTAAATATAGGACTACTTCTAAACTATACCACAGAAATCTTGGCACAACCAAACTATCCAAATATATCAATTTTTTAAAACACTGTACAATTTTAATGCTATCAATCACAACAATCCACAACCCGTTCAGCCACAATCAGAGCACAGGAACTGATAAAAAATTGAATGAAAGATTCCAATACCTTTATCCCGAACACACTAACGAAGAAGAACCATGGAAAATACTGAACACGTAAATCAGATTTGACTGCGCCAAATTTAAAAAAGGGGAAATCAACGATAGAACCTTTCTCACAACATTCCATGGAGTCATTTCGGACTATCCAGAATACGTCGCTTTAAAAACACAGGATAATGTCACTGCTGATTCCGCAGATATTAAAAATTTCGTCAGTAAATTTTCAAGAATTTTAAAATGACAACTGAAAATTGGTTACTGGCTCTTCCTCTATTAGCCTTTCCACCCCCCCCCCCCGTACTACCATTGTTCGGGTCTTCTTTTTAAGCAAAACTTTGAGGTTTAGAGGGGACTAATAAAGTCAGGGCACTAGAATCTAGTGCAGTGTAAGGCACAACTCTGTAGTAATCATAAAAAGACTTGAATTTACCTTAATTTCTGATGTTTGTCTGATTTTAGGGGAAATGATCATGTAATCGTTAGTCGCTTCTTTGTAATTTTTTCTTTTTTTCTTCTAGGTTTTCGTATTTGGACCAGGTCCCTGTTCTTTTCTTCATAAACATAAAAAAAGTAGTTTGTTGACAGAGATGATATACCATTGTTTTCTCCTTTTCCTCATCGTGACAGCTTCTACAGAAGTCGTGTCGTAGCTCTGTGTATCCCGTGCGCCGTGCATGGGATACACCTGCCCAGTGTCCTATTATGGCCGCGATCGCATTTCCAATGGACTCCCTGGATAGACTTAAAACATCCTTAGTTCGACGTAGATCTAGTTAAGGCCAGATCTGTTTCGATGATGTGCATTTGGGTTCATTTTGCCACCTCACGTTGGCTTTAGAACTATTTTACTAGATTCTCGGCCCAATCTTCTCTGGATGAAATTTCCAGGGTTAAGTCGCCTTTGAACATAGGGGTAGGTTCAGGCAAATGAAACGACAGGCTAAGTGAGGGGTCTTTTGAGAAGATACCGCAACCTACTCTCCTCTCTAATTTAGAGCCATCTGTATAAATTACTGCGCGCTGAGGTTTCACTAGATTCTCGGCCCAATCTTCTCTGGATGAAATTCCCAGGGATAAGTCGCCTTTGAACATAGGGGTAGGTTTAGTGTAATCAGTGTTTTTTGTGCACATGTCGTATTCTCTAAGTAGTCTAGAGTGACCATTGTTATGTTTAGTTTGGTTTGTTTCGTGATTTCATTTATAACCATTATATTAAATAAGATGAGCAGTATCTTCTAAATAAAGTATATCGAGTATATTAAGAATAGATTAGGTTAGGTTGGGTATCATGTGAGTGGGGCGTGGTCGCCTCTCCTCCGCGACCCTTAGTAGGTCTATTGTAGCTCACCCCTAGAGTTTCAGTTCACCGCAAAATCCAGCCCTTCTTACGAAGTTCATGGTTGTATAGGGTGAATTTTTTTTTAAATCGGTAGGTTTTAGGTTGGTGTATCCAAATATGTTGAACCTTATTCTTCACAGGCCGGGGCATGAACATAGTATATGTTCAGCAGTTTCATCTTCCACGCAGCAAAACCGACAGTCCGTTTGTTGGTTCAGACCTATCTTTCTGAGGTAGTATCTTAGACGACAGTGTCCTGTAAGCAGTCCTGTTAGAATACGCAGGTCATTTATGCTCCATTCTAGGATCTGCTTAGTTGTGTTTCTCGAGGGTTGTAACGGTAAAAATGCCTTCGAGTGGATTAGCCCTGGTATGTCGGACCAGTACGTGAGTATTTTCTTCTCCACCCAGTCCGAAATAATTGTTTTGGCGGCACTTGTGGTGACTCCAAAAACCAGTTCTGGTCCCGTGAACGCAGATTAGGCCCCCTGTTTAGCAAGGGTGTCGTCTTTTTCGTTTCCCTCCACTCCCTGGTGCCCGGGTACCCACAGTAGGGTCACCCTGTTGTTCGCACCAAGGTACTCTAAGGATTCGATGCAATTCCATATAAGTGACGAATGTATCTTGTTGGAGCTCAGTGCTTTTAAAGCAGCCTGGCTGTCTGATATTATACTTATGTTTTTGTTAGCTAGAGGTCTGTTGGTCAACTCTCTTGCAAACAATTCGATAGCGAAGACTTTAGCCTGAAAGATTGTAGCATACCTGCCAAGACTGATAGATATTTCAATCTTTGGTTTCCAGCTGAAAACACCGGACCCAACTCCATCTGGGGTTCTCGAGCCATCTGTATACATTACGAATTCAGTCTCTGGAAAGAGGATTTGTCCCCTCACCCATTCGTCTCTCTTTGGAAAAAGGACTTTGAAGGACTTTTCTACGTGTATTTTTGTCGCTAGCAAGTCAGGAACCATCCCGAGAATTTGGTGGTTTTTTGTTTCACTCAGTATCCCGGAGTGATCCCCGAGTTGCTCTCCATTCATTTGCCTTTCGAAAGACAGGAATCTGTAGGAGACTATCCTGGCCTCCCTCTCTAAGAGAATATTTAGGGAAGGAAGATGTAGGAGGTGTTCCATCGCTGTCGTTGGTGTGCTGGACAAAGCTCCAATTATGACCAGGCATGCCAGCCGCTGAAGGCCAGCAAGCTTTGCTCAAACTGTCTGTTGTAACCCTTTGGTCCACCAGACTACTGAACCATACGTGACCATAGATATTATCATTGCTTGAAAAATCCAGTAAATCTGTTTGGGATTCATTTCCCAAGATTTGCCACTTACTCTTTTGAGATTCCACAGAGAAAACCTGGCTTTGTTTATTGTTTTTTACAAGTGAGCATTCCAGGTGAGTCTTATCCAGAACTACACCCAGGTATTTCACTTCCGCCGCAAATGGAATGCTCTCTCCGTAAAGGGCAGGCTGCCGAAGCTTATTTAGTTTTTTCCTTTTTGTAAAAGGATATTAAGAATAAGTATGTATAATTTGTGAATGATCAGTATATTAACTGACTGGTTGGTATCCCTCTGGTCAGTGTTTTTTGAGTAGTAATTAATATGTATAAGCCTTTTGGTACAGTAAGTTAATATTTACAAATACGGTATGTGTGAAATTCTTACAAAGAGACACCTCAGTGTAAATACCAGAATGGTGAATGAATTAATAAATTTAATAAATTATTTAGGTACTATAAAAATAATGTTTTCTGAAGTCCGAAAGAGCACCGAAGATTACCAACGTCCAGGTCGACATCAACGGCATCGTAATGACTGAATAGGTTTCAGAGGTTAAAACTGTAAACCATTGTAACACTGCGAGAGTGATTTCGTAAGAAACGTTTGGAGTTGTGGAAAAACAAGTCGTGGATCTTGCACGAGAACAACGCACCTGCCCATAACGCGCTGTCCATAATACGATATTTAGCTGCTAGAGACACTGCATTACTCGAACATGCACCTTACTCGCCTGATTTAGCACCCTGTGACTTTTTCTGTTTTTCAAGATTAAGTCTGCCTTAAAAGGTTCGAGTAGATGGAAGAGGTGAAGTAAAAATCGGCGGAGCTCCTAAATGCTCTTACAAAAGAAGATAAATTTTCACATTTTTCCCAAATTTTAGGAGTGGCAGTATTAAGTGCTCGTTGCCAGATTTCCAAAACAGACTTATCACTGTAACCATTAGATCCAATGTAATTGTCAAAATAAAATTTGCATGATTTCCAAATATACTCAATGGGATTAAATCGGCGATGATAAGGCAGAAGTCTTAGCACATGATGTCTATAACTGAGTATAATTTAATCCACTTTGTAAATTTTTTCTCTTTCGTGCCTTTTAGCTATCGATAATAATTACGGCTTAAAGCAATACTGTGAGAATGAAATTTCTTTCGTTAACCATTCTTTTATTTTCCGTACCGTCCAGGAGTTTGTTAGTTGCTTATTTAAAATTTCCGAATGGTACGAAGCATTTTCTAATACAATGACAGATGGTTTATGTAACGATGGTAATAGTTTCTATTTTAACCATTTCACAAACATCCCTTTATCCATATTGTCATGATAATCGGCCGATTTTAATTTTGACGAAAATAAAAGATCCGCCCCATCAACAAAACCATGCTTTCCACCTGCATGCACAATAATGTGCTTTTTTTCTGCACTGTCGGTATAATTTATAGACTTTATGTTATCGTCCTGCCAAATTCGTTTTGTTCCACCTTTAGCAAAAAGTTTCGTCCAGAGAAACAAATGAAGAGAATTTTTGTTTACACTGAGTATTATTTCATAAAAATGCAATTCTTTTGTGCACGACTCTAGCTTTTTTACACAAAGCCTTTCGGTTGTATTCATTTTTAAACTTGGCCCATTGTATCTTGCCTATGTGTTTTTGTATCATTGTACAATGGAGACCCGACCCGCATACCGCCCAGCAAGGACCCATAAACAGCAAAACACACACTGCGCCGCCGCAAGGCAATTCCCGGGACCTAGAACTACGCTACATCCAATCCAGTACTTTCGTACCTTGTACAAGCTTGTACAAGTTTTGTACTAGGTGCAAGCGATGTAGCAGCCCAAAAACTGCCCATCCCCCCCAGCGCCTCGCAGCAGTACAGCAAGCGCTCCATAGCCCCCGGATCCCCGCCGCACAACCCGCAGGCCCGGCCTCCATTATGCAGTCCCTTAGTGATTCTTAGCTGATTCCTGTTTATCGGTAAACAGTTCTGCCGTACTTTTATGGCACGGTCCTTTGATGTATTATTTTCCCTTGTTTGTTTCCTGGTATGCTTTTCCAGTAGTTTTTGTGTTTTTCCGAACCTCTTCTTGCATGTTCGTCTACTTCCTCGTTACCTTCAACTTCCTGGCGGTCTACCAGCGTTCTCAGTTTTTCCTTGCATTCAACGAGTATGGGGCTGGCCCGGCCTTGTGCCCCCTGCACAAGACTAAGGCTGTTTACTACAGGATTTTGGCCGGTTTCCTGTAGGCTCCGTTAGCTACGGTGCTCCCCCACCGCTATGCATCCATCAGCATGGGTCGCATAAAACTTTGGATTGGGAGTCTTTTAGTCGCCTTTTACGACAGGCAGACCATACCTGGGATCTATTGTATTTTCCCCGTCTCCCCAGGAGAATGAAGATACGTTAAAACAATATCAAATGCTTTTCAAGTTTGTATATACATAGGTAAGTAAGATTTAAGTGATCTTTTTGTGACCACAGCATATGTGGCGTAATTTATGACCAATCTTTTCGAGACACCCTGTATAATTAGGAAGTTTTGCTTGTTTAACAAATAGGACACCAAACAAGTTTTATTTGGGTAGTTAATACATAAATAAATTATGACCAAGCTTTACAGTTTTCATTTTTTATGTAAAATTAAACATGACTAAAGTTCTACTTGTTTTAATTTTATTAAGGAAACGCCTCTGATTAGAAAAAACCAATAAAACTCAAACTAGAACAGAATGGTGCTGATAATAAGAACCTTCACCTTGAATCGATAACTAGTTTACTAACTACCAACCAATTAATTATTTTCTGGATTATTGCTTCCAGAAATAAAAATACCACTTCACACAAATTTAAAAGTGAATGTGGATTAATTTTTTAATACCTTCAGCCACAATAGACCTATAAAGGGTCGCAGTGGAGGGGCAACCTACGCCCCACTCACATGATACCTACATGTTTCGAAGGCGATCTGTAAATAATATTTTTATTGTATAATATATTAAAATTTATTTACGTTTAATATAGTTTTAAGAATTTAGGAACAATCAATATGATCTATAAGGCACAGATCCGACTTTTACTGGAATACTGTTCCCATATTTGGAGTGCGGCACCTAAACATATCCTGAAGCTATTGGATTCTGTCCAAAAAAGGGCAATTCGTCTCGTCGGTGATGCCTCGCTTACAAACTCGCTCACTTGTCTGGAACACCGTAGAAAAGTTGGCGATTTGTCTCTATTTTATAGATATTTTCATGGGCGATGCTCTTCTGAAATATCAACAATCGTTCCTCCTTTGGCAGTCTCTTCGAGATTAACCCGTCAAGTTCAGTCTTCACACCCCTTCGTGGTCACTTTGGAGACCTGCAGAACATCACTTTTCAAAGACTCATTCATCCAACGAATTGCGAGGCTTTGGAACTCATTGCCTAGGGAGGTTTTCCCCGAGGCATACAACCTCCAGAAATTTAAGAAGAACACCAACTCCTACCATCTTTCCCTTGGTTCCCACGATGTTCTCTGATCATTACAGGATATCCCTTTTCGTGGGAACCAGAACATATAAAAAAAAAAATCAATAATATTCGCATTGTCTTACTTTGGCACTAAAAATTCTTTTTATTTAAATACACAACGATAAACACGATTTTAAATTTTATAAATAGTAAATCGCATAAATATTTAAATAGATTTTGAAGTAAATCCCCTTAAATCTATATACTTTTAAAACATATTACGTACTCGGAGAACTGTGAGATTTGGCAAAATTAAAGTTTATATAAAGAAGGAGTGCAGAAAGCTAAAACAAATACATTACATTAAATAAAATAAAACATTCATTGTTTACGTTCATACTGCCAATGTCAAACTGTTACTGTCACTCGCAGCTGACGTAATAGAACGAAATTCAAAATGAATAAATGCAATGACTATTGACATTTTAACCTTCATTTTCCCGCGCTGTTATTCTGTCAAAAAACATATGTTTTTAACGCCAAGTATGATTGCATTTGCTATACCCTGTGTGTTTACTAAGATAAGTATGTAATTTAGTGAAAATTTCGATATTTGAACGTTATTACATTTAATATTTTATATTGAAGGGAATTCAGGTATCATTTTCCTCAATTTTTGTTTATCTGGCTGTTACTCCAAGTAGTCGATGCATTGTGGAGGGTGGAGATGTTCTTGCAGCAAACTACGTAATTGTTTGTTGTTTTATTTTCTTATTTCGGAAAATCCAGATCTCAGTACTCGTCGGTTAAGTGCGGCAACAGGAATAAGCCAATCGTCTATCTGGAGAATTTTAAAAAAAGAGAATCTCTGTCCATATCACTATACACCTGTCCAAAATTTGCTACCTCAAGATTTACCAGTTCGCCTACAGTTTGCTCAATTTATGCTAGATAAACCAAACGAAAACCAGTATTTTCTTAATTACCTTCTTTTCACCGATGAGGCGACGTTTACTAGACGAAGTGTTTTTAAATGGAAAAATAATCATTTGTGGGACTCCAAAAATCCACATGCTCTAAAGGAACGACATTTTTAGCATGAATTCAAGGTAAACATTTGTTGTGGTGTGATATCTGGTTTTTTTATTGGTCCTTTTAAACTTCCTCCTAATATGAACGGGCCCCTCTATTTAAACTTCCTTGAACAACAGTTAAACACACTACTAGATGTACCACTAGCCATAAGGCGGAACATGTGGTTTATGCAAGACGGGGCGCCGCCACATTTTTCTCTGCCAGTACGGAAATACCCGAATGAACATTTTCCTTACCGGTGGATTGGGCGTGGCAGTGAATTTGTTTGGCCACCTAGAAGTACTGATTTAAACCCTCTAGACTTTTCAATATGGTCACAAATGAAGGACATGGTTTACAAAGATACAATTAATTCCATCGAAGAATAACGACAGAAAATACAAGAAGCTACTAATATTATTAAAAATAATCGACAAATGTTATTTAATATTCAAAGATCTTTAAGGAGACGCCTTACAAAGTGGAAGGCGGGAATTTTGAGCATTTACTTGAAATTTTTTTTTTATTACTGTTACTGATTGTTATTTGTTGTCTTTACTGTTGTTACCCCGCATAGTAGTAAATTAAAATAATAAATTCATTTCACAATAAACAAAATTCATTGAATGTTTAAAATCCAAATAACTCAAAAACTGATAGAGTTACATGCAATTGAACTGTCTTTTAGATTTATTATTATTAGTTATTTTAGCCATAACTTATTAGGCAAAAAAGATATGTTGTAATTTACCTAAGTAACAGGGTGTAACTAACGCCCTGTATGAAAAGTGATAAATTCAGCATAAAATTCGTAATTTTTATGATAAAAAACATAAAGTTGGCAATTTTCAAGACGATGCTGCTTAAAATCACAAAATTATTAAGAAATTTCAAATTAAAATTCCAACATTAAATATTCTGTATCTCGTAAACCTGCAACATTTGTGTAAGACCTGTTAAGCTCAATCGCCATATTTTGTTGTGTAGTATCTCCACTGTATGTTTGGTTATTTACAAGGCATAGGTTGCGCCTATTGTATCTACGTACTTATCGATACTCAACTACAAAGAATATGTTGCTGTGTAAGTGTAACTAAAATAATTTCGATGGCTGCTGCTGTAAAAGTAAAAGGATTATTAATATAATAATAGCTAGTCTACTGTACGGCCTTTTTAACCTTTGTTGGAGGAGTGGTAGCGTACCAGACGACTGATGCAAGGCCGTTATCGTGCCACTTTATAAGGGAAAAGGTTCGCAGCAGGACTGTAAGAACTACCGAGGTATTAGTTTACTCAGCATAGTCGGCAAATTGTATGCAAAGATATTGATTAAAAGAGTAATGAATAAAACTGAGAAGATGATATGGGATGTGCAAGCAGGTTTTAGAAGAAGAAGATGTATGGATCAGGTCTTTTCATTACGAGGTATAGTCAAAAAATTCTTGGCTAGAAGTCAGAAGGTCTATTGCGCTTTTATAGACTTGGAAAAGGCCTATGACAGAGCGGTGAGGAGTAAATTGTGGTCGACATTGTCAATGTATGGGGTGAGTGGTAGTTTAGTACGAGCACTGAAATCACTTTACGAGTATTCCACTGCTTGTGTCAGGATAAACGGAGCTTGCACGGACTGGTTTAACATCGAAAAAGGTGTAAGACAGGACATAGAATTGTTTAAAAGATTTGAAAGAAAGTGCGTATGGATTAATAATGAATGATTTGATCGTCAAATGCCTTCTTTAAGCCGATGATCAAGTCATACTAGCGTCATCTGAAGAGCAGTTGCAGGCGATGAGTAATGTTATGCATGATGCCCTGAAAATAAAAGGGATCCAAATAAATGTAAGCAAAACGAAAGTAATGGTTTTTGAAAGAAAAGAAAGCATGACAAATTATGGAGTTTCGATTGAGGGAAAAAGAGTGGAACAAGTAATGAATTTGTGTACTTGGGCTCAAAGTTTACGAGAGATGGAAAGTATGACATTGAGCGAAGGGTGTTGGCAGGAAAACAAATGAATGGGGCACTGTATAGCTTTATGAATAGCCAGAAAGTGCCAAAAAAGGCACGTCTGGCTGTGCATAGAGGTGTGTTTGTTTCTACATTTATGTAAGGTAGTAAATGTTGTGTTTGGCAAAAGGAAGCATGCAAATAGGATTAATGCTGCGGAGATGAGAAGTTTGAGAAGTGTAGCTGGAGTGACACGGTTAGATAAAGTAAAGAATAGTGAGATAAGAGAACGCTGTGGTGTAAAAGAAGATGTGGTTACAAAGATAGATAAAGGAATACTTAGATGGTTTGGAAACGTAGAAAGGATGGATAAAGGAAGATTGACGAAACAAATTTATAAGGCGAGTGTGAATGGACGGAAGTCGGTAGAGGTCGGACTCGGCGAACATCGATCTCGATCAGATCAACATTGTTTTGAAGAAATGCCAGCTGTCAAGAGTACCAACAATCGACGAGCATGTATGAGAGCGCTGGTAAAAGTAGAGAAAGCAAAAGATGTGTGTAAGAACCGTAGCGGAAGTGGAAGAAAGTGGTCTCTGCCTACCCCTATGGGAAAAAGGCGTGACTTTATGTAATAATACCAAGAAAGTCCTTATTTATTGTTTATAAACGCGTAACCAAGCTTTTAACAATCTTTTATGGGATTTTTAATGCAATTTATGTTTCTTTGGAAATATTTCTAAAAACCGCGCATCGCGTAACGTCAGACTGGGATAGATCTAAGATGTTTAAAGTTTAAGATCGATTAATCATATAAACTCTTGATTTGCAAGTGGCCCAAGTGGCGCAGATAAAACGCATATAAAAACAAATTAAAGCATGTGAATAGATCTGAAAGAAAGTAAAGTGGCACTAGACGAATTGTCGAAAGAATTGAAATTGGCAATATATAAAACCTTTTCTACTGTTAGATGTTGTCGAAAGTCAGCTGAAGCGGTCTTAAACAATTTACGGAAAACGTCGAGTGCTTTTATCGTGATGACACAATCGATATACAAAAATCGATTTTCTCTCAAAACATTTTTCGAAGTTTGTCCCTACAAATTTCTGCTTGAAATTGAGAGATGAATCAAGTTGTTACCCAAGAGTCTTCGTCGGAGTTTAACAGACAGCACGTTCATGCGGAAGACGTAAATCTAATCTCGCGAAATGGAGATACTCTGATAGCTCGATTAATGCGTGGATGTGTTATACCTAAAAGCATGACGGGATATCATAATTTTGCTTTTAATTAAGAAACGTTTTTAGTAATATTCAAAATTATACATATGTAATGAATATTATTAGCTAAGTAGCTAAATTCTACAACATTTTTATTTAGAATTGATTAAAATATCCAAGCAAAAATATTACATACATACATACATACAGTCACGCCTTTTTCTCATAGGGGTAGGCAGAGACCACTTCCTTCCACTTGCTACGGTTCATACACACATCTTTTGCTTTCTATACTTTCATCAGTGTTCTCATACATGCTCGTCGGTTGTTGGTACTCTTGACAGCTGGCCTTTCTTCAAAACAATGTTGATCTGATCTCATCTCCGCGGTATTAATCCTATTTTCATGCTTCTTCTGCCAAACCCAACATTCACTTCCATACATAAGTGTAGGAACCAAATTTGTTTCGTTAATCTTTCTTCATCCATCCTTTCTACGTGTCCAAACCATCTAAGCATTCCTTTATCTATCTTTGTAACATCTTCTTTTACACCACAGCGTTGTCTTATCTTACTATTCTTTACTTTATTCAACCGAGTCACTCCGGCTCTACTTCTTAGACTACTCATCTCCGCAGCATTAATCCTATTTTCATGCTTCTTTTGCCAAACCCAACGTTCACTACCATACATAAGTGTAGGAACCAACACACCTCTATGCACAGCCAGACGTGCCTTTTTTGACACTTTCTGGCTATTCATAAAGCTATGCAGTGCCCCATTCATTAGTTCTCCATGCCAACACCCTCAATATCACTGTCATACTTTCCGTCTCTCGTAATCTTTGAACCCAAAAATATTACCTACTTCAAATTACCATTTTAGTTTCTGTTGTAATTTCGCTATGTTTAATGTTATCTGCAAAATAAATTGTTGTTTATATGGCTAATTTGCATTTTTCTTGTGTTTCCATTTGATGTATCACAGGGTAGGGTTAAAAAATTAAAAAACCGGAAAGCTGCTGGCACAGATCATATAACATCACAAATCATCAAGTCCATGGGAGAAAAATAAGTAGACTAATTGTGCGAAGCAGTTTGGAACACCAAGAAATGGCCATCAGAATGGCGCGAATCAATATTCATCCCACTATTAAAGAAAGGGGATCCTACAGAATGCAACAACTAAAGAACAGTTGCATTTTTATCACACGCCAGTAAAGTTATGCTCACCATAATAAACGAGAAACTGGAACCTTTTTCTCTTCCCCAAATATCGGACGAACAGAGTGGATTTGTCCCAGGAAAAGACACCATCGAACAAATACTGAATATTTGCTACATCATTAAAACTCGACTACTCCAAAGCGTTCGACTCCATCAAGTGGGATGCCCTCTGGCAGATCTTAGAGGAAATGGGCACACCGGCCACCTAATACAACTGATACACAGTACAGCAAGTGTCAGAACAGATCAAACTTACTTAAACAAATTTGACGTTAGAGTAGGGGTTAGACAAGGGTGTATCCTGTCACCAATCCTATTTAACATATATAGTAAGTACGTCATGCGCAAAGTACTCGATGAATGGTATGTGGGGAATTGCAGTGGAAGAAAGGCGCATAAGTAATCTGAGATATGCCGATGATACTCTCATATTGGCGACAAATCAATTCGAGCTGGAAATGATCATGACAAGACTGGGAAATATAAGGAAAGAGTACGGCTTAAAACTAGACCGGAAAACGAACAACTCTCCGCATATCCGACAGGTAGCCGGTTTCGAAGTAGTGGATACATTTATTTATCTTGGCTCCCTCATCACCAACACAGGAGGTAGCATAGTCGAAATAAGGCGACGGCTAGCAATAGCAAGAACGGCCACAACTAAACTGACGAAGGTCACGAGGAAGATCTCCAACCCGATATGTAGACAAGCTTGACTGGACTTTCTCTGCACGAGGCCACAGAACTAGCCCAGAACAGAGAGGAGTGGAAAATTGCCATAAAAATGGTAAAAGCATAGTGGCACCAAACACTTGTGAGATTAATAGGACCGAGGAGAGAGGGTAGGGGTTGCTATTTGACATTTTAAAAAACCAAAAGTTATTTAGACTTGCTGGTTTTGAAATGAAAGCACCGTATAATAATGATGCCTTTATCCTACTTGTATGGTAAATAACTATTATACGGTGCACTGGAATAAGTGTTACCCACTCGAGTGTGCATCTGATAATAAACAAAGTAATTTGCTAGGTAACCAAGAAAGACTACTAAGTTATTTTAACATTTCGGCAGGTCCGTACTAAAACTCTTTGAAGGGATGATTTTCCCATGAAGAGAGATCAAGTACAGTTCAAAACTGGTATATTGTAGCATGTTTTAATGCAGAATATCAGTTATATTGTAAATTTAGTGGTAAATTTTTACAAAAAATAATCGATTCTTAATTGAACATACATAAACTGAGTTATCTATGACTTAAGGTAAGGTTTATTTTAAGTCAAAGGTTTTTATTGAAGTAAATGCGTATTTTTACGACTCTGAAGTAGAGTTAATACTTTTGGTCCCTCTTCTGACTTTTGATTGTTTCAATTTGGTTAATTATTAAAGGCAATTAACTTTAAGTCCTTAACTCCACTCATAGAAAGATGCCAGCCAAGCTGAGTCTACGGAGAGAAGGCAACCCCATGTTCAGTCTATTTGACGCCGGTAGTCAAAGATCTGGCAGATGCAGCAATCAAATATGAAATCTGACTCTCATAATCGGTGATTTTATTACGAGAGTCACTAAAGAAACTAAGCAAACCTCCTATGGCTTCTGTGATACACTAGAGTGAAGGGTAGCAAAAAAGCAGAAGTAATTTGCTAGGTAACCAAGTTATTTTAACATTTCGGCAGGCCCGTACTAAAACTCTTTGAAGGGATGATTTTCCCATGAAGAGAGATCAATTACAGTTCAAAACTGGTATATTAATGCAGAATGTCAGTTATATTGTGAAGGGTAGCAAAAAAGCAGAAGTAATTTGCTAGGTAACCAAGTTATTTTAACATTTCGGCAGGCCCGTACTAAAACTCTTTGAAGGGATGATTTTCCCATGAAGAAAGATCAATTACAGTTCAAAACTGGTATATTAATGCAGAATGTCAGTTATATTGTGAAGGGTAGCAAAAAAACAGACATACTTACTAAAAAAAAGATTGAAACACTATTTCTGGAACCTGAATCCTTCTGCGGAATAAGTACCAGAACAATAGTTGAACTTAAAAAGAAGTACACCACAAACGATATCAATATTAGGTAAAATAACGAGAAATAAGGCAGGTTACTGTCTATACCGTGCTTTTTATGATGTTTACGTTTTCTTCTTGGAGAATTTACTTTTACCAATATCTGTTCATTATCAAATATATTGATATAGCACACCCCACGCTTTTGATTGTAAAATTATTTTTAATTTTTTGATAACTCTAGTTTTATTCTAGATGTGTTGCAAATGATTTTTTTATTGACTAGTCTAATTTTATCCCAAGCGCGTTGGAGATTATTTTTTATTAACACGCTTATATTAGTTTCACCTATATGTTTGTTTGTAACTGACTCTTTGGCCTCGATTTTGCCCTACTTGAAGCGATCAAATTTAATTTAAACTTCGCACACTTGTCAAATACCGACGATAATGCAACAATTCGATCAAAATAGCCGATTATTAGGATCCATAAATTTTTTCAGGGATCCTTTGCATGAGAGTAAGAGAGATAGATTTATTGCGTGAACTACGCATGCGCGCATTTCCAATGTCATATTATTTATCAAGTAGGTAGTAGAGATGGCGATTCTTTCCGAAAAAGATCGATTTTTAAATCGATTCGAATCGAAATCCAATAAATCGATTCATACAAAAATCGAGATGTAAAAGATCGATTTCTCAAAAATCGATCTTTTTTTTATTTGTTTGAGCTTTTATTTATAATATAAATATAAATCCATATTGTGGAAAACAAAAAGGACATTATAATAATCGATTTTGTATCTTTTTTCACTAATTAAAGTTATTTTTACTACCAGTGAACAGGTATTAGAGTTGGCAGCACGCTCGAAATACCCCTGCTTTAGCAAGCGTCCATGCCATGGGTTGCAGTATCTACTTAACATTAGGCAATATATTAATGTATAAAAAAAGACAATTTTATTTTACAAATCAAGTTTTCTGTTCTTGCCTGTAAAGTATAGGATCATACCTCAGGTGCACAACTGCCTGCGATAGATAGTGCTTAAATTATTCATTTAAACCCCGACTTTCGTGTTCAAATGCATTACATGCATAGTTACTTTTTTACAAGTGACTTGTGGAAATTTTAAAAAAAAATTTCGAATCGATTCTCGATTTTTCGAGCATAATATCGATTCACTGGATCGTTTTAGGGCTATATATCGATTAAAAAAAATCGATGTTTTCGGTCCAAGAAATCGATCCCTCGATTAATCGATTTCAGATCGCCATCCCTAGTAGGTAGTAGTTTATGTTTATGACTTCCCTGGCGTGTATGTGTATGAGCACGCCGTTTAATTTGAGTAGATTTCCACACTTTTAAATAATTAATCATTTAATTAAATCGTACCTGTGGTTTGGTATACAAAATTAATTAGTCTAAATTAAAATAAAGTCTAGTGATTAATGTGAAAAAAGTAAAATATTAAGTCGGTAATCATTTTTTAAGTTTGACACCCCTTTCCACAAAATGGACTAGCCCAACGTTATTTGTTTTATTCAGTGCTCTAATGACTCTTAAAATTAGTTTAATGTTTCGAAGTAAATTTTGCATGTTTGAGTAAATGTGTTTTTAACAATTATTCACAATAGAAATTTAAACTTCGCACACTTGTCAAATACCGACGAAAATGCAACAATTCGATCAAAATATCCGATTATTAGGATTCATAAATTTCTTCAGGGATCCTTTGCATGAGAGTAAGAGAGATAGATATATTGCGTAAACTACGCATGCGCGCAGTTTCAATGTCATATTATTTATCAAATAGGTAGTAGTTTATGTTTATGACTTCCCTGGCGTGTATGTGTATGAACACGCCGTTTAATTTGAGTAGATTTCCACACTTTTAAATAATTAATCACTTAATTAAATCGTACCTGTGGTTTAGTATACAAAATTAATTAGTCTAAATTAAAATAAAGTCTAGTGATTATTGTGAAAAAAGTAAAATATTAAGTCGGTAATCATTTTTTAAGTTTGACACCCCTTTCCACAAAATGAACTAGCCCAACGTTATTTGTTTTATTCAGTGCTCTAATGACTCTTAAAATTAGTTTGATGTTTCGAAGTAAATTTTGCATGTTTGAGTATATGTGTTTTTAACAATTGTTCTCAATAGAAAGTGTGTTAAAAAAATTTTGGTTGAACTATGTAATAATATAGTGCGGTGTTAATGTGCCCTGTAAAAATATAATAAAATATATATAAAAATATAATATCTTCGACGTGATAACTATAACATAGGTAAGAGTAAACAAAAAATATAAGCATGCTCTTGTGGTAGATATTTTGCTATAAATTATTGGTCTGTGTATTATAAAGATTATCAGAATGTGTTAGTGGCATATAAAAATATTTAACATTCGTCATGAAATGAGATTTATGCTGGTAGGTATGTTTCATCGGTATAAATGATATCGCTTCCTTCCTCACGATATTCTATTTAAATATTCAATACGCTTTAATCTTACATAATAACTTCATTAACATTATCTCGATTATCGGGTGTTATTTGCCACTAAAAACCTAATTCAAAGAGACCTACTTTTTTTAAAAGTTGACTGTCCACCCTCGAGACCTACTTGTGCATCGCTTATTTCTTGTCAAACTGATTTTAAAGTTGCTTTTGTAATTCAGTAAAATTATTTTATTTTTTGGTTCAGTTTTCTTGTAAAGCGTTTTATCTTAGTTTTTTTAAACTATTATTTATTTTACTGTTGCTAGTGTAGTCAAATACTGCATCAGATAGAAAAAGGAGATTTATACAGTGTCATCCCTAAAGTATGCACCACATGTGAAACTTATTTATTAAGGGTTTTTTGACAAAAATTTATTCTTCGTAAAAGTTTGTGCATCACCTAAAGCTAAACATGCATCAAAAAATATATAGTAAAACACACGTAATATACGAGGAGCCTTCAAAAATTTGATTTTGAGACAAGTGTAAAGTACCCTTATTTTAAATAATATTGGAAAATATTATTTAAAAAAGTTGTTCAGCATTAAAAAATACATCTAGGAGTAAGGTCAGGACTATCTAGGTTGATTTTCATTTATTTAACCATTTTTTAAAAAATGGGGACTACGAATTGCTGAAACGATAAATATACAAAATTATTTAATGTAATATTACAAATTACCTGAGTAAAATAAACATGCTTTGTTTTAAAAAAAAATAAGAATTATTTTGGACAAGAAAATCTCCAGAAAATCAATGAGTTTGTACCGAAATACGAATTTTATTTTGCGTTTTGTGATTTAATATTATTGAATATTAAGTTCTTGTTACAATACTGTATAATTTTGGGCAATTTTCGGTGTTAACCCATAGGTATAAATGTCCCTCCTAAGGGACACTGCAAGTGGTAACCTCTCAGTATACAATTTCGCTTTATTGAATTAAAAAATTAAAATATTATGTTATTCCTTTTACCACTCTACAACTAATTTTCGTTACGATTTTTAATGTCATTCCCCCTCTTCCTTGTGTTTTGTGATGTCGTTTGGAAGGGACATTATGACTCAGTATAGTAAACATTTACAGTATATTTTTATTCCCCATTTTTTGGGCTTGTTTTTAATGTACTGTTTTATATTAACTTGTCGTTTGAAGGGGATCATTTGCTCATCCACGCATAGGTTACTTTCTAGAGGAAGCTCGACATCTTTTTCTAATAGAATTGTATATATCCCGAACTTTCCATAACCTGTCATTGTTATTATCATTAACGTCCACAAGATGGTCTGCTTAGCGAAGCTTAAAAAATCTAGGATTTTACTTCCTCGTTGGCTGTGAGACCATGATCTCTCATAAAATTTTCTTGTTTTAGTATATCGGATGTGACTTCTTTTTCTCACTCTCTCTAGTCGTCAGCTTCATGTTTGAAGCGTCGTGATCCTATGTTAGTCTCATGTTGTGTTTTTAGCTGTTTTCCTCCATTCCTTTCTATCTGACGTGCTTCTAATGCTGTCTTGGAAAGATTTTCCTGTAAACTGCTTCACCTGGTCCAGCCATCGTTTTAAGGGAAACGTCCTTTAGGTCGTGTTTCCTCTACCTTCCCTTGGACCATAAGTTTTTCGGGATTGTCATCTTTCCTCCTGCTGACATGTCCAAAATACTTGAGAATCAGTTGTTTGATTTTAGTTGACAATCTGACTTGGATGTTAAGTTCTTCGAGTATGGATACGTTGGTTCTGCGGTCTGTTCAGGGAATCCTCAGTAGTCTTCTCCAGACTTACATCTCAAACGCATCCAACTTGGCGATGTCGGTGGCTTTTAAGGTCCAGGATTCTGCTGCGTATAGCGCAATTTTTTTTCTACTTTTTCAAATAATTCTTCTGTTTTAACTTGCACGTCATCATCCAACTCAATATGTCCTCATCCCGGGTAACTACATTTTCAAAAACCTCTTTATTATCATCCGATAGTAGAGGAATATCCGAATCTTCGTCATTTTCTAAATAGTATAAAAGTTTTTTTTCCGTAAGATGTTTCTCATTTTTCGACATTATCCACAATAAACACGAAAAATCAGTGTATATCTCTTCAAAAGAATCCAATTTCCAATTATATATAGCGGAAAATATTTTTCAAGAACAGTCCCTATGTGGTTTTTCATTAGATGCATAAAGTACGCCTGTCCCTTCTCAGGGACGTAAATATTACCCCCACTCTGTATCTCTAAGGAGTTGCACAAAAATCAAAAAATGCAATACAATAGTAAGGCTAGTATGTCTACTCACCAAATAATTTAAATAATCAATTTAACTCGTTTAAAACACTTTTAAAATACACAAATTTTAATGCTGTAGTGCCCTGATCCAGGAAAACATGGAAAGAGGGTTAATGATAGGTGACCAAACTAAAGATCTAATCGGCCAAGGCCTACATGAAACTGTAAATATGGCCCAGAATAGAGAGGAGTGGCACAATACTATAAGTGCTGCTACAGAAGCATCATAGTCACTAATCCCTTCTCAGGGAAATGGACCAGAGAGAGAGAAAATTATGTACGTGGGAAGGGACAAATATACTGAATGTGTAAAATGTTTGTGTCCAAGCCGATACCAAAAGGGTTAACAAAAAATAAAAATAACTGCACCAAAAGTTTTTTTATTTTATTTTACTTTTCAAAAAAATTGACCATGGTTAACACAAAGGTTGTAGTATTTGTAATATTACAGGCTTTTTAATTAAACCGTCGTATACAGGATGTTGTCTATTTATTGTTTTAGCAAAGAACCCCGCACAGACCTTATGGGAATCTAGCCCACGTCCAATTAGCTGTAACTTTGAGAAAAAAAGTTTTGACATCCCGAACAAAGGTCACCACGACCACAAAAAGATTCTATGAGTAGTTTCGGAGTTATGAGATCTACAAGTCCCAGATTTTTAAAAATGTTGCGCCTGTAAGTAGACTAATCTGGGAGAAAACCAAAACCAAAACCAAAACATGAACTTTCGCTAAGGCTGTTAAAAAAAATAGTATTTTTGAATCCTACCGTTTAAAAGTAAGTGATGGAAATGTCCGAAATTTCGGGAAAAACTGAAAAATCGTGTAAAACTCGCTTAAAATTTACATTTTTCTGTCGAGATGAACACAGTCTAGATTTTTTCAAAAAAAGGATCTTTTTTAGAACTTAAAAGATCTTGATTAATAATAAAATGTGGGAAAGTCGGAAAATCATAGATTTTTTTGTTAATTAATAAAATAAAAAAAAGCATTCGCGCGAGTAATTGTTACATACTTCTACAAAAGAAATGGCATTCCCTACTACGCAAAATTCTTCTATAGACGCCTTTACGCTTTTATAATGAAAATGATCGTTGGTGCATGTCAATAGAAATACATCATGAATGGTATAAATATTAATTAACATCATTTGTCACGCGGGTAAAAAAAGAGATCTATCAATATATTTTGCCTTAAAGATGAATAGTCTGAAAAGTATATCCGGAGTGACTCGGTTGGATAAAGTAAAGAATAGTGAGATAAGAGAACGCTCGAACTAGCCAAGTCAGACTTTAGGCTTCAATATATTTTCCTAATTTATTAGTAGAAATAATATTTTAAGTTATAAAATATTTTATGTTGTTATAAATAAATTTCAAGACTGACCATTGAATCTTGCACCTATTTAGATCTCACTTCTTTTGTCGTTGAAGACAACAACCAAGTCGTATATCATAATATTGAACTTGGCTCTTATTTTACATTTATATTTTTGGCGGGAGTAAGTTTAACAATGAAAAAACCCAGTTT
The DNA here is from genome assembly GCA_950111635.1 of Agelastica alni. Lineage (NCBI taxonomy): Eukaryota > Metazoa > Arthropoda > Insecta > Coleoptera > Chrysomelidae > Agelastica > Agelastica alni. Next base: position 39,559,363 of record OX467712.1, read on the forward strand.
GCAAATAATAATTTTAGTTGTATTTGGTTGTATTAAAAAGTCCTTGGACCTTACAGCTTAATTTATAAAATTGCCTGCGACTTTTTCTCTGGTCAAAATATCCAAATATTAAAAAATATATGGTGTAGTATTTTTTTTAATGAAAAACGTTTATTTTTGTATTTGAAAATGCCTGCGATCACAAATATTTAACAAACTGTATTTGTTGGGGATTAAAAATAAAATATAATCTCCGTTTGCAAATGTTAGTGAAAGAAATTATAACGCTCTTCGATTTTCAAAAAGCGAAAAAATTGAACGTACCAGTGCAAAAAAGTTGTGATCGAAGCCGCGCATGCATGTTGAAGCGACGCCGATACGGGCGTCCTTTCCAAAACGGCGGCATCGTTATTCACTTGTTGTCCGACACCGCTTCAACCGCTGTTTCTGGCCAATCATGAATGTCTTTCTGTAACCGTGTAACCAACTGTGCCGTCATCATGGACTTTTCAACTTTTTGCGCGGCATTTCCGGACTCTTTGTACTGAGGATGGTCCTCCCAAAAGCGGCAGAAACGTCGGAAAATTTGAGCGCGTTGCGACATGATGTAAGTTAATTTTTTTATTGCATTAAAATTAATTTTTAAATAAAAATTTATTTCAAATTTTTTCGTAAATTTTCAATTTAGAAAATTTGTACAAATATTTTTGTAATTAATTACCAAATTTAATATATTTTTTGTGTGAAAGGTACAAATATTTGTTTTGAAGTAACGTTCTTAATTAACGATGACAGTTATTTAAACGTATGACGATTTTTAAAAAATGTAAAAAATGAGTAAAAATATTTATTCTATATCAATTTCAATAATTTACCCAAAACATTTCAGTTTTAGTTACTTTTATTGAAGGTTTTTAAATAAATTCGTTAGTCAAGTGCATTTTATTCATTGTGAAGTATTTTAATACTCTATCTATTAAATTTTTAATTTAAAACAAAATTTTTAAAAATTATTTTATATTTATAATTTTAAATCAATATTTTTTAAAGTTCGGTGCGGATAAAAAAAAATAAATATTTAGTCTGTATTTTTGTGTGTATCCATCTTAAAATATTAATTTTTTTTAATATCTCTTAGCTATAATATTAATTTGTAATTTTTTTTTAAATAATTTAAGTGTAAACGCAATTAAATTAAATTATTTGCATATTTTTTTATCGGGTTTGTTCTTAAAACACGTTTACCTAATATAAATTAGCATGCATTTTAGATTTTTATAAAAAAGTATTTTTTTCATTATAATTTATTATAAAAAAACCAATAAATGATTTTTTAGTTTGCTTTTGGTGTACTAATTTCCAAAGGGGTTCAAAATTCTTGTAGATATTAGATACTTTTTAAAAACTCGGTTTAAACCGGTTTCCGGTTTGATATATTATTTGTATATAATCTGTGATAAAAATTATATATTTAAAAATGTTTATATTAACCAAAAAAATCAGAAAGAAACTAACTAATACCTACATAATATGATTACAAAGACATTAAGTTTTCTGTAATTTGAATAAATTTAAATTTATTAAAAATCTTTACTTATTTATAGAATATTATTTTATTTTTTTTCTGTCCACTCTTACCTTTTTTATACAAACGAATAAAATTTTTATATTAATTATTTAAATTTTCAGTTAATTAATAAAAAGTTTGCTAAACCAGTTTTTTAACATTTTTTTTAAACTAGTTTTTTATTGATTGTTGTATTCTTTATACTTGTATAAATAAAAATTGAAAAAAAGGGGCTAATTATATTTGTAAATTACTAATTATTATAAAATAATAAACATATAAATTTTATGTTAATGTGAAAATATAAGTTTTTTTTTTAAAAAAAAATAATTTTAATCATTAAATAATTTTTTTCGATTATTTTTCATTTTTTTAGTGAATTTTCTTTAATAAACCGGTTTTTAGAACCGGTTGTTCAAAAGTGACAACTACTAGTAGATAGACTAAAACTTTTATCAGTTTTTTTTGTAAATATATATATATATATATATATATATATATATATATATATACATATATATATATATATATATATATATATATTTATTGATAAAATAATTTTGACTGATTTTGTAAATGTCTTAACCCTTATAGTTTTTTATTAATAAATGTTTTCGTTAATAGTTATTACTAATAATTTAAAATGCAATACAAATATTCCTCAAATATTTTTTTCTAACGGATAAACAAGTTCCTTTGCTAAGATAATGTTGTTTATTATCTGTTAAGTCTGCCTCTATGGAATTATGTTTCTAGGTTATTTCTGCTACATCCCAGCACCTTATATTTGTACATTTTTTTCATACACTAGTTCGCAATGATTTTTTGCAAAATGTTTGGGATTATAACTATTATTAACTCATAAAAGTTTGCATCGTACAATGTATCATTTAAGGCACATTTCACGAGCTAGTGAGTCCATTGAATGTCTATTAATGCAGGGCTACTGTCTGTAGTAATATCACAAGAGAGTGAGAATAAATTGAAAATAATTTGACAGATTTAAAAAAAAAATGTTGCCAGACGATAGACAGGAGAGCCCGAAGAGCTCGAGTGACTATTGCCAAATGGCAACAAGTTTGAGAAAAGGCCTGGAGAATTATTATCTAATTTATCGAACTCTCCTGTGGTATTCGAAAGATTATTTTTTGACGTTACAATAAAAATCACTTAAGATTTTATATTTTTATTTCAACAAATTTATATCATTCGACTCAATATAAACTGAGTGAGTTATTTAAATTAGGATGCAAGTTTTAAACACGAAAAATGCCATTGGGTGGAGAATATTTCAACATTATTTTGTTCTGATGTGTTGAAAGTTAATACTTCCTCCCCACTCTCTCTCAGGTTATTAATTAAATTTGAATGATATTCATTATCCAATTGCAGGTAAGGTTTCAATGAATTAGATGAGCTGTGTCCTGTGATTTTTAAAATTTTCTGCTCATTGATACCTTCTTTGGCAAGGTGAGACACTGTAGACGATCGTGCGGAATGTTTGGAATTTTAATTATCAAGTCCAATCATCTCTGCAGATTCTTTTGTCCACTTAGACATCATGTTCACCCCAATCGGCATATTTTTGTACCATCCTAAAGAATATGGTTTATCACAAGCAATATTAACTGTTAAAAATAACCTGTCAGTATTGATATTTCCGGTATTTAGTATTAACCAACCGCACATCTTTGTGCTTCCCTTGCGCCGTTTTGAAAAATATAAGGTTATACTCTATTCTTGTGGTGGTCAACCCCACATTGTTCGTTTCGTCTTTGCAATAATGCACTAAACATTGAGAACCCTCTCCACCACGCCATGCCAGTTCATATGAAGCAATATGATAAAATTTCTTCTGCAAGACAGACGGTGTGTTTTCGTCGTACAGTTTTATCATGTCCAAGATTTATTTTTTGCTCAAATTTGCAGAACTTTGTTTTCTTTTTTCGGTCTCTTTTTGTAATAACTTACGCTTGGTTTTTTTAGCATCTCTGACGGATTTGAATTTGTCGTAGTACATAATATCTTGCATTAATTTTGCGGTTTTATTTCACATTGTCTTGATCACTGATTATTTATAGTCTTCTCCATTATGTTTCTTCATATTGAACTGATAGTTCTTCAAAATAACGGTTAGTTTTGTTGTTAATGTATTTTCTTCCAATTTATAGCCTCTCTCGTCGCAAAATAATTGGAATTGTTTCTTATTATGGTATTTTTACATGCATTTTTAATGATTATATTAGTTATTTAGTTATATTCACTTAAAGGTTTGGGATTTATTTTACGAATTTCTTGAAAATGTATGACAGACGCGTCAGATCAAATAAATACGTTGTCATGTGGTTGTCATTACATAAAAACAATTTACATGAATAATTCTTGCTGGAATAATGTAAGTAGATTATTCCCACCATAATAAACTTTGATTGGCTAAAACGTATATGAACTCCTGAAATTAAAAATTTCTGTTGGTTTCAAAAACGTCAAAAAATAATCATTTTAATTTAACTACAGAACTCTTGTAGTTTTCCAACAAAACAGTTAAGTAATTTTTGGATTTGCCTATAGGCGACTCAATAATGTTGCGCACATCATGGATGTTTTTGAAAACACCATCAAATTTGAACATTTTAAAGGTAAACACTTTTTCGTTTACCTCTGATTATTTGGATTAACATTAACATTAAAATACATCACCGTTTTGCACTTAAACTATAACATATCTTTTAAAAATCATTTTAAAAGGATAATTGCAAAGATAATTAAATTTTTTGTTCGTTGAAATTTGTTTAATTAATAAAAATTAACTAGGTATGTTAAATTAAAAGTAAACCTTTTCGATAAACGAGATTTATTTTATTCGATTTCTTAACGTCACATTAATAAACTCTTTACGATTCATTCCAATATAAATATTTACTTTAATGATCGCTATTCACTACAACTACTGTAAATAATTGAAAAAGTATTAACATTCAAAGAATCAATTTTAGATTAACCGGCATATTACGACGAAAAAAATTTGGAGCACATATTAATTGGGAACATTCTAAAACGTTTGTACGAACACAACTTTATTAAATTAATAACCACTGGTCGCACTATTTTGAAAACCCTTTTATATCATGTATGACACAGCAAGAAATCTGTAATTGAATCATACAGAAAATAGTTCTGGATAACAAGGTATTTAACAGAAAGGATAACTCAATAGCTCGTGAAGAAGAACGATGTGCTATGAATGATTCATTGTACCAAAGCAAAAACTCTTTCAATTGCAAGCTTTTGTTGTTGGTAAATAAAAAAAATCACAAGTGTGGTGAAACAATCACTACTAACTACGACTGGTGTGTATCAAGAAAACATCTTCAAAACGTAAAAGTAGTATTTGTTAGGTTACAGCAGAAGAAAATCTGAAAACTTAATCTTTCAATATTGGTAGAGTGAGGATTTCTTATCAGAGTTTTATTCTTATGTATTTGAAAATCACACTACAAGAGTTCAGTAATCGAATCAGACTAACAATAGTTCTGGCTTACACGGTATTCAACAGAGAGGCTGCTAGCTCGTGAAGAATAACGATGTGGTATGAATGGTCCATTGTATCAAGACAAAAACTTTTGTTGTAAGTGAATACAAAAAATCCCAAAACAATAACTGCAAATTATGATTAGCATTAATCAAAAAACCATTTTCAAAATTTATAAGTTGTACTTGTTAGGTTACAGCTAAAGACAATCTAGAAACATAACTGACCTTTCAGTATTGGCAGACTAAGGCTTTTTTACCATAGTATTGCTCTTGTGTATCTGAGAATTAAACTACAAGAGTTCAGCAGTCTAATCAGACTAATAGACTTACAAATCATTTAACAAAGAGGCTAATTCACTAGCTCATGAAGAAGAACAATTATGTGCTATGCTCCATTGTACAAAGACAAAATCTTTTAAAATTTATATGTTGTACTTGTTAGGTTTTAACAGAACAAAAGAAACATAATTGACCTTTAAATAGATAGATTTAACAGATACTAAATTTGATCATCGTGATAAAGAAACTTCGTTATAAGTTTTTTTAAAAAAGAAATCATTTTATTCGTTCTATATCCAAATATTAATCAACTGTTTCTGTGTTCGAAGTGCAACAAAAAAATGAATGTATACTCTTTTGGTTCTATTGAACTTGTTGGCTTCTTCATGACAGTCGGAGCAACTAGAGGAGAAATTCTGACTCATTTGCTGTAGATTGCCCTGGTTAATGATCTCATACAAATACTGCCAAGAAAGGGGTTTTACTTCCTTGAATATGCGGATGATCTGGTAGTTGTAGTGAAAGGAAAATTTCCGACCATGGTCTCGAATCCCTTGAGATTAAACAACGTGAAAATTCCATATCCTAAACATTTTTGACTAACGTGAAAATTCCATATCCTTAAGATTTTTGATTTTTAAAAACTTACGTGAAATCAACACCTTAATAAAACTGCCCAAAAGGCTGCCATTTGTCTAGGCAGATGAATAAGACTCTGTAGCAAAAGCTGGGAACTTAATCCAAAAATGACACAGTAGTTCTTCTTCTCTATTTTAGGAAAATTGACTGTTTATTCTTCGCAGCATGCCTGCGACTTAAATCAATGGTAAAATTATCGCTCCATCTTTTCCGTGGTCTTCCTGCACTTCTTCTTCCCAGTGGTGATTTGTCCCGAGCTATACTTACTATTCTCCCTTCATTAATTCATTATACTTATGTGCTCATCCCATTCGCGCTTTTTGCTCAAAACCCAGACAATAATATGCTCCTCCTTGCATGTTCGCCTTATACTGTCGCTTAGTTCTCTGTTCAACAGCGTTTTTCCAGTAATTTTTAGTAGTACCTTTATCAGTAGTTATACCTGCAAATTATAACATACGGGTCAGTGATATGGTGTACTAAAACCACGCAGCTGCAGGCGCAAAAGCTCCTGGAGAAATTCAGCTAAGTAGACCATTTACCGACTCATGCACAATTACCAATTATTCCTGGCATGGGCTAACTTAACAAACACTAAGGAAAACTAGCAAACCCATCATTGGGTATGTCAAGCGATGAGATATCGCCTCACTGCTGCTTCACCAGAATATTTCATATCCTCTTTCCTAAAAGAAAGACGTGGAAAAACCAGTTCCAGTGTTTGTTTACTTAATCTGGTATAAGAATGACTCTAAAATGTCTGGTGGCACTGGAGCTCTTCAGGTTTTATTAAACTTGTGGTAGTTGTTGTTTGGGAGGATCAACAGTTGATACTTAATGGTATACAAATAGTAACACCTTAAAAGTAAAAATATTGTTACGAGAAACGAATGTAAGTAAAAGTATATAACTCTAAATAGCTAAAATTTTAAAAAAGAAAAAAATAATTGGTAATTTTTTGTAATAATTTAAAAGCGTCCCACGTATTTTGTTTGTTTGTGGTTAAATGTTGAAAGTTTTCTTTACTAACTTTTTTTATACAGATGTATTGAAAAAAAATTCCAAGTTAACTTAAAAATAATATTAATTTAACACAATAGCGTAAGTTCCATAAAAACCTATGCCAAGTTGTTAAATCATTACGGAATTACAAGCTTATTATGCTTTGAGTATAGTGTAATTCAACCCATTAGCCACAATTTGCCGTTGAATTAATGTTTACCAATTTTGTGATTATCTTGTATCTAATGGATAATAAATAAAATATTATATTTAAGCAATAAAATTGTAATAAGAGTGGCTTCCACTAAACAAATTTCCGTAGCGAATTATCGTTCCAATAAAACTTGCATAGTTAGACGAATAATTTCTTTTTACAGAATTGTATTGTAGGCAGAAAAATTTATAGTAAAAACTTATTTGGTTGATTAGTTGACAGTTTGCTAGTTTAGTTTTATTATTTAAGATCGGTGGATTTTTAAATTCTGTGTGCGTCTAAATGTATGTGAATATTAGTAAATTATTATACAGTGTGTCTACTTAAGTTGGCAGCATAAGAGAAACTTGTTTTTTATTTATACATATAGTCACGCCTTTTTCCCGTAGGGGTAGGCAGAGATCACTTCCTTCCACTTGCTACGGTTCTTACACAAATTTTTTGCTTTTTCTACTTTCATCAGTGCTCTCATACATGCTCGTCGTTTGTTGGTACTATTGACCTGGCCTTTCTTCAAAACAATGTTGATCTGATCGAGATATGTTCGCCGAGGTCGACCTCCACCGACTTGTCCATTCCCACTCGCCTTATAAATTGATTTCGTCAATCTTCCTTTATCCATCCTTTCTACGTGTCCAAACCATCTAAGCATTTCTTTATCTATCTTTGTAACCACATGTTCTTTTACATCACATCGTTCACTATTCTCTATTCTTTACTCTATCCAACCGAGTCACTCCGGCTATACTTTTCAGACTATTCATCTCCACAGCAATAATCTTATTTTTATGCTTCTACTGCCAGACCCAACATTCACTACCATACATAAGTGTAGGAACTAACACTTCTCTATGCACAGCCAGACGTGCCTTTTTTGACACTTTCTGGGTGTTCATAAAGCTATGCAGTGCCCCATTTATTTGTTTTCCTGCCAACACCCTTCGCTCAATGTCACTGTCATACTTTTCATCTTTTTTCATTTCAACTTTGAACGCAGGGTATACAAACTCATTTACTTGTTCCACTCTTTCTCCCTTAATCAGAACTTCACAGTTTGTCATGCTTTCTTCTCTTTCAAAAACCATCACTTTTGCTTTGCTTACATTTATTTTCGTCCCTTTGATTTTCAGGGCATTATGCATAAAATTAACCATTGCCTGCAACTCCTCTTCAGATGGCTCTAATATGACTTGATAATCGGCGTAAAGAAGGCATTTGACGATCAAATCATTTCTTTTTTAATCCATAAGCACTCTATTTTAAATCTTTTAAACAATTGTCTATGTATAAGTTAAACAGCCATGGCGAAGCCACACATCCCTGTTTCACACCTTTTTCAATGTTAAACCAGTCCATGTAAGCTCCGTTTATCCTGACACAAGCAGTGGAATACTCGTTAAGTGATTCCAGTGCTTGTATTAAACTACCGCTCACCCCATAATTAGATAATGACGACCACAATTCACTCCTCACCACTCTATCATAGGCCTTTTTCAAGTCTATAAAAGCGCAATAGACCTGACTTCCAGCCAAGAATTTTGAGTTGAAATCTTGACTGACCACATGGCCATCTAATTTTAATTTTGAATTTTAACATATTTTTCGTTTGTTCAGCCTTTTACTTTTAAATGTAATGTTTTCAATTGTAACACTTCCTGTTACCTGACTAAGTAAGCACTGAAGATGACGAAAGTCGAAAGCGCTTTGCAATAAAATTTTTATAATGTACACTTTAAATAAAAAAGCACTGCTTCATTAAGAATTTTTCGACTACACCTCGAAATAAAAAGACCTGATCCATACATCTCCTTTCTCTTCTAAGTCCTGCTTGCACATCCCATTTCATCTCAGTTTTATTCGTCACTATTTTAATCAATATCTTTGCATACAGTTTGCCGACCATGCTGAGTAAACTAATACCTCAGTAGTTCTTACAGTCCTGCTGCGAACCTTTTCCGTTGTAAAGCGGCACGATAACAGCCTTGCACCAGTCGTCTGATACTCTACCATTCTTTCAACAAAGTTTAAAAAAGCGCTACAACAGACTAGTTACCACGCTTTGTCCAGCTTTCAGCATTTCAACTTTTATCCTTTTTATTTATGTACGAAAAAAAGTTATAACAAAAAATTCTTAATAATATTTCAGTAGTAGTATCCCTAGGATATTGATAATAGACGGGATAATTTTATGACAATCGAAAGCTTGTTCCTTGGTTAGCAAGCAACGAGCTTGAGAAATTTGTAATAAAATTATGAGACATTTGTCAATGTCCGAGGGATATTCGGCGGAAAATTTTTTGACAAAAAAATTTATAACTCAACACAAGAAACATTTATTTATTAAGTACAGTTAGTGAAAGTACAATAATTAAAATTTAACTTAACATTTGATTTGTTGCTGTACTCTACTATAGAAGATCTATTACCACGCATAATATTTATGATCTTGTTGTGGTGTTCTTGAACAAAATTTAAGTATGGTTTTATAGAATTTTAACTGCTATGACCAATAATTTTCAGCAATTGTTGTTCTTCTACACCACTTTTTGCCAATTCGCTAACAGCAGTTGATCTATTCGAGTAATTTGTTATTTTTTTGCCCTTTACATTCAAACCAATTGCCTCATCAACAGATTTAGTCCATCCATTTTTTGTATTTGTTATCGTACCATTTGTCAGTTTCATTTTTCCAGTGACGATTTGGTTTTAAGAACAGTTGCCATGTTTTGATATTAGTTTATGAAAAAGACGTACATAGCAGTTTTGTTTTTCACTATTGGAAACCAACCATTTACTACCTGTACAGCTTTTAGAACCACCTTGGCATGTTTTACTGAAACCGATTGTATTCAATGCGATCTGTTGGAGAGTCATCGTTATTTTTCTCGATATGAAGAAAATCCACCAGACATGAACTGCCTCTTCTCCTCGCCACGCTAATTTAAAATGCAGCAAAATGCTCAAATTTATGAATAAGACCTTCAGAAGTATTTTCATATCATATCAATATTATTTTGTTAACTTCAAAACATTTAACGAAACTGAACTGGACTTACGTTTACATGGATCTGCTTGTAGTTTCTTTCTCATCTCTGGCTGGTTTAAATACTATATTGCTAAACGGGTCAATCATAACGTTCCACATAACATATTTTATTAATTCAAATTTGTTGTGTCTTCTACTAATAAACCTCCTTCTACAAGAATACATTTATTCCAACATTTTGATCAGTCTTCAACAGTTATTATACTCAGTTTCCGGTATTGCTTTCAAAACTGCCAGATTCTTTTATATGGCTTCTATTAACTTAAAACGATGTCTACGAGTATAAAGTTGTAATTTTAATCAAGAAAATAAGAAAAAGCCACACGGAGCCATATCTGGCAAAAACGATGCATGTGTAACAACAATTACTTGATTTTTAATGAAATACAGACGAATAATAATGGCAGTATGCGATGGTGAATTATCAGAATGCAAAAACCAGTACAACCACCTTGATTTTAAGATGTTTTCATCAGTAGTTGAGGTTCAAGGCCTTCCTGAACGAGGTTTGTCTTCGACTGCTTTACTATCCACACCAAATGATTTGTAGTACTTAAAAACTTGTGATTTTAATCAACATTTATACTTTGTCCTGCGTATTATATTTATTTTGGGATTGGAGGCTACTATCGGTGGTTTAAAAATATTGAAAAATATTTAATTAAATTGCCTTCTATAATTTTGCTGCAATCCTGTGCTGGATAATTTTGAAGTGTAATTTATATTTTGCCTTCAAACAGTTCCTATAGGTGTGTAGTAATAAATAATGAACAGGTAAATTTGTCAGAGGAAGTGAAGTGAAAATCCAAACTTGAAATCGCTCTTTCCTTATTTTTATCCATCGCTTTTGAACCTGCTGTTGATTGATAGTTTTTCTATACATAAAGGTGGAAAGCTGAAACATAAAGGTCCATTAAGCTGACAATTATCAATTTATAACCCCTAAAACAGCCTCTATATAAAAAACGTAATGCGGTAATTTGGTAAATACGTTTGTGTAACATGTATTTATGTGGTCATAAATATGAAATGTGTCTGTAACAGCATGGTCACGGAATAAATAACTAATTAAGCAAAATACTGTCACTTTGTTAATAAAGAACTAACAAGCCACTGTAAACATTGTTTAAGTGCATAGTTTAAATAAATAATAATACCATTTTAATTATTGCCAAATTCTATCAATGAAAAAATAAATAGCGGATGCTCCAAAATATACTCCTATGTCAAAAATACAAACAACTTTTCACAGATAATTGTACATTATCTAGCATTAGATGCTAAAATCAATTCAATAAAAAGTTAAATAATAACTGATATTGAATAGAACGAACATTTGTTGGAAATTTTTGAAGTGAAAACTTCTTTAGCCGCGTTGGGCACTTTTTGGTGGGGGAAAATCTTATGGGTTCGCATCACCGACATCCTGCGTATTGTGCAACATAATACCTTGGCTAAATGAAGCGCAATTAATCTAGATACGCCTTGCTTCAATCCGTCTTGCAAGGAAAGATATTTGAAAAAAGGGGGCCAGAAAGAAGAAAAGAATTAGGTTTAATAAAAACTTTCCAAAACTCTTTTTTATTTTATTTTATTTTCGTTTGTGACTCTATCTACCCAACTGATCTTCAGAATACCCCGTAAAGCAATACTGGGAATATATAACAGCGAACCATTCTCATGCGAAGTTCCAAATTGAGATCATGACTGCAAAATACTTTTCTAACGTCCACGCCAGCTTAATTTGCTATTTCCCTTATTTAAATAATAAATGTCATTTTGTGGCTCATTAGAGTAATGATCGGTGATGTCTCAACAGTCAGTAACAAATGTGAGAACCCGGGATCGGATGAGTTTTTGACCGGTATACTAACAAACCGTCCACGCCAGCTTGATGTTCCCTCTGATGTTTTTTTAAAAATGATTTTTTTTGTTTCAATTTAAATTTACCCTCGAGCCGTCCCATAGCGCTTACGTATGTAAGTTGGAAACCAACTATAAAACTTAGCAAACAGCTATAACATTTCCCCTACATTCGCGATGTCTCTGACCGGCACCGACCGGCACGGCAGCCGATTTAAGCTGGCGTGGAAGGTTTGTTAGTATACCGGCCAAAGACTCATTAGATCTTAGGTTCTCAAATTGGTTGCTGACTGTTCAGGCATCAACGACGATCATTGCAATTCGCAACAAAATTAATCCGATTATTTAAATAATAAAAATAGCGATTTAAGCTGGCGTTTACGGTTTATTAGTATACCGGTCAAAAACTCATCCGATCTCGGGTTATCGATTTTGTTGCTGACAGCGATTATCACGCCATTGAGCGACAAAATTAATTCAAATATTTAAATGATAAAAAAGTTATTTTTATGATGAACGGAATCTTATGGGATCAAACTATATCGAAAGCTAATAAACAAAGAATATATAATGCCATCCTTATAAGCATTATAACCTACGGTAATGAAACATGGCAAATAAAACAGTCTACAGATGGACTTCTGAAAGAGATCTGCGGGTAAATCAAAAAGAGACAGGATACACAACGACAGAATAAGACAGAATGGGTGCCAGACACACGATTGTTGATGATATAAAAACAAAATAGTTAATATTTTATGGTTACGTCCAAAGAATGTCAGACGATAGTTTACCAAAACAAATTTTGACATGGACACCCCAAGGAAAGAGAGAAAGAGGAAGACCAAGAAAAGCTGGAGAGAGGGCATTGACAAAGAGATGAAAGAAAGAGTCTTGCCGGGGAACTTATGGCAAGATAGAGATGGATGGCGGTTAGAAATCGGAAGGCGTCGTAGAACGCTATAAGCCAATATATATATATATATATATATATATATATATATATATATATATATATATATATATTATATATTTAAAGAATTAAAATACTTATTTAAGCTGGCATGAACGGTTTTTGAGTATAACGGTCGAAAACTCATCCGATTTCCAGTTTTCTGTTTTGTTGCTGATTCTAAGGACCTTAACAATCTTTGCTGCGATGAGCAACAAAATTAAATAGTTTATTTATTAGGTAGAAATCGCGATTTCAGTTAGCATGTTCGTTGTAAATTTAAAAAAAAATTATTTTCCATTTATTTTGGTATGGTTTTTCAGCAACAAACTTTGGTCAATTCTGTTTTTTCAGATCGTTTGATATTTCTTGTCTTCGCCTGCTTAACGTGAAGCTACGAGGGCGGTTTGATAAGTCAGTGACTTTTTGAATAAAACAGCACTTTCTTCTTCTTAGCCAAATGCGGCCGTTTTTGCTTCAAACAAACGTCGAATCTGTTCAAAAGCTTTGAATAATATTCGCTGGTGATCGTTTTACGTTTCTTGAGGTAATCGATGTGAATGACACCGCGTACATCCCAAAAAACTGTGGGCATGACCTTGTTGGCTGACAGACTCTGTTTCGCCTTCTTTGGTCCACGTTCACCTGGAGCAACCCACTGTTTCGATTGTTCCTTGGTCTCTGGCGTGTTGTGATGGATCCATGTTTCATCCACAGTAACAAAACGGCGCAAAAATTCGTCCGGATTACGGCTGAACATCGCTAAACACTCTTAAAGTGGTCACACGATTGCGCTTATGGTCGAGTGTGAGCAATCGCGTCACCCATCTCGCAGAGAGTTTTTTTATGTCCAAATATTCGTGAAAAATATAATGTACCCGTTCAGTTGAAATACACCTACAGCATGAGCCAACTCACGCACTTTCATTCTTCGATCATCCAATATCATTTCATGGATTTTATCGACGTTTTCCGTCGTGATCACTTCTTTTGGGCGACCTGGACGTTCGGCGGCACTAGTGCTGGTACGACCACAACGGAACTCTGTAAACCACTTCTTAACCATTGAAATTGATGGTGCCGAGTCCCCGTAGTTTTTATCAAGTCTTTCCTTAGTTTCAGTGATGGATTTTTTACGTAAAAAGTAATGCTTAATCAGCACACGAAATTCACTTTTTTCCATTTTCGTAAAAATTCACGAGGTTGTCTGCTTTGAACGGCTATCAAACACCAACTGCACGACGTAGCTTGCTCAAAATTAGAAAGTTGCCCACTAATAGATTATGGTTGACGGCAACACTGTTGCATTTGGAGTAACTGCGCAGGAAATTCAAAAAGTCGCTGACTTATCAAACTGCCCTCGTAGCATTGTTGGTAATTTATCGGGATTGGTTCGAGCAACAAATTCGATTCTTTGGCAACAAATTAGCAACAAATTTAGCAACTTTTTTTCAAGTTCCGCCCATTTGGCACCGCCAGTCTTATGAAAATGCTATTGACGTTTAAAGTAAAACCAATTTTGTTGGTTTTACTTAAGTATAGTTTCGAATTTCATTTGGACTTAGGACTTGAAGCGTTTACGATACGAGGTATGAGAATTATGTGGGAGGGTTGCAAGATGCTGGTTGTAATTAATTCCCATGTAAAACGACTGACTGATTTAGTGGTAGTGTGATCGTGTTTCCGCTAATAATATGAAGACACAACTTCCCTTTTATCACTACTTTAGTGTCTCATTCAAATTCCGTAAATAAATTAAATGATCCTCTTCATTCCGAATAACTTCATTTCGGGTAAATAAATCGTTGGCTGACTAATATGCTTTTTATTAAACAAAAAAAAAATCAAATCGTTACCATAGCGAAGTCAAATTAAGTTTTTCGTTTCAGTTCAGCACTAAATTGTATCGAAAATCGAGTTGGATAAGAAAACTTTAAATGAAAAGGAGAACTTTCCTTTAGTATACACGGTTTTGTTTGATATTCTAAAACGTGCGGTTAAAATTATTTAATCAGTAGAACTTTTGAAGAGGTTTCTCTGTATTTGATTTCGATTAGATAAAATCTATTACAAATTATATAATTTGTTTGATCAAAGTTATTGAACATTTACATAAATAATAACTATAAATCATCGAAGTAAGTGAGACGAGCCTGTAACATGCTAGTTTATGGTTATGGATCCGAATCCCGTCCGAGATTGGAACTCCCTTTTTAACGTCCTTGATAGTTTTAGTCTTTACCCGATGGAAATTCATATTAATGTAAATTATAAATTAAAACGAATTTTGTTTCGAAAATTTTCACTTTATTTATCGAGATCAAGTTAAGAATATACAGAACCGTCATTAGACCCATAATAACCTACACAGCAGAGACCCGACCGAACACAACGAAAACACAAAGGCTCCTGGAAACAAGCGAGATGAAGGTTCTACGAAAAGTTACTGAAAAAATGATGCTGGACAGAGAACTGAGCGACAATATAAGGCGAACATGCAAGGTGGAGAATATTATTGTTTGGGTTTTGAGCAGAAAGCGCGAATGGGATGAGCACATAAGTAGAATGAATAAAGGGAGAATAGTAAGGATAGCTCGGGACAAATCACCACTGGGAAGAAAAAGTACAAGAAGACCACGGAAAAGATGAAGCGACAATCTTAGATGGCCAAGTCTTGGCTAACCTAACACCAAAAACGAAGCTGGCTAGAAACTAATAGCCTGAGACACAGCAAGAGAATGATGGGGCAACCAAACCTTGCACTTGCTACCCATGCCTTGAAGCTGGACAGGAAAGAACTCAGGATGTTAACGGCTCTCGTTACGGGGCATTGTTTGAGAAAGCATTTGCATAATAGGGGCATCTTTTTGGAGAGCCCAGTACACAGACTTTAAAAGGATAGGGAGGAAACAGCATATTTCATATTTAACTGTGATGCCCTTATAACGTAGCATATTCAGCATGGGAAAGATACGACTCAGACTAATGCAGCACGGTTTAGAAACTTGATACGACCACTTTTTACCAAAAACAAAAAAAAAAGATATTGCCGTAATAAGTAAGGTACTACGCTAATTTTTTATCTCAAAAAAATAATAACAAAAATTAAAAGCGAAGTGAACAATAATTTTAAATCAAAAACCATCTTTATTTCAGATAATAAGTTTAAATATATCTCCATTTATTTATCTTTTACATAATTACTTATTTATGTGAAGATTTATTTATATAGGATGTTTATTTGAATTTTACTGTCAGTTGAAAAAATAAACAATGTTATACTTGGTAAATGAATAATTAAAAAAATGTATTCATAACGCTGATTGGCAACTATAACTTTAATTTTATCAAATTAAAGTTATTGAACTACAAAATCTTTTCCTGTAGGATAATTTTTAAAATGTTAAATGAAATATATAAAATAAATAATGGTTTTTTTTAATCGTACATAATTTAAAAAAAGTTATACATTGATTACAAAGAAAAATATAATTAATAAAAATTTTTTTTTTCATCATTTGAAAATAATTCTGACTTCTTTATTTTAATAAAATATTTTTTTTCAGTTTAAAAAGAACATATTTATTTTCCTTATTTAAAATAAAATTGGTCTAAATAGGATTTATTTAAGTTAAATACACACCATTAGCATTGCCTCATGTCTAACAAAAATTATTTATAGATAATCCGATATTCTGAAATAAGCTCTATACATATCCCATTTTTGCTGGATTTCGTACCCCATTTGTGATTTTTTTTTAAATCACGTTCTTTCTTACCTTTTTCTAGTTTCTAAAGAGATATTAACAAGCAAGATCTGATTCTCAAATAAAGCAGAAACTGACTGTAGTTCTAATTTCAAACATAACGTAACGTATACAGTTACATTTAGCGAAGGGTGTTGGCAGGAAAACAGATGAATGGGGCACTGCATAGCTTTATGAACAGCCAGAAAGTGTCAAAAAAGGCACGTCTGGCTGTGCATAGAGGTGAGTTGGTTCCTACACTTATGTATGGGTGTTGGGTTTGGCAGAAGAAGCATGAAAATAGGATTAATGCTGCGGAGATGAGTAGTTTGAGAAGTAGATGTGGTGTAAAAGAAGATGTGGTTACAAAGATAGATAAAGGAATGCTTAGATGGTTTGCACACGTAGAAAGGATGGATAAAGGAAGATTGACGAAACAAATTTATAAGGCGTGTGTGAATGGAGGTCGACCTCGGCGAACATATGTCGATCAGATCAACATTGTTTTAAAGAAAGACCAGGTCAAGAGTACCAACAACCGACGAGCATGTATGAGAGCCCTGATGAAAGTAGAGAAAGCAAAAGATGTGTGTAAGAACCGTAGCAAGTGGAAGGAAGTGTTCTCTGCCTACCCCTACGGAAAAAAGGCATGCTATATGTATGTATACAGGGTGGCAACCGAAAACGAAACAGACCCATTTGCAGGAACCTCTTCAACATTATAGAAAAACTTTCAGATCCGTCGATTTTTAATTAATTAATTTTCCGGTATTTTTGACCCTACTACTTTCAACCCCAAGCGAGGGTAAGAATTATCCCAAAATTTTTAAATGAAATTGGGGGTTAGGTTAGGTTAAAACGGCGGTTCGGAGGAAACCCACTTAGGCCTTTTGGGCCGTTGTGATACCGTGATGGACTGCGGTGCTTTTCCTCTCTACCGTGAGAACCAGTTGGAACTTTTTAATAAAAGTGTAAGGTCCTTGATGCTAACCTAGCTGAGATCAGTTAAATCATCAAAGTTTGGTTGCCCTAGTATATAAAGCCGTTTTATGCCTGGGGCATGGCAGAGGCAGAGAAGATGTACCATTGTTTTCTCCTCTTTCTCATCGTGACAGCTTCTACAGAAGTCGTGTCGTAGCTCTGCGATGCCCATGCACCGTGCATGGGATCCACCTGCCCAGTGTCCTGTTATGGCCGCGATCGCATTTTAAATGGACTCCCTGGATAGAGTTAACACATCATTAGTTCGACGTAGATCTAGTTTAGGCCAGATCTGTTTTGATAATGTGCTTGTGGGTTCATTTTGCCACCTTACGTTGGATTTTTGAACTACTTTGTTGTGCAGGAGGAGCCAGCAATTTGCAATCGGTACTCCTTAATGAGATGAGACAGATACAGCTGGGAGGGTGGTGCCCTCTCTTGCTAGCTCGTCCGCCTTACAGTTGCCTGGTATGTCTCTGTGTCCAGGTACCCCGACAATGTGAACTCTAAACTTAGTTCCTAGCTCATTTAGAGCGGCACAACATTGCACCGCTGCCCTAAAGGTCAAGTAGACTGAGTTCAGTGATTTGATAGCAGTCTGGCTGTCGCAAAGAATGGATATCTCGCTGAACTTGTGTTCGTTGCGAAGTATCCAGACAGCTGCGTCGGTAATAGCTGTCATTTCAGCTTGATACACACTACAGTAATTTTCTTTACAATAGTCTTTAAATTTTACATTTTCTCCCAATACTTTAAAAAACATTACATGTTAAAATTCCAATTATTTTAGTTGCTAACTTACTACTTAATTGATTAAATGTTCAAACTGATGACCCCCCTTTTTCATATAATAATAAAGATTTTTTCAAAACATTCACGCACATTCCGAAGAATTTCTGGAGTAATTTGACGGCACTCGTCAACGATTCTTTGACGCAAATCTTCCAACGACGCTAGTTGTGTTTTATAGATTTTACTTTTCAGATGCCCCTACAAAAATAAATCGAGGGGCGATAAATGTGGTGATCGTGGAGACCATTTAATGCTGCCTCTTCTCCCAATCCAATACCGTGGAAAACGTTGGTCTAAATATTGACAAACAATCGCCGCATAATGCGAAGGAGCACCGTCCTGTTAAAATAAAAATGATCTTCGTCATACTGTGGCATGTTCAGGACCGGACTTTAATTGAATGTAACGATCAGCACAAAATATTCTTTGCCGATAATAGTAAACATAACCGTCTTCATTACCGGCATGTTATATTATAATATGTTTTTGTTCATTTGGTAGGAAAGCATTTACGAAACATATACCAGATTAACTACTTCACCTTCTCTTTATAATATCATAAGTGACGTACCAAGTTTAATCAAAATAAACTATGGATCTACCTTGTCGATGAATTTCACCTATTCTACTGAGGTATTCATAACTTAAAATAATTATTTTATAAGATTCCATAATACTTTGTTTTCAATTTAAAGTACGATATGTTAAACCCAAAGAATAAAGCAATTTCTAATAGTATTATTGGATTTTTATAAGAAACCCGGTACCAACTTGGTTTTATTTTTAATCATATAAAAATAGGGAACAATGTTATTGGAATAAAAAATTATACACTTTTTTTTTAATATTCTCCATCATACAGTGATCTACACTTACCAAAAATCTTTAATACCGGTTATTTCTTGGAACAAATTCCAAAAAATAAATAAATAATATAAAATAAATGAACTCACCACATTGGGCAATAAACAACAAGGATTCAGATCAGGAAGATCTACAAATGCGGTATTTTGTCCTGTGACAAATAACTGAAAAATACATCGAGTATAACAAACCAGCCTTCATGTGTTTTATAGACCTGGAGAAGTCATTTGACCGAATACAACTAAAGGACGTGGTACACCTTCTATACAGCAGGCAAATCCCATATAACATTATAAAGAACCATTGAAAATACTTACGAGAGAAACAAAATACAAGCCAAAATTAATGGCACAACTACCAAAGAAATTCCTGTAAATAGTGGTATGCGACAAGGATATTTCCTTAGCCCCTTATTGTTCAACATAGTTATAGACGAAATAATAAAAAGCACTTGTAACCTGAAAGGGTATAAAGGGGGGAACAGAGACGTCAAAATCCCATGCTATGCCGATGATGCTGTTTTGATTGCAGAAAACGACAAAACATTTAAAAGTTTTGGGGTAGTTCTTACCCTTGCTCGGGGTTGAAAGTAGTGAAGTCAAAAATACTGGAAAAGATTTTCCCCCTTTAACCAAAAATTGACGGATCTTGGCGTTTTTATAAAATGTTGACGAGGTTCCTGCAAATGGCTCTGTTTCATTTTCGGTTAGCCACCCTGTATTTGCTTATAAATGATGTTTTATATTACAAGCATTAAGTTGTCCATTGCGTGTTGATCCATTTACTTCAAAGAGGAACCCTGTAGGGGTTATGCAAGTGATGCCAACACAGAATAATACTTTACGGGTTGGGTAAAACATTACTGAAAAGGATTGGTGGGTCGAGTCAGTCTAATCCGACACTATCGTCCGAAGTGTGGGCCTTCGACGGTATTTACTGTAAGGGATGACAACATATTGCTTGGCTTATGAAGATTCTCACCACTCCCACATAGAAAAAAATACATTTACAGGGTGGACTACAAGTCGGTAGGCAAAAATACAAATTTACTGTCAACAATTTTATTATCAACTCACAAATAATAGTACAGTTCAGAAACCTGCAAAAAGATACACAAGTGTTTTCCATGCAAACATTGCATCTTGTAAAAATTAATTTTGTTATAAATTATCCGAAACTGTATTTTTATTAAATTAACGTCATAAAAGGCTTATCACGAATTTTGAGGATATAAAACTTATTTTTTAGTTAATACCAAAGACTCTGTCCCTCATTTTATTTATCAAAGTTTTTATTTAAAATGTCTTTCACAATAACTCCATAATGCGGGTGTTTATAAAGTGGAGTATTTTCCAGTCCTAACAACATTCGGTACTTCACAGAATTGAGAGTACCGTTTAAAAAAATATGAGCCCACTGCTTAAAATCACTGCTATTCCTATTATCAGTACCCTTCGATCGGCAAGAGTGACGCTTCAATTCAGTTTATTCAGTCAAAAGTTCGCCTTTTCCTTTTATTCAAAGTTTTATTCCAGTTATCGATTAGAGTTGACGGTCAATATTCTTCTTCCTCAGCGATCATAACGATATTTTCCTATTTTTCCACGGCAATCAAATTTTATCAATGCTTGTAGCAATTCAGCAACGGTACGAGTGTATTGTGTATTTAAAAAAAATATTTAAGTATTAAAAAAAACATTAAAAAACCAGCGATTTATGATTTTTAACCAGTCCACTATAACGAAGTTGAGTATAATTTCTCCTGTGTACTAAAAAGGGAATTACGACCTCCGATTTATACATTTGGCACTGTTTTCATCGCCACATTGGGGTTTTAGAGAATACATTGGACGCAGTTGTGTTTGTTGACTCTGCCACTTACCTTAAAAGTCGCTTCGTTGCTCCAAAAAATAGTTTTGTAAAAGTTGGGATCGGATTGTTAACAACTCGTAGAATATCATACGCACCTGCACCTGTCCTTATCATCTTCATTTGGGTCTTGAAGTTAAGTAGACCTGCATGGTCTTAATTGAAGACTTTTTTAAACTCTTCGTATGCTTATTCTTGCTATTTCATACTAATTAGACGCTTTTCTTTGAGATTTAATAAGTGATTAAACAAAACATTGTGCAAAAATGTTAAGATTCTCTTTTGTAGTAACTGACTTTGGCCTACCCGAACGAGGAAGCTTCGCTACCGACCCAGTTTTTTTAATCTTTAATTTAATTTGCAAATACCTTATCAAAATAGATGTTTAGAAAACGTTTCGCAAACAAATTAAACACATCATTGTGTTAATGAAAAAAGCAAGAACCTTTCTTTAAGTTTCATGTAAATTTTTTGTGGTACTTTAATTTATCATATTAAGTGTTTCTGTGGTAATTTTATGTTTTATCAAATTTTTTATTGGTATTTGTAATAAAACAAATTTTAAGACTCTCTCCATTGTATTTGAAAATACAGAATATGAAATCAATACCGTGTTCTTGCTTTATTAATGATTTATAAAAATAAATCAATAATTAAGAATATATGCTCATGAAAATAAACCTACTACCGTATTTTAAGACAATTTATATTAGAAGTCTGCAGGATCTGCAGTAAATTTTGCTTAGACGAGTTATCTTTCATGACGAAGTTAAAAGGGTTAGTGCTCGTTAACTCTTGCTTGCATCGAATAATTAGTTTGCCCAATATATACCCGATTATGAATAATATCCTTGTATACTAGGTAACGTTTTTATTAACAAGAATTTTGTTCGGATGACGTCTCAAATCACATCTTATTTCAAAAAATTATTTTTACGTAAGCCGATTCTGTAGCCGGAGGTGAATACGAATATATCTACGAGACAGTAATCTTTCAGCGAATAAGAATCTGATGCTGATGTTAATTTAAATAAAGTCGAGGCACGAACGAAAATTGGCAATAATTTAATTTTTCTTATCGTGCTCGTTGACTATTTTTTATTTAATTAAGTTTCTTGCATGCATATTTTTCGTCGCAGATAAACTAATAATTTCATCACCAGGATATTGAATCTGTTGTATTACGCTTTGTTGCAAACATTTCACTAATTGGACTGATTTGTTCTTCATAAAGTATTTTCTCCACGACCATACTTGAAATATACTAATTATAAAATTATTTTTAATAACAATAAAAACATTCACACTCTAGAGTGAGATTATTCATTTTGTAACAGTTGTTTCTTATGGGGTTTGCATGTATTTTCATTCCATCACTTGTTACGGTATGAATATTCCGTAATTGTTTTAAACAATAGCAATTGCCGTGGATGTCAAATAAACTCTTTAAAGTAAATCAGTCAGTTTCAAATTAAATTGGCGACGCTTCGGTCTTAAAAGTTTTGTATAAAAATGAGCGAGAATTTAAATGAATCAGATTTAGGATTTGAAAACATAAAAGAAAACCTACTTCCTCAAAAATCAAAACAGGAATATGACAAATATTATTTACTTGGGTTCTTTAAAGTATTTTTTTTTTAAATACTTTGGTCGTGGAGAAAATATCGTCTGTTACACGGTTAGCATGAAAAAATTCGATACTTGTGGTTTCTCGTTCTCGCTACCGCACGCGCTCAGAATATTCCACTATCGAATTTTTCATTCTAACCCAGTGACAGAATCTACTATTGTATTACTGGAAATTCTTGAATAACAGTATCGTATACCTACCATTAATTCAACGCACGTAAACATTTAAAAATCAATTTACCTTTTCCTTTATATGCGTTTTTTTTGGCCATCAATAACACAAATTAATATTTTTTTTCTACGTGATCCAAAGTGTTTTTCCTAATAACCTTTTTAATTTAGAAGTAACTATTTTAGTATGAATATAGCGTTGTCGAAAAAGTCCCACTTAAATGGGATAGAATTGTATTTAAATGACATAATATCCACACACTATGTAAAGCCCCGTCCACATCTGAGCAATCGCACCGAATGAGCACTTTGCGCCGCATGAGCATTCATTCGGGGGAATTGTTGTTTCCTCGCGCAAACCACACGAGCCTGCATTCGGAGCCGCTCCAGTTGTGCGCCGCATTTATTAATGCGATGTACGCAATGGCGAATCTAGGACGGGCTAGTGCTGCATTTATTATTATCAATCTTCTTCTTAACTTCTTACGACCAATACTTTTTTTCCTTTAATTTTCCCTTCTAATATTAGCCGTGGAAACTCATATCTGTCGCCTCTCATTATGTGTCCAAAATATGCGATTTTCCTCTTTTTGATTGTCTCGAACAGTTTTCTGTCTTCCAGTTTTGCTCCTCTAATGACTTCTTCGTTTCTGACTCTCTCAACCCATGATATTTTGAAGCATTCGATGGAGGGTCCACATTTCAAATGCTTCAAACTTGTTAATTGACGAAGCCTCAAGAGTCCACGCTCCATGCCATATAGAAGAACAGGCCACACATAACATTTGGTCATCTTGAGTCTTAATTTAATGTCAACTAAAAACTCACGTAGACGTAAGAATGCGGCTCTCGCTTGTTCTATACGACACCTAATCTCTACCTCCGGGTCCCACTTATCATTTAAGTAGCAGCCTAAGTATTTAAATTTCCATACTTGTTCTATGTGGTTAATACCATTGATGGTTCATCTGAAATTTGGCAGTACGTTCTTTGAAATTGTCATGAACTTGGTCTTAGCGGCATATAATTTTAGACACAACGCATTGCTTGCATCATTTACGGCATTCAATAGCGACTATAAATCACCTGCTGTGTCAGCTAAGATCACAGTATCATCAGCGTATCTGATATTGTTGATAGGGATGCCGTTAACTTTAATTCCTACAGTGCTTGTCGCAAGTGCTTCCTGAAAGGCTTTTTCCACGTACAGCATTGGTGATAAATGCATCCTTGTCCTACTCCTTTTTTAATTGAAAATTCTTCTGTTTCACTTCCACATGGCAGACGTACTTAGGCGCTTTGGTTCCAGTAGAGGTTGCGAATTATTCTAACGTCTTTGTCGTCCATGCCTAAGTCCTCCAAATATCCATTTTATTCATTATCAATGAATTACTTAAAAATAAGAAAAAGAGACGGAAGCGTAGTAAATGCTCTCCTCAGTTATACCTTCGAAGAAGACAGAATATATTAGTCATATATTTCGTCGGCGCCTATGACATTTTAAGCGTAATTAATAGCAAGTTTAATTATTGATAAATTCATGTTTACCTTTTCCTGTTCCAACATTTTTATTAATTTTTGCTTTTTCTCGCCGGTACGATCCTTTTAGACTATCTATTTTTTTATAACTTCTTTCACATCCCAGTAAAATGTATCCGCCACATCTCTCCAAGCATCTTCTTTCTTAATTTTATTAAAATACATTATGTGTCTCATATTCCAAAGAATAGGCCGATTTTTAAAATCTTCAATTAATTGCATGCACATCTCATGTGAAAAATTCATTTTGTACGAGGCCATTCGGCGCAACTTGTTCAGTGCAACAGAAAACCCGTCCAGACTGAGCAAGAAATTCTTTTGATGTACCGACAATGTTCGGATCGGTTGCCGCACGTTTTGAGCGTGCTCAGCGCGTTCGTGCGTCCCGTCCACATCTGAATGCTCATGCGGCGCAAAGTGCTCATTCGGTGCGTTTGCTCAGATGTGGACGGGAAAGTCGAACAGTTGAATAAACTCCTGGGCAAAATTAACGCAACAATATAAAATTATTCAAAAAATTTATTTATCTTTTTCTTAGGTCCGTTTTTAAAATAAATCGGGTATTTGAATAGACTATGCATATTTTGTCTATGCATATTTCGTCTCGTTGTCAATGACAGCTATCAAAACAATTCGTTTAGATAAACAGTTTTATTTAAATTTTTTATTTGTTAAAAGATAAACAATTTTGTGTAGTAGGTATTTGCGATAGATGTTCGTCAAAAGTAAGCTTATAAATTGTTTCTTTTTTAAAAGTAGGTAATACGTTTTTTGTGGTAGGCTGTTTATTTTTAAACTCGAAAAATAAGAGGAATGAATCGAGCAGTTAATTAAACCAAACAAGAGGTAGTGCGGGCGTCGGTTTTATCGGATGAGGAATATTGTAACTGTTATGCTGCCAATTTGTTAGAAAAAGATCGTCGTAAGGCATGACGCTTGAATGAGGTAGGATATTATAGAAGGCCCAGACAAAGGCCAAAACGGTGTACTTACAACCTAGTTAAACGTTTTATTAGACAATACGATTTAAAAAAACGGGACTGTTGCTGGTTCTACATTTAGAAACAAACTCGAAGCTGTTCACAATGTCACAATTTCTTCTAAAACAGTTAGAAGATATTTAAAAAAAGCTGGATTAAATAATAGCTGCATAGCTTTATGAACAGCCAGAAAGTGTGTTGGTTCCTACACTTATGTATTGTAGTGAATGTTGGGTTTGGCAGAAGAAGCATGAAAATAGGATCAATGCTGCGGAGATGAGTAGTTTGAGAAGTATAGCCGGAGTGACTCGGTTGAATAAAGTAAAAAATAATGAGATAAGAGAACGCTGTGGTGTAAAAGAAGATGTGGTTACAAAGATAGATAAAGGAATGTTTAGATGGTTTGAACACGTAGAAAGGATGGAGAAGAAAGATTAACGAAACAAATTTATAAGGCGAGTGTGAATGGTTAAGTCGGTAGAGGTCAACCTCGGCGAACATATCTCGATCAGATCAACATTGTTTTGGCCAGATGAAGAGTACTAACAACCGACGAGCATGCTTGAGAACATTGATAAGTGTAGGGGAAGCAAAAGATATGTTAGAACCGTAGCAAGTGGAAGGAAGTGGTCTCTGCCTACCCCTACGGGAAAAATGCGTTAATATATGTATGTATGTAAATAGCAGACCAGCCACTTTATCAATTGCTTCCTTAAGAAAACAGAGTTGCCAGGTTACGTTTTGTTTAAAATCATTAAAATTAGTCCGTGGATAATTGGAAAAAGTTTGATTCTCAGATAAAACTAAGTGTGAACGAGTCTGGCAAAGACCAGGAGAGAGTTTTGCTTCTTGCAATAACTCTGCAAGGATTCCATTCGGTGTTGGCTCTGTTATGTTTTGGTATATGCTTTGACGCTCTTACAAAATAAGTTCCTGTTCACCTTGAGAATGGAACATCACCCAATATTATGTTCATGCAAGACAACGCTTATCCTGAAATAGCTAGGGAGGTACTCGATTATCTTAATTAAGTCGGTATACAACACAAAATGCCCGGAGCTAAATCCGATCGAGCATTTATCGGATCACCTCAAGAAATATATTAAACGTCAAATACCTGAACCCAGAAACCTAAGGAAACTTGAAAATGCACTTATCACAGCATGGGAACAAAACCAAATCCTTTTCAAGTGAACATCTGCGAGCTAGATAGTCGACCGATTATTTGATGAATATTAACGACGTTGATATTCAAAAATAAGCTGTGCTACCCGTAGCATATAAAAAGAGAAGGCCGATATGTTTTGCTAAATTTATCGGTATTACTCAGTGTATAATAGATCAACAACCGATGCCATCTTCATTACCAAGGCAATAAAGGAAAAAGCAATAGAGTACAAAACACCAGCATTTATTTGCTTCGTCGACCATACTAAGGCATTTGACAGAGTCCGCCAGAAAGACGTCATAAAAATCCTAAAGGAAAAAGACCAACTTAGTAACATCGGTATACAACCATAACACTACTAACAGAACGCAAATCAAAGCTGGAAAGAATATTACATCTAGCATCCCCACTTCAGGAGGAATTAGACAGGGAGATAGTCTTAGTCCATTTTTATTCAACTTCCTGATGGACAAAATCATAGAAGAAGTAACATCCATGAATTCGGGATACAGAATGAACAATAGGGCTATCAGCATGGTCTGCTACGCCGAGGACGCTGCAATATTCGCAGAAAGTGAGAATGACCTACAGAGACAGTTATTTAAGATCTACCAGATCAGTCAGCAACTTAATATGGATATATCCATAGGTAAAACGAAAACCATGACCATTGCTAGGGAGCCAATGAGATGCAAACTGGTAATAGATAATAAACCCATAGAGCAGGTGATGCAATTTTGATACCTGGGCATAGATATGTCCAGCGCTCACGACCCGGTAAAGGACCTGAGAAACCAAATTAACAAATCAGCCATAATATCAGGATGTCTAAGGGAAACTGTATGGGCCAATCCTTTTATACAAAAGAAGAGTAAAATCAAAATATATAAGACATGCGTCAGGCCAATAATGACATATGGTATAAAAGCGAGAAAGGATACCAACAAGACCAAAAGGATGCTACGAATCGCCGAAATGTCAGTATTGAAAACAATAGCCGGGAAAACAAGAAGAGATCACGTAAGAAACACTGACAATGCGACGTACAGGATGTGGTAAGATGGGGAAAGGCAGAGGAGAAGAGAAGGGTATAATCACGTGAAGAGAATGACCGACGATAGACTACCACGCATTGTACTAGAGGGAAAACCAGCAAGGACTTGTCCACCCGAAAGATCACCAAAGAGATGGAGAGACAGCTGGCAGTCCACATTTCAGGAAATATTACAGCGGCAAGTCCGGAATCAACAGATCATCTAGATCTCTTGCAAGTAGAAGAAGAAGAATAAAGTAGAAGTAGAAGTAGAAGTAGTAGTAGTAGAAGTAGAATAAAGCGCTTATGGCAAGAATATCGCAGTGCCCTGGTAAAATAATCTCTTTTAAACTGAGATCGGAAATACTATATATAGGACACACCGAACCTGTCACCTATTCGGCGATAACTCCAACCTTTTTGGTGCATTACAACGGCTAACTGGATTAGCGTTGCAGTTTAATAGTTTAAACAGAATATTGAAACGCTTGAAAATAATAATTTAACAGGCAAAAATTAAATCACAAACTGCTTTAAAATTCGATTGATCTTACAGACTTCACAAAAACTTTAAAAGAAAATCATAAACAAAATTAATAAGACGTTTTTAGTTGTTAAAATTATAAACAGTAGTCTTGCAAAATGTAATAAAATATTTTACAGATTGTTTCTAATGACCAAATTTTTTCACAAATATTAAGTGGTGCGTTAATTTCTTAAAGCAGATTATTTTAAGAATAATATTTAGTAAATTTAAATGATAATTTTAAAATTTGTTGGTTTATTATTTAAATTAAAATAATAACTCGACGAAAATAAGCATCTTTTTTTTTTTCATGTGTAGCATTCTTTTTTTTGACACGCTTGTAAAACTTTTCTAAATTTCAGCTTTTTTTGTACGCTATTTTATCGCGTACAAAAATTTGCAAACTTTAAGGAGATGCCTGTCAAAGATAAGACACAGTTATGTTGAGTAGCGGACTTATAAAACAAAGTTAACATCGCACAAAGGTACGGAGTTTGGAAAGCTGCGGTGAAAGGATTTGTAAAAAGGTAGTAAAAGTTGTTGGAAGTTTATACGATGAAACGTAAAATAAAAACGTCTAATAAAATATTTTATATCACAAAATCTAACAGTCAATTGAGTTTCTTTTATTATGTCAGATAAAAATGCCCACAAAGTCACAAAATAACAAACAGTTTTGAAAATAAACAACTCAATTTCTGAATCTATGAACAGACAGAAAGTGTCAAAAAAAGCACGTCTGGCTGTGCATAGAGGTGTGTTGGTTCCTACACTTATGTATGGTAGTGAATGTTGGGTTTGGCAAAAATAGCATGAAAATAGGATTAATGCTGCGAAGGTGAGTAGTCTGAGAAGTATAGCCGGAGTGGCTCGGTTGGATAAAGTAAAGAACAGTGAGATAAGAGAACGCTGTGGTGTAAAAAAAGATGTGGTTACAAAGATAGACAAAGGAATGCTTAGATGGTTTGGACACGTAGAAAGGATATATAAAGGAAGATTGACAAAACAAATTTATAAGGCGAGTGTAAATGGACGGAAGTCGGTAGAGGTCGATCTCGGCGAGCATATCTCAATCAGATCTACATTGTTTTGAAGAAAGGCCAGGTCAAGAGTACCAACAACCAACGAACATGTATGAGAGCACTGATGAAAGAAGAGGAAGCAAAAGATGTGTGTAAGAACCGTAGCAAGTGGAAGGAAGTGGTCTCTGTCTACCCCTACGGGAAAAAAGCGTGACTATATGTATGTATGTGTGCATGTATGCTAAGAGTAAGTTGGGTGGAAAAAGATCACAAACGAGGAGGTGCTTAGAAGATTGCATAAAGATACAGAAGTGGTCAATATTGTAAAACAACGAAAACTTGAATATTTCGGACATATCATGAGACACCCAGAAAAGTATGACATTTTACATCTTATAATACAGGGTGAGATTAATAGTAACAGACGCCCCGGCAGGCGAAAAACTTCCTGGTTCAAAAATCTCGGTGGTTTGGTCTCACCACTATACTACTTTTCCGAGCGGCTACCAACAAAATAATGATTGCAAACACGATAGCCAGAATGATCGCCAACGATCGTTAAACGGTCATGGCACCTAGAAGAAGAAGAAGAAGTGTATGTATGTATCACTCACTTTACCTTACCTTTCGGTGTATTGCGATAAAATTAAAAATTCATGTTTTTACAAAAATACGAATTAAATCGTTATCACTATATTTGATATTCTTAAGCAAAAAAAGTTCAATTTTAGGATTTAAAATATCTACCTAGTGATAGTTTGTAAAAAACTAATACGTAGTAGCTTCTAACTATGGTTTTTTTATGAGACATTTTACTATAAAAATGTAACCCTTTTACGTACCCTTTTTTAGCCAATCTTAAAATAAGCCCGGGGGGTGATCGTCTGAAGTTTGGTAGCAACCCCGAATTTTCAATTTTTTTTCTATAGCCACCAAGTGTTTATTTTTATTTATTATTACTATACGCGAGTCCAACTTATTTAATTGATTTGTCAAATTTAACAATAATGATAATTGTTATTATTATGATTTATGGTTTCTTGTGATGTTTTTCTTATACTAAAATTGGAACGATACAAAATAGATTGACATGGCCCCTGCGTGAGAATGATACATGCTAACATTAAAATGTATTGTACTCTTTTATTAGGTGTTTTTATTCGAAAAAATTTGTTGAATGTTTTACAGTTTTGCGTAACATCCTTGCGCAGTGACCTTGCTAATTTTCTCTGTGTCGTTACAATTTTGGGTCTTTTCTTGTAACGATATTTCTTGTAAATTGTAACGATACAGAGAAGATTAGCAAGGCCCCTGCGCAAAACTGTAAAACATTTAACAAATTTTTTCATATAAAAACACCTAATAAAAGAGTCTTCTTCTTCTTATCACGTCCTCTGCTGTCGAAGGTTGGCGATCCAAATGGCGATTGTAGCTCTGGAAACTGCAGCATGAAGGATTTCTGCAGACGAGCGGTCGAGCCATCTCCTCAAATACTTTAGCCATGAGTTCTGGCGTCTTCCTACTGATATTTTCCCCTGTACTTTGCCTTCGATTTCGTATTTAGAACCTCTCATCACATGACCAAGGTATTGCATTTTTCTTTCCTTGATGGTGTTCAGTAGTTCTTTTTGTTTGTGCATGCGCTGGAGTACTTCATCGTTGGTGATCCTTAGTACCCATAAAATTCGCAGCATCCGTCTATACACATACATTTCGAAGTTTTCTATTCTCTTTTTAGTCTGTGAATTTAGTGTCCAGCTTTTACATCCATAGAGTAGGACAGAGAAGACTTAGCATCTGATCATTCAAGTTCTGAGTTCCAAACTAAGGTCTAGTCTTGTTAAAAATGATTTCATACTCATGAAGATTCTTCTCGCTTTTCGGGTCGCACTGGCTATTGATGTTAGCTCTCAAATATTTTATTGAGGTCACTTTTTCGATTGTTTGTCCCTTGACACGCAGGTGTGCATTTATTGGAGTCTTAAAAAAGACCAATAGTTTGGTCTTGGAGACATGAGATGTAATCCAAACATCTCGCTATGGTGAACTACGGAATCTATAATGCTTTGTAGTTATTGTACATCGTTCGCTATTATAACCGTATAAAAGAGTACAATTTATTTTAATGTTAACATGTGTCATTCTTGCGCAGGGGCCATGGTAACCTATTCTGCATCGTTCCAATTTTAGTATTAAAAAAAAACACCACAAAATTTTTAAAAAAACTAAAAACATTTGCCTTCTTTTCTGGGGTAATGTAATTAAGCGAGAGAAAAAAAGAATAAAAGCAGAAACGAACATATGCGCTAATGTATGCATATTCTTCTTCTTAAAGTGCCAAGCAGATTCCTGCGTAGGCGACCGTCTATTTACATCCTGTCAGATTTCTCTATTTAGAGCAGCATTTTGGAGAGACATAAAGTCGTGTATTCCTGTCCATTGTCGAATGTTCCTAAGCCATGAAAGTTTTTTTCTTCCTATTCCCCTTCTTCCTTCGATTTTTCCTTGGAGGATAAGACGTTGGAATTCGTAACGAGAACCACGCAGGATGTGACCCAGATAGGAAGTCTTTCTCTTCTTAATGGCGTCGAATAGTTCACGGCTGATCAGACCGGCTCTTCTAAGGACTTCTTCATTTCTTACCAGATCTGTCCAAGTGATCCTAAACATTCTTCTAAGAGTCCACATTTCAAATGCCTCCAATCTGTTTGTCGAGGTTACTTTAAGATTCCAGGCTTCGACACCATACAACAGGACAGACCAGACATAGCACTTAACCATTCTGTATCTGAGTTGAAAACTGAGATCATTATTTGTTAGGAATTTTTTAAATTTAAGGAAAGTTGATCGAGCTTGTTCAATTCTGCTTCTGATCTCGACTTCTGGTTCCCATTTGTTGGTAACGAGGCAGCCCAGGTATTTAAATTTAGTGACTTCCTCTATTAGAATGCCGTTTAGGTATAAAGGGGTGGCGGGGATGTTATTTTTGCTAACCACCATAAACTTGGTTTTCTTTAAGTTAATATTTAGGCCCAGGTGCTCACTTTTCTCTTGAACCATATGCAGCAGTGCTTGAAGGTCGTTTGCGTTGTCTGCTAAGATTACTGTGTCGTCCGCGTATCTAATATTATTAATTGGGATGCCATTTACTTTTATACCAATTGTACACATTGACATTACCTCGGCAAACGCTCTTTCTACGTACAGGTTAAATAGCATAGGTGAGAGAATACATCCTTGCCTTACCCCTTTCTTTATTACAATGTCTTCGGTGGTTTTAAAATTTTGAAACCTTACTTCGGCAGATTGGTTCCAGAGAGTGATAGTTGCAGCTACTGCGAAAAATTCGCTAAAACTGCAGAACATTTGCTTTGCGAATGCCCAGCGCTTTTCTGCAAGAGGCTCAGGTTTTTGGAAGGGGCCTTCCTAAAGCCCCTTGATGTCAGAAACTTAGCACCCAGGAAAATGATAAACTTTACTCGAAGTCTCGGAATCCCGGGCCTCAAATAGATTAAGGGTTATGCACTAAAGATCTGATAGGTCAAAGTGCTTGAGAGGCAGCATGGCCTTCAAGGCCCACCCTACAATCTACAATCCACAATCTAGTATGATTTCGTAGAAAAATATCTTATATTAAAGCAGGAAGTAACAATAATTAGCAAATTAGGTACAAATAATAATAAGTTATAACATGTAATGTATATTATCATAAAAACAGATTCACAAGTTTTTATAAAATTAATTCTTACCTGGGTCTATAGAAACAAAATTGAAAATGTGGGGACGTATAAGAAAAGACTCGGGGATGTTTTTGTCAATAAAATAACAATTCTGTAGAAAAATGCTTGTTTTTTAAGTTTTATCAAATTAGATCTAAAGCTTTATGAATACAATTAAAATATTTGATTAATAGAAACCGTTTTGCAGTAAACCACACGTAACAGTCAGTTATTGACAAAACTTCGTTGAAATATAATCCGGAAATTCAACAACTCGTTAACGGGATATTCAATGTTAAAATATTTATTTTTTTTTAAACAGAAATCCATTTATAAAACTTTAAATCATGATCCACATAGTTGTATCAAGTCTAAATAAATTACGCCACCAATCCAAATAAAAAGGTAATAAATATTACTGACGGTGCAAAAAAATACCAATATTTTTAAACTCATTGTTTTATTAACCAATAATTTTACATAAAATCTTGTGTCTGAAAGAAACAGGTGAGTCTCAATTAAGGCTCATTTGTTTTTAATTGTAATCTTCTTTAGGCGTGTTGAGCAAAATTTCTTCTTTCTCTATCTGTCTGTTAAAAACTGGCCTCAAGCTGACATCCCTCTTTTATTAGGTTATTTAGATAAGAAAAGGTTCGCAGCAGGACTGTAAGAACTACCGAGGCATAAGTTCACCCAGCATCGTCGGCAAACTGTATGCAAAGATATTGATTAAAGGAGTGACGAATGAAACTGAGAAGATGATATGGGATGTGCACGGAGGATTTAGAAGAGGAAGGAGATGTATGAATCAGATTTTTTTATTACGAAGTATAGTCAAAAAATCCTTAGCTAGAAGCCAAAAGGTCTACTGCGCTTTTGTGGACTTAAAAAAGGCCTATGACAGAGTGGTGAGGAGTGAATTGTGGTCAACATTATCTAAGTATGGGGTGAGCGGTAGTTTAATACGAGCACTGAAATAACTTTACGAGGATTCCGCTGCTTGTATTAGGATAAGCGAAGCTCACACGGACTGGTTTCACATCAAAAAAGGTGTTAGAAAGGGATGTGTGGCTTTGCTATGGCTGTTTAACTTATACATAGACATAGAACATAGACATAGAAATATTTTAAAGAGAGTGCATATGGATTGAAAATGAATGATTTGATCGTCAAATGCCTCCCTTACGCCAATGATCAGGTCATATTAGCGTCATCTAAAGAGAAGTTGCAGGCGATGGTTAATATTATGCATTATGCGCTGTAAATTAAAGGATAAAAATAGACGCAAGCAAAACGAAAGTAACGGTTGAAAGAGAAGAAAGCATGACAAACTGCAAGGAGCTGATTAAAAAATAAAAAGTGGAACAAGTAAATAAATTTGTATACTTGCTTTCAAAGTTTACGAGAAACGAAAGGTATGACTGCGACATTGAGCAAAGAGTGTTGACAGGGAAACAAACAAATGGGGCCCTGCATAGTTTTATTAGCAGCTAGAACGTGTCATAAAAAGCACGTCTGGCAGAATATGCATTATTTGCTCTCTTCGCACTGCACCTTCATTTCAGATAAAAGCTATTTTGCGTGGTGTAAAACTTTAACCCAAACCCAAACCCAATAATTAACTTTCCAGTGGAAGTTATAGTAAAAGTTTCGATATGCGAATCCCGAATTTTGACATATCTCCACATTTTAAGGTCCCCAGAGTCGAATACAATAGTTTTTAAATGGACGTCTCCGTATGTGTATACGTACGTATGTTCGTATGTGCGTTCGGAATTATTTTTTGTCTCGATTATCTCGGAAAAAAATAATAATATCGACGTGGAACCAATTGCATTCGACGCATATTTACGCAAATTAGAACTGATTAGATTTTCAGCAAAATCGGTTAAGCTATTTGTTATGAAGAATTAAAAAACTGAAAAAAATGGTAAACTACCTGAATTTTGCAATTTATATTTTATACTATTTTTAATACAGAATTTTAAGATCTTTTGAATGATATGATTACTACAAGTTAGGAATATTTGTATGAAAAATATGATGACAATATTTCATAAAAAGAGATAGTTTTATAAAACAAAAATGGGAATTGGAGAATTTTAAACCTGTGTCAGTATTAAGAGAAAAGCATTGAAGACGCTATAACAGTGAAAAACTATTGTTAGTAATAATCAAGCAATGTTAATAACAATTAAATATTGTTACTAACACTGATTATTAATCATAATAATTAAAAAAAAATCAATTGTTAAAAACAATTAAAAATAGCTCCCGCTTATGAAATGAGAAAAAGTATGAAAGAATACGATCGACATAAACGAAATATTGTTAATAAAAATTATAATTTGTTATAAACAATTTAATATCGTTTTTTATATTAATTTTAATAATAATAATAATTATAACAACAAAACATATGGTATTTTTTCTTTTTTTCCACTGGGAAGTTAGTCATGTCGACCTCTCGGGTCGCACACAGACCACTGATATTTTGTTATTAATTATAAATATTATTAGGCAGTTACAATTAAAAAATATAACAAATACTAGAACCACAATTTTTGTAAAATTTCCCTGTACTACAAATAATATTTGACAAATGCCGTTTAAGTAAATCTAAAAGTAATTTGTAATACAACAATGAAAAATACATAATACACAACGAAGATAAAAAAAATTATTATTTTTTTCAGCCCTTGTTCATTCAAATGCTCTAACAGCTTTAAAAATGCTTCTGATTTACTTTTGATAAAGAACAAGGGTTTTTTTCATTTTCGGAGCGATATTATAGATATGACAAAGGAACCACAACGTAAAATATTGCCAATTTTAAATAGCAATGAAAATAAAAGGCAAAACAATAAGGTGTTGCGTCTTGGAAAGCGTAAATTTTAGTATTCAGCAAATTGTTGATTTTTCATTTTATTTATTTGAAAAAGAGCCTGCGAAGGCTGAACGGAGAATCCTTTGGAATGTGTAATACATCACTGGTAGACAGGATCGGCTTATAGAAGTATTACACCGAGAAATCGACTTTAATGCTTAACAATGATTTATTATTCGATATACATTCATTATATTAAGGCCCTTTTTGAATAAAACACATAAGCAAGTTTACATCTCCGTAACGAATTTAAGAATAATAGTTAATATTTGTGTTAAAATCGTCTTCTTTTCTTAAGGTAAGGTAATGCTTGAACAAGAACATATTGCACAGAGAAATGCAAATACTGGCTGCAAAACATCAAAACAGCTGATGAAAAAACCTCTCCGGAAGAGGGCAGACGCACTCTGGACAATGGACCGGAGTAGACTAAGCAGCACGCTTGGCCTGCTCACAGGACACATCGCACTAAGGGCGCACCTCTTCAAACTTAAGCTTGCGGCCGAGAAAAACTGTCGACTATGCGGAGAAAAGGAGGTGAGCAGTATACACATTCTGTGTCACTGCCCGATGCTAGCGATGTAATGATAATGAATCCAAGCGATCTATAAGAGACAGGGCCAACAGAAATCCTGAGGTTAGCCAAAATCAACGAACTAGAATTCTGATGCCCTAAAGACACAGCAGTAGTCACAGAGGATCAAAAGATCTAGGTGACATAGGTGCCGATACCAAAGGCCCAACCTCAAGATTGCAATGTAATGTAATGTAGGGTAAAGGTAGGCAGAGACCACTTCTTTTTATATGCTACGGTTCTAACATACGTCTTTTGCTTCTTTTATTTTTATCAGCGCTTTCAAACAAGCTCGTCGGTTGTTGACTTGGCCTTTCTATAAACAATTTCGATCTGATCGAGATACGTTCGCCCTCTACCGACTTGCCCATTTACACTCGCTTTATTAATCTGTTTTGTCAATCTTTCATCCTTCATCAATCTTTTATCAATTCTCTCTTTATGTCTACGTTTATCCATCGGAGTAATTCCAGCTATACTTCTCTGACTACTCATCTCCGCAGCATTGATCTTAATTTCATGCTTTTTCTGCTAGACCCAACATTCACTACCATACATAAGTGTCTTTTTATACATCTAAAGCTACTATTTAGAAAAGAAAGTAAGCAAAAATTCTTATGTTTATTTTAATGAGTTACTCGTAATGAATTATTTGAAAGCTGAATTTAATGTTCATCGTACTTTTTAAACAAATATTTACCCATACAGGACATTCATGCACATTTCTAAATCATTTCTAAAGTTATAGTAATGGGTCCGATTTCGCGAATCCCGAATTTTTACATATCTCCACATTTCAAAGTCCTCAAAATCGAATACAATAATTTTTAAGTGGACGTCTGTGTGTGTATGTACGTATGTGCGTATGTTCGTATGTGCGTTCGGAATTATTTTTCGTCTCGATTATCTCGAGAGGAAAAAATGATATCGACGTAAGACCAATTGCAGTCGACGCATAATTACGCAACTTAGAACTGATTAGATTTTCAGCAAAATCAGTCAAGTTGTTTTTTATGGAGAATCAAAAAACTGAGAAAAACGGTAAACTTTCAGAATTGTTTTCCGTCTCGATTATCTCTAAAACAAAAAATGATATCGACAAATAATTACGCAACTTAGAACTAATTAGATTTTCAGCAAAATCGGTTAAGCTGTTTTTTATGGAGAATTAAAAAACTGAAAAAAATGTTAAACTACCTGAATTTTTCAATTTATAAATTATACTATTTTTAATACAGAATTTTAAGATCTTTTGATTAATATGATTATCGCATGTTAGAAATATTTGTATTAAAAATATTTTATTAAAAGAGATTTTGAAAAACAAAAATAGGAATTGAAAAATTTTAAACTTGTGTCAGTATTGAGAGAATAGCAGATAACGCTATAACAGTGAAAAATTATTGTTAGTAATAATCAAGC
Source organism: Agelastica alni (assembly GCA_950111635.1). Taxonomy (NCBI): domain Eukaryota; kingdom Metazoa; phylum Arthropoda; class Insecta; order Coleoptera; family Chrysomelidae; genus Agelastica; species Agelastica alni. The sequence continues at coordinate 39,597,360 of OX467712.1, forward strand.
ATTGTTTATATCAATTAAATATTGTTACTAACAAATAATTATAAAGCATAATAAAAAAATTTTTTTATTGTTATATATATATATATATATATATACAATTAAAAATAGCTTCCGCTTATGAAATAATAGGTAAAAGTTTAAAAAAATACGGGTGACATAAACAGAATATTGTTTATGACACTTATAATTTGTTATAAACAATTTGATATCGTTTTTATAATAATTTTAATACTAATAATTACAACAACAAAACATATCGTATTTTTTCATTCTTTCCACTGAGAAGTTAGTCGTGTGGACCTCTCGGGTCGCACCCAGACCACACTGATATTTATGATTTTTAAAATTTGTGATTACATACGAGATTCATTCAAGGACCGACTCTGCGTTTAAAAAGAACATTCAAAAGACAAAATACAATAGCCACACAAATATTAATAAAGAAATGTCGGTAGAACATAATTTGCAATGTATCTCATTTCTGTCGCATTCACGAAGTATTTCCAGTGTATTTCTGGCGGTTTCAGCTTTATTGTAAAGGCAAAAAAGCACTGAAAAGGACTCGAAAATTGGATTGAACGATCTCAAAGAAGAGGTCCAACCGGAACGTATCCAGAATCCTTGTGTAAGCGATAGAAATTTACGAATTATCAAATTATATTTTTTGGAATGAATGTAATTTTCACAAAAATCTAATTTTACTTATTTTTTACGGTACTTCTTTGCCTTTAAAAGAGTTATAATTGTTTTTTGTATCGTCATAATTTTAAATAATGTTATTAATAAGTTCTGAGAACTAATGCTAATAACTGCAAAGAAAGTAGTAGTAATATAAACCCGATAAAAGCTACTGGCTTCGATTTAATAACAGGAGAATATTAAAACAGCTTTCAAAAAAAGCATTTGTTAAGTTGACATATCTAATCAATGCTGCGATTACATTAAAATATGTTCCTTCACTGTAAAAAGTGGTAAAAATAGTTATGATATGAAAACCAGGTAAATCACCACATGTAACTTTCTCATATATGCTAATATCACTGCTACCTATAATGACTACATTATTCGAAAAGCTGCTTCTTAAAAAAAATACAACCAAAAGTCCGGTCCTATATTTCCTCTATACATGTGATCTGCCAGAACTTGATAATTACTTTAGATCTGCTTTTGCCGACGACACCGCCTTGTAAGCAGTGGGTAAATATAATGCAGAAACAGCCAATAAATTACTAAATACCATAAATCAATTCCAAAAATGGACTAGATAATAAAAGATTAAATTGAATGAGGGCAAATCAGTTAATATTAATTTCATTAAAAAAAAAACTTTTAGTACCAATAAAAAAACTGCTGCGAAGGGGAAGAGAGTAGCATATACATTTTGTTGCTGCCAGATGCTAGCGGTGTACAGGTACCAATCCTGGGGCCGCATAATAATGGATCCAAGTGATCCAAATGAGACAGGGCCATCAGAAATCCTGCGGTTTGCCAAAACCAGCGGACTGGAGTTCCGATGCGCTGAAGACGCAGCGGTAGTACCAAAGGATCAAAGATCTAGGTGACAAAAGTGCCTCTACCAATAGCCCAATCGCAAAAATGTAATGTTATGTAAGTACCAATAAAAAACGAGCGAGCCTTACAGTAGTTGCATATGATGTGTAACATTTAATATCTCACCTTAGTAACAAGCAATTTTAAAATTATATTCTGAAAAAAATCGGTCAGGTATTATTTGAAATGATTTATCATAACAAACAACAATTTTTTTTAATGAAAATTGTATTTTATTTAATTGACACTAGGAGTGAAAGAAATCAACCTCAAAATTTAAAAAAGCTAAATACTAAATTTTTTTTTTTTATGAAAATAGTCGCGTGGGCCGCGGACGGCCCGCACTGTGACTATTAGAAGGGGAAGGGATTATAGAAAGGAAATGATTGAGGACACGCTTTTTAAAAAGTTGCAGGTCAGAGTTCTCTGGAAAAACATAATTTTGAAAGCTTAATCCATTCTGTAGCAGCCCTGTAAAAGAAGGATTCTTGATGAAGATTGGTCCTTGCAGTGTCAATCTTGAAAGTAAATGGGTGAGACTGATCAGCGTGCCGAGTTCTTCGGCCGAATGTGGCCAATGGTGGTACAAGAGTTTTTATTTTTTTGGAGCATCTGCCATGGAAATATCTGTAGAGCAATGACTGGTCTGCAACTCTTCTTCTATGTTCTAGAGGGTGAAGGGTATCTGTGAGAGTTGAGCTGTTTATCAAGCGAATGGCTCTTTTTCTGAATGGAATCTAGAAGACGAAGAGAATGCCTTGGTGCTGAACCCCAAATGTGCGAGCAATACTCCAGTAGAGGTCGGATTTGAGCCTTGTACGTCGTCAACAGTTGATCAGGAGTAAAAAACTTTCTGGCTTTCTACAGAAAACCCAGCCTCTGGCTTGCCGACTTTGCGATGTTAGCAACATGGTCATGCCAAGACATATTATTGGACACCGTGATTCCAAAATCGAGATGGAGGGACTTGGTTCAAGGGTATTTCCGGACATTGTGATGGGATGATTTGAGGAATTCACTTTCTTGGAAAACGTGGCACTTTGTGTTTTTTGGGCGTTGATCTGAACAAGATTGTTGGTTCCCCACTCGACGATTGCTTTAAGATCTCTATTGATGGAATCAACCTGTTCCTGCCTGAGTCTATTTGTATCATTCACCGAAAGTGATCGATAGGATGTGAAAGTTGAGACAAGTGTGCTATCGTCTGCGAAACTGTTAATGGGGTTCGTGGTGGTTTTCAAGAGGTCGTTGATGTGTAAAAGAAATAAGGTGGGGGACAGGATGGAATCCTGGGGGACCCCGGCATTGGTTTTAAACGCATCAGAAGAAATACCGTCAACTGCCACATGTAAGGAGCGATCTTGCATGAAGCTCAACAGCCATTGGCGCAGTTTGGTTGGGCGACCGTAGGCAGATAATTTACTTAACAATGCCTGGTGCCAAACGCGGTTAAAGGCTTTAGATATATCCAAGGCTATTGCACGGGATTCACCAAACTTTTCAATAATGTTTGTCCAGAGCTGAGTGACATAAGCCAGCAAATCTCCAGTAGACCGAAATATTTTATTCGAATAATTATTTATTATTACTTACTTAATTTTTTTATGAATTATCTGCACTTTATTGGGACTTATTATCAACAGTAAATATTTATTTGTATGATTTACGCATATAACAGCAAACTTTATACACAACACTGTAACTTAAGTGCACAGCTGATGGCTGACAGTACAGTCCTCTCGGAAAATTGGATGACGGCTATCTGACTGAATCTGGATAGCGCGCGCTTCCGTGACTATTACACTTACATACTTTCGTTCCCTTTCACGAAATCACTCCCACAAATTGCAAGAAAGCGAGAGCAAAGATGTTACACATCAAAAACCTATGGACAAGATATCCCACATAGCAACACGGCCAAATAATTTGGCTTAACATTAGATACGAAGCCTCGTTTTAAAACACACATAAAGAAAAAAAAGGACAAACTATTATGTATATAAAAATTTATTGGCTCCTATAAAGATAGTCGGGACTGTCAACGCATAACAAGGTTTTCATTAACAAGCGTATTAAAAAACCAGTATGGACGTACGGTATAAAATTATGGTGGTGTACCGAACAGACCAACATGAAAATAATACAAACCTTTAAAAACAAAGTATTTAGGGGCATAGTTAATGCAGCTTAGTATATCCTTAATGAAGGCCTTCATATGGATCTACGAATGGAGCTCATTAACAAAGAAATACAAAAGTTTGCAAAAAATCACGAAAGAAGACTTTTTCATCATGAAAACATCGAGGCCATCCCCTGAATAACTCGAACCGGAAGAGAAGACTGAAGAGGACCAAACCTCATGAACCACGCGAGAGCCTTGGGGATTCTCGTGCTGACAGGTAGATCTGATACTCGTATACTATGATAGAACCTCCTTCAGGATTCTCTTGCCCCTAATTTGCTAGCAAGTAACACAAACTCTTCGTCAAACTCTTATGGCAGTGGCATTACTTAAGTCATTGTTTTCAGAGAATATTATTCTTCAATATGGCAAAATAAATCAGTTTTAGTTTTACTTAAAGTGACAAAATGGCAATACATTTAATTAAACAAGAAAATAATTTATAGTATAGTTTGAAATGGAGCAGTTTTATAAAGTTGGTAACAGAATGAAAGGCGGAAAGGAGCATCAGCTGTGATAACTGTAACATAGACCATTGTTCAAATTCTAAAGCTCACGATTCCAGCTGATTAAAGTGATTTAGCAATGCCATCTGTTGGTTTCTAGTAAACAAAACGAAAGTAATGGTTTTTGAAAGTTTCGATTGAGGGAGAAAGAGTGGAACAAGTAAATCAATTTGTGTACTTGGGTTTAAAGTTTACGAGAGATGGAAAGTATGACAGTGACATTGAGCAAAGGGTGTTGGCAGGAAAACAGATGAATGGGGCACTGCATAGCTTTATGAACAGCCAGAAAGTGTCAAAAAAGGCACGTCTGGCGGTGCATACAGGTGTGTTGGTTCCTACACTTATGTATGGTAGTGGATGTTGGGTTTGGCAGAAGAAGCATGAAAATAGGATTAATGCTCCGGAGATGAGTAGTTTAAGAAGTATAGCCGCAGTGACTCGGTTGGATAAAGTAAAAAATAGTGAGATGAGAGAACGCTGTGGTGTAAAAGAAGATGTAGTTACAAAGATAGATAAAGGAATGCTTTGGACACGTAAAAAGGATGTATAAAGGAAGATTGACGAAACAAATTTATAAGGCGAGTGTGAATTGACAAGTCGGTAGAGGTCGACCTCGGCGAATATATCTCGATCAGATCAACATTGTTTTGAAGAAAGGCTAGTTTAAGAGTACCAACAACCGACGAGCATGTATGAGAGCACTGATGAAAGTAGAGGAAGCAAAAGGTGTGTGTAAGAACCGTAGCAAGTGGAGGGAAGTGGTCTCTGCCCTAAAATAAATATAACCCAGTACAAAAAGTACAATGTTATGCATGACGCCCTAAAAATCAAAGGGATAAAAATAAATGTAAGCAAAACAAAAGTAATGGTTTTTGAAAGAGAAAAAAGCAGGACAAACTGTGAAGTTCTGATTAAGAGAGAAAGAGTGGAACAAGTAAATGAGTTTGTATACCTGGGTTTAAAATTTACGAGAGATGGAAAGTATGAAAGCGACATTAAGCGAAGGGTGTTGGCAGGAAAAAAATGAATGGGGTACTGCATACCTTTATAAACAGCCAGAAAGTGTCAAAAAAGACACGTCTGGCTGTGCATAGAGTAGTGTCGGTTCCTACACTTATGTATGGTAGTGAATGTTGGGTTTGGCAAAAGAAGCATAAAAATAGGATTAATGCTGTGGTGATGAGTAGTCTGAGAAGTATAGCTGGAGTGACTTTGATGGATAAAATAAAGAATAGTGAGATAAGGAAACGATGTCGTGTAAAAGAAGAAGTGGTTACAAAGATAGATAAAGGAGTGCCTAAATGGTTTAGACACGTAGAAAGGATGGGTAAAGGAATATTGACAAAACAAATTTATAAGGCGAGGGTGAATGGACAAGTTCGGTAGAGGTCGACCTCGGTGAACATATCTCGATCAGATCAACATTGTTTTGAAGAAAGGCTAGTTTAAGAGTACCAACAACCGACGAGCATGTATGAGAGCACTGATGAAAGTAGAGGAAGCAAAAGGTGTGTGTAAGAACCGTAGCAAGTGGAGGGAAGTGGTCTCTGCCCTAAAATAAATATAACCCAGTACAAAAAGTACAATGTTATGCATGACGCCCTAAAAATCAAAGGGATAAAAATAAATGTAAGCAAAACAAAAGTAATGGTTTTTGAAAGAGAAAAAAGCAGGACAAACTGTGAAGTTCTGATTAAGAGAGAAAGAGTGGAACAAGTAAATGAGTTTGTATACCTGGGTTTAAAATTTACGAGAGATGGAAAGTATGAAAGCGACATTAAGCGAAGGGTGTTGGCAGGAAAAAAATGAATGGGGTACTGCATACCTTTATAAACAGCCAGAAAGTGTCAAAAAAGACACGTCTGGCTGTGCATAGAGTAGTGTCGGTTCCTACACTTATGTATGGTAGTGAATGTTGGGTTTGGCAAAAGAAGCATAAAAATAGGATTAATGCTGTGGTGATGAGTAGTCTGAGAAGTATAGCTGGAGTGACTTTGATGGATAAAATAAAGAATAGTGAGATAAGGAAACGATGTCGTGTAAAAGAAGAAGTGGTTACAAAGATAGATAAAGGAGTGCCTAAATGGTTTAGACACGTAGAAAGGATGGGTAAAGGAATATTGACAAAACAAATTTATAAGGCGAGTGTGAATTGACAAGTCGGTAGAGGTCGACCTCGGCGAATATATCTCGATCAGATCAACATTGTTTTGAAGAAAGGCTAGTTTAAGAGTACCAACAACCGACGAGCATGTATGAGAGCACTGATGAAAGTAGAGGAAGCAAAAGGTGTGTGTAAGAACCGTAGCAAGTGGAGGGAAGTGGTCTCTGCCCTAAAATAAATATAACCCAGTACAAAAAGTACAATGTTATGCATGACGCCCTAAAAATCAAAGGGATAAAAATAAATGTAAGCAAAACAAAAGTAATGGTTTTTGAAAGAGAAAAAAGCAGGACAAACTGTGAAGTTCTGATTAAGAGAGAAAGAGTGGAACAAGTAAATGAGTTTGTATACCTGGGTTTAAAATTTACGAGAGATGGAAAGTATGAAAGCGACATTAAGCGAAGGGTGTTGGCAGGAAAAAAATGAATGGGGTACTGCATACCTTTATAAACAGCCAGAAAGTGTCAAAAAAGACACGTCTGGCTGTGCATAGAGTAGTGTCGGTTCCTACACTTATGTATGGTAGTGAATGTTGGGTTTGGCAAAAGAAGCATAAAAATAGGATTAATGCTGTGGTGATGAGTAGTCTGAGAAGTATAGCTGGAGTGACTTTGATGGATAAAATAAAGAATAGTGAGATAAGGAAACGATGTCGTGTAAAAGAAGATGTGGTTACAAAGATAGATAAAGGAGTGCCTAAATGGTTTAGACACGTAGAAAGGATGGGTAAAGGAATATTGACAAAACAAATTTATAAGGCGAGGGTGAATGGACAAGTTCGGTAGAGGTCGACCTCGGTGAACATATCTCGATCAGATCAACATTGTTTTGAAGAAAGGCCAGTTCAAGAGTACCAACAACCGACGAGCATGCATGAGAACACTGATGAATGTAGAGGAAGCAAAAGATGTGTGTAAGATCCGTAGTGGAAGTGAAAGGAAGTGGTCTCTGCCTACCCCTACAGGAAAAAGGCGTGACTATTTGTATGTATGGTTTCTGGATGAGTTTACGCTAAAACGTGGAAGCTACATAGAACGTTATTCGGTAAATACCCCGATTTCGTAAAAATGTAACATAGAATCTTATTCGGCCAAACCCTTTAAAAATTTATGTTTAACCAAGTTTTCCCTTATCATTAATTTTAGTTGCGTCTTAAAAATTGTTTTGTAGAGATCCATTTTCCTTTGTTAATCGCATATTGTTGCTTTACCAGCTCAGTGATTTATAAAAGAAAATTGTGGTATTGAATCCCCAAATGAAAACGAATTAAGTACGCCTTTGTTACCAGAATAAACATTACAAAAACTGGGCTCCCAGGTCTAAGTGACAAACCTATTTCTTCCGTTATTTGTAATGTTAAATGACCGCAGTTAATTCCGACAGATATATTCCTTTTGATTAGTGATTCATTTAAAACAGATTTTTAGCGGTATGACCTCATTTTATTTTTCCATGTGTGAAAAACAAGAAAGGTACAAATAATTAGGATTGTTCTTAAATATGATCGATTTATCAGTATTCTCGTGCTCGTGTTAGTGGTATTCTTTAATTTTTTTATTAATAACACTAGTCATCAGTGGTTTTGTTGCCCTTGAATTAAAAATAATTTCTATTAAATGTATGCCAACAGTTTATGAAACTATGAATGATTTTGGAATATTGGCTCTGGTTTTCTTTAAATCTGCATTTTCATATTACAGTGCAACAGAAGTAGCTTGGCGGGCGACCAGCCTCTAAAGTAATAAATATTCGGCTGAATATACTTCTTATTCGTAAACTTCTTCCTCCGATTGTACTTGAGACTCACGATTTTGTCGTCGCCGATCGGATCGTTATTCAAATGTTTTAAAAGCTTTTCTTTTTTAATTTTTTTTGGAAAAATCTCTTTGTAATGACCAGCAGAAATTTGCCGTCATGTGACGGTTTCATCTACCTAATACCTGTCCTTCACCACGTTTAGATGTTGGTGGAAGAATTCTTCCCTGCTTCTTACTGTAATTTTCCAGATTATCAGGATCTTAAAGCAATCGTCGAATGGGGAACCAACAATCTTGTTCAGTTCAACGCCCAAAAAACACAAAGTGCCACGTTTTCCAAGAAAGTGAATTCCTCAAATTATCCCATCACAATGTCCGGAAATACCCTTGAACCAAGTCCCTCCATCTCGATTTTGGGAGTCACGGTGTCCAATAACATGTCTTGGCATGACCATGTTGCTAACATCGCAAAGTCGGCAAGCCAGAGGCTAGTTTTTCTGTGGAAAGCTAGAAAGTTTTTTACTCCTGATCAACTGTTGACGACGTACAAGGCTCAAATCCGACCTCTACTGGAGTATTGCTTGCACATTTGGAGTTCAGCACCAAGGCATTCTCTTCGTCTTCTAGATTCCATTCAGAAAAGAGCCATTCGTTTGATAAACAGCTCAACTCTCACAGATACCCTTCACCCTCTAGAACATAGAAGAAGAGTTGCAGACCAGTCATTGCTCTACATATATTTCCATGGCAGATGCTCCAGAGAAATAAAAACTCTTGTACCACCATTGGCCACATTTGGCCGAAGAACTCGGCACGCTGATCAGTCTCACCCATTTACTCTCAAGATTGACACTACAAGGACTACAAGGAATCTTCATCAAGAATCCCTCTTTTACAGGGCTGCTACGGAATGGAATAAGCTTCCAAAATCAGTTTTTCCAGAGAACTATGACCTGCAACTTTTTAAAAAGCGTGTCCACAATCATCTCCTTTCTATAATCCCTTCCCCTTCTAATAGTCGCAGTGCGGGCCGTCCGCGGCCCACACGGTAGGTCTACCCTTTTTGCGACTATTTTCATAAAAAAAAAATATATATATATTCAGTTAACTGTAAAGAAAGTGCGCTCATATTTGCTCCTAAAGGTTTCTAACATCTTTTGCACAATTTCTCTATAATTTGGTGCTTTTACCTTAGAAATGCTCTATAACCAACACAAATTCTCTCCAAGCTGCACTTTTAGAATTGGTCATAATTTTTATGAAGTTTGTTTTTGTATAAACCTATGTCTAAAAGTAATTTTGCGATATTATTACAGGAGACAAGTTCTTCATTTTCGCTAAAAAACGGTTATATTTTACTTTCCTTGTCTTGTATGGTGTAATTGTTACTTTTGGTTCTAATAATTTTTTTCTTTTGGTCTTGATGCAAGACGTTCTGATGCCTGTTTTTATAAATTTAGATTTCGTATTAAATCGCTGAGCTCATTTTAAGAAACAACAGCGGAACTGATGTTTCACCTTCATATTTGCTACCACTTGTAGCTAGTTTGTCCGTTTCTTCGTTACCAGAAATACATTTATGCCCTGGCACCCAAAAAAAAGTGACTTTATTATGGTTAGCCAAGGTTTGTAGCACATTCCCGGACAATTTTTGAGTCTATTCTCCATGATGCCAATGCTTTAAGAGCCGCAAGTTGGAAAAAAGGGGTGTTTCATATAAAAAAGCTAGTGCTGACGTTATCATTAAAATGATATTTACCCTGTATAATAGATTATTATTTCAAAAAATAGTAAATTAAAATAAAAATCGACCTGTTTCTGGATTTTTTATATTGCTGGTTATTTAGCTAATCATAAATTTATGCGTTACTTTATGGACGCATACAAATATTTTTTAAAAAAAATATATTTTTACGCCAAAAATATTGTAGGCAATAATTGGAATCCTAACGGCAAATAATAAATAATCAAATCTACGTGGGATTGTTTCCATTTTCGCTTATTTTTATAGTTCGCTTTAAATTTAATTAACAGACACATTTTCCCGAAAAAAAATCTCGAAATAAAAGTAACATGAAATCAGATCTCAGCGCAAATCACAGAGCGAAGTACACCATGGTACAAAAGAACAATTACTAATCTGTTTCACCATCTACATTTTAGACAGCATAAGAGGAGCCAGAAAGGGATCGGCCCATGAATCTAAAAAAATAAATACGCATACGGAAATTTAAAAGTTTTTTTAATTCATTGATTATTCATTTGATAATAAAATTATTTGAATCCAAAGTGGTCCTAATTTTAGACAACAAACATATGTTAAAATTAAAATAATCTTTTTAATAAATAAAAAATGTTTGTAATGATAATAATATTGTTTATTTTCAAAAATTTACAAAGTGTAATAAAAAATATAAAATAAACATGATAAATGACTTAAGAAAGCTTGTATGTAATATTACCTAATAAATAATATTAATAAATTATTTCATAAACAATATTCATTATAAATAGAAATATATACAACTATCGATCCATCCAAATAAATTCATCAATTACTCATCTTTTAATAAAATTACCGTGAATCCAAGCTAGCTCCAGGTTAGGTTAGGTTAAAACGGCGATTCGGAGAAAACCCACTTGGGCCTTTTGGCCCGTTATGATACCGTGATGGACGGCGGTGTCTTCCCCCTCCACCGTGAGAACCAGTTGGAACTTTTAATAAAAGTGTGATGTCTTTAATGCTAACTGAGCTGAGATCAGATAAGTCATCAAAGTTCGGTTGCCCTAGTATAGAAAGCCGTTTTCTTCCTCATCGTGACAGCTTCTACAGAAGTCGTGTCGTATGCGCCGTGTATGGGATTCACCTGCCCTGTATCCTGTTATGGCCGCAATCGCATTTCCAATGGACTCCGTGGATAGAAATATCATTAGTTTAATAATGATATAAAAGTCTGTGGCAAAAAAACTACGGTTCAATGCCAACCCACCACAAAAAAAAAACATTAGTTCGACGTAGATCTAGTTTAGGCCAAATCTGTTTCGATGATGTGTATGTGGGTTCATTTTGCCACCTTAAGATGGCTTTTTGAACTACTTTGCTGTGCAGGAGGAGCCGGCAGTTTGCAATCGGTACTCCTTGCTGAGATGAGACAGATACAGCTGGGAGGGTGGTGCTCTCTCTTGCTAGCTCGTCCGCCTTACAGTTACCTGGTATGTTCCTGTGTTCGGGTACCTTGACAATGTGAACTCTAAACTTAGTTGCTAGCTCATTCAGGGCGGCTCATCCACAGTAATTCTCACTAACTCTTGTATGCGGCATGCTCCCGAAATTCCGAAAATTAAAACAACCTAAAATAGTAAAATACCCAAGCAAAAAATTATTTCAATCTCACCTTGGTTTACAGAAACTGATCGTCAAGATATAAATATAAATTTGTTAATTTGGTGGGTGTTTAAAACGTTTGACTTCTTTGGTTTTTCTTTTTAAAAATGCTTTCACTTTCAGATGTTTAGCATTAGCATGCAAGGACATTGCCACGTCTTTTTTTCGTTCTCTATAGAGTACTCTGCCAGCGGTCTCTCTACTTGCAAATTATGCCCGAGCTCAGCCGTAGAGGGTAGAAGAAAAAAAAATATAAAAGTGAGCCGCGCCACCGACTTAGACGGTTCAAGCCGGAAACCCCTAGGTCTTATAGGCACTAGCAGAGCCACACGATAAACAACTGAGATTATGGTGAACTAAATAAATAAAATTATAGCTAAAATATATTAGATACTTTACTCCTACAATAAATCAAAGTACACAGATCAATAATAAAATTATAACAAATATAGTCAAAATTAACAGCCAACAATAAATCAAAGTACACAGTTCAATAATAAACTTATAACAAATATAGTCAAAATCAACAGCTAACAATAAATTAAAAATCCAAAGTTTACGATTCCATAAAATAACCAAAACAAAAGTAAGAGTAACAAACTTTACCAAGTTACCAAAAAAAACGTATACAAGTCAACTTTTTAATAATACTTAATCAAACGTTCACATAAGGCTGCTAATTTACTCATGTTTTTACCATTTACATAAAGATTTACACTGTTAAAACAATCGAGCTTATTTAAAAATATTTCTTTTTACAATGGCTGTCCTTCAAAATATCAATATTGTAGGATATTTACAAATAAGTATGAAGAAAACATTTTTACTTGGACACAAAGAACTATTGAGAAGATTACTTTAATCAAAGTTCAGCCTTGGCATATTATCCAATGCAATAAATAGTTTTCAACAATGCACCATATTAATAAATTAAAACAAAACTTAATCGTGGTGTCAAAAACAAATCACGTCGTTTAAATATTCTAAAATAAATCACTTGTAATCTTTGGGTATACGAATTCACTACTCCTGTGGCCGGTTTGATTATGGAACGGCACCTGCTAATTAATAATGGCTTCCCTCAATCAAATCCCGCACGCGGTTATTTTAACTCGACACCAAAATCCAAAATATCAACAACAAAGGTAAGATAGAATGGTCAAGTTAAAAATTAAATGGTTTTTCTTCAAAATCCAATTAAGATGGCCCAAATACAGCCAGATATGAAAGAAAAACCGTAGAGGTTCTGCACACTTGCCAAAATCACACCGTCCCAAAATTCTCACCACACCACTCCCAAGACTGCCACCAAACGACTGACTACTTCCCAGGCCGGATATCAAGAAAAATGACACGGAACCGACGTCAACCAACAATATTCGCAAATCTATGTTCCACACTCAGAATCGCGCTCGTCCGTGTTGATAGCCAGCCCCATCCACACAGAAATGCAAACCAAACAATAATATAACCGACAACACACAACAATCGAGGCCAAAAACCAAAGCAAAATCTAATAACGAAAAACCCCCACTCAATCTCCAGCGATTAACAATCGAATCCTATCACAACAAGGTATGCAACACTATTTACAACGAATGATATATTTAAATTACAACAAAATACGGTACGCGACACTATTTGCGAGTACCTGAAGAATACAAAACTATCAGAGACACAATTATAATGGAACTGTAGAAGGGAAAAAATAGACACGTTACAACATTTTATGAAAATGAATATTTAATTTTTCTTTTTTTTTCAATTAAAAAATTCTTCATATTCTTCACATATGGTTCTTGATTTTGTTGGTAGGATTTTAGGGAGGATATTTTTGCGGCCTTCATGATTTCTAGTGAATTACACTCACTTTCACTATCATTGTCAGTATCTATGATATTGTCTCTGCATGTCTAGGATACGTTGGTAGGTAGGTATAAAAACTGACCTCACAATTATTAATGCACCTAACATTCACAAAATAATCAAAATAACCTTTGACGTTTTACACAAATTGTTTAAAGCTTGCTTTTTCAAATTAACAGTTAGATCAGTTAATATACCGTCGGAGTTCTGACGAAGATTACGCGCAGTTTTTTTTTATTTTTCCTTGTTTTATTAAGTTACAATCAAATTTTTATTTACGCAAGACTTTATTTGGTCTATTTACACAAATTTAGTCAATTAAAAAACATAACACTTTTAGCATTAGCGAGTAATATTTAGGATTAAAAGAGTGATGCCCCTAAATGTAGACAGCACGTTATGCAATTTCTTTAAAAATAGGACACGTTTTCTTAAGTAGCATGCTATGAAAATAAATGTCATGTCATTTATATTGTCAATTTCTTGAACGAAATATAATTGTTTCCGAACATTTTAGAAAAAGCTCAAGCTGCCACACATAATTTGTTACCGCTAAAATCCAAAGGAAGGTACGAAATTACCTATCAAAAATTTATGGATTGGCGACACAAGCATAACGTTAAATCCTTTTCGGAGAATGTTTTACTTGCGTATTTTGAAGAAATATCAAAAACTATGAAGCCATCTTCTCTATGGGCCATTTATTCGATGCTAAGAACTACACTAAACATTAATAATAACATTAACATTGCAAATCATCCAAAACTAATAGCCCTACTGAAGCGGAAATGGGATGGTTTTAGAAGTAAAAAATCTAAAATCCTTTCTACTGAACAAATTAATAAGTTTCGGAAAGATGCCCCAGACGATAAACATTTGTTGTTAAAGGTAAACAATTAAAATGATGTATAATTGTCATCACAAAAAAATGAGTTTTTGATTTTTGTTTTCATGTTATCCTCATTATAGGATTAAGCGGGGCTTGCCGTAGATAAGAACTTAAAAATATAAAAATGGAACACATTCAGGACACAGGAAAATCCTTGATAATTGATATTCCAGATTTTAAAACTAAAACGAGACGTTCATTTGTAGTACCAAAAACGTTTTATATTACATGTCAAAAATACATGAATTTGCGTCCTGCTGAAAGGGAACTTCCTTTATTTCTTAATTACAGAAATGGAAAATGCCTAAAACAGGTTGTGGGGATAAACACAATCAAAAGTACACCACGTAAAATTGCTGAATATCTTGAGCTGCCGAAACCAAAGCAATATACTGGCCATTGTTTTAGGAGATCATCAGCCACTATATTAGTTGATGCAGAAGGTGATATGCTATCATTAAAATGACTTGGTGGCTGGCAATCTTCAACAGTAGCGGAAGGCTCTGTGAATCAATCTCTTAAAAATAAAAATGACAACGCATTACGAATATCGGAGGCAATTACCAAATATCAATCTTCGCCTTCTGATGTACCGAACAGTACTACAATTATAAATAACCGGTCATCACCATTAAATAATAAGGCACAATCGATTTACAATAATTGTTCAATTGTTATTAACAACTATTATAATAAAGTTTAAATGATTGCGATGTTTTCTATTTAATGGAAGAAAATAAATGGGCGTAGAAAAAGTATAGTACGTTACACGAGTTGTAAGCCCATTACGCACTCATGAAATTTATGCACGAAGCCGCGCAGCGTAATGGGTTACTTACAACTCTTGTTACGTAATATACTAATTTTAGAATGTATGCATCATAAACCATACATAATGAACGCAAAAGCGTGTATAATCAAGTCTTTATCGCATGCGGTGCGTATAAAGGTTGCTAGGTAACAGCTTTAATCAACAAAATTTATGTCAAATATTGTGAAATGTCGAATTTATCGAATAGTGTTTAATTTGTAAATTTACCTTTAAATACCTGCAACAAAGATTTATTTTAAATAAATATTAACTAAATTAATACACCAAAGTTTTGAAGATTTATAAATTCTGGACATTTCCAACATATACGCTAACATTACCGACTCGTCGATATTTTGCTTCTGCTTCATCGATAATAACAATTTTTTATATTTGTAATGTAAATGACTGGATTTCGCAGGAATTAAATTCATCTCGGCTTCAGCCGCTAATTTTTCAACTGACATTATTAATAAACTCGTAGCAACAATGAAGTTTAAATTAAATGATGTGTGAAATCACATGAATCTATCCACTCGATAAAATGCACAAAAGTTATTTTAGTGGACCTCAAGTTATGATGCCTACTAAAAAATATCATAATAATACATATCATAGTCGCCTTTAAAGCATTCACAACTCGCTGCTCATGTTTTAAAGGACTAATTATGAATAAGTGTAATAATATACCAATTTTAAATAAATTAATTATCTGAAGAACTATCTTTATACCAACCAAACTTAGTCCTCCTCTTATACGTACGAGGTCTGCATTGTTATAAGCAGCATGTCATTGTACATTCGATTCAAAAAAATGCTAACGGGAGATAAGATCCTGCATGTTCAATTAATTAAAAAACCTATCTTTTGTTTTGCTCCTTTTCAGCTTTTTTGGCGAGAGTAAAGACACGCCCGTGAAATGAAAAGTCAAGTTTTTTGTAGGCCCCTTGTGAAAAATTTTATTTAATAAATATTTGATTTTCTCTCTCAATAAAAAAAAATATACGAACAATTTTTATTTAAAAGAAAGGGAAGAATAAACGCGACCATGAATATATTAATGACACGGTTATTTCTAAACGTTGCCGAGTTTTTGTTAACGATTTAAAATTATTTAAGACCAGTGTAGCAAATTTTCTGAAACAGTACAATAATGGTTTTTTTGAAAAAAAAAACCAATTTATCTATTTTTATTCTGTGTAAATAAATACTTTACTGTTAAAATTTATTAAACTAAACTTGTGATCAATATGCATACTGACTCGCACAAAAAATTGGCAGTCACTGGGACTGACGACAAAAGTGAAAACTAACATACATACCTATAGTTACGCCTTTTTCCCGTAGAAAACGGTTGTTACATACGTCTTTTGCTTCTTATACTTTCATCAGCACTTTCAGTCGATCTCTACTTACCTGCTTAGACACACTCACCTTATAAATATGTCGTTTCAATCTTCTTTAATCCATCCTTTTTAGGTGTTCAAATCCTCTAAGCACTGTAAAAAAGTTACTATTATTTTGTAATTATATTAGACATATATAAGCGGGGGTCCTACATCTTCTGCCGCATCCCGCATTTCGATCGCCAAACTCTCTTATCTCTCCATAAATCCTCTTGGATGGCTCTCGTTCATGCGTTGCACGTAACCATACCATATTAACTGTCGAGTTTTTATTCTTTCTGAGGTTCTATGAATTCTATTTGTTCTCCACCTAATTTCATTATTTGGAATGTGCTCTCTCCTTGATATGCGACAGGCTCTTCTTAGATAGTCCATCTCCACACAGTGAATATAAATATTTGGGAAGCCTAATCTCGAACAAAGGATCTTCAGAACGTGACATAAAACACAAAGCACAATAGGATCAGAGAACGGTACATATTCTCAACTCATTACTTTGGTCCAACCAAATTAGCTTAAGGACTAAGAAGACAATCTACACAGCAGTTGTAGAGCCCATCCTAACGTATGAGGCAGAATGCTGGCAAATGACAGAGAAGACAAAAAGAAAGATTATATGAGACATACGGTTTAGTATTGGTTAGAATTATGATTAATTTTTTTATGAAAGGGATCGTCTGCCGTTGTTTATTTTAATAATAAGTAAAATTATACGAAAAGTATTGTGAGAAACGGGTTTTTCTGCGATCCACAAAGCGTGCCCGCGCTCACACAGTCATACTTTCTGTGAGACAAACTTTGAAACCAAGAATGCAAACTCATTCACTTGTTTCACCACGCAGTTTGTCATGCTTTATTTTCTTTCAAAAACCATTACTTTCGTCTTGATTAAATTCACTTTCATTTCTTTGGTGTTTGGGACATCACTTATAATATTAACCATCGCCTGCAACTTCTCCTCTGATGGCCTTAGATGACCTGATCATTGATGTAAAGAAGGCATTTGACGATCATATCAATCATTCTCAATCCATACTCCTTTAAATTTTTTAAACAACCTTCTATAAGTAACACACATTTCTGTCTAACACCTTTTTTGATGTTAAACCAGTCTGTGTAAGCTTCATTTATCCTGACACAAGCACCGGAATCTTCGTACAGTGATTTCAGTGCTTGTATCAAATTAACGTTCACCCCATACATAGACAAGTTGACCATAATTCATTGGATCACTACATAATATTTGTATGTAAATACATTTTAAATTAAGAGACGGAAAAATGTTGCAATCACAAAGTTCCGATTATAAAAATTATTGTAACAGAATGCCGAATGCTCCTTCCATGATTAATATTTTCTGTCTACAATATAATTTTTTGACAATGATTTATACACTTTAGAAATTATTCTTTAAGCCAACTTTAAAGTTGATTATTTTGCTTGGGCCTTAAATATTAATAAATGCAAATCTTAATGAACGGAAATAAACTGCTGGAATTGATATAAAAGAGACCGAGGAAAAAGATGAAAAATACTTACAGAAGTGATAAATGGTTTCTTTCAGTAATTTATGTAGGAATTTATATTTAAATCTTTATGACAAGAAGATTTTTAACGCCAATTAATAGCTATTTTTCATAAATACCCATAAAGCTTGAGTTAAAATGCATGTATGGAAATATTTGAATGTAATTTTTATTGACACTTTTTATTGTCAATTTTATTTTTGTTTATACCGAAAGTGGACAGCAACTTAGTTATAGTAAATAAAACACCATCTGGATTATTATTGCATTTTGGAATATTTTGTTTAAATTTACCATAATATGTGATCTATGTTAACAAATTTTTATATATACAAAGTGAACTAGAAAAGTTTTGCAAAACAGCTGCATTTATTTAATTTTATCAAAAAAATATCCCAAACAGACAATACATCTCTCTATCATTAGAAACCAATTCTAAAACCACACCTGTCACGTTTCGCTACGGACTATGGGGCACTTGTTGTCGCAAGCCCTCCAAAGGTCCTCACCAGTGGAAAACCATCTTCTTTTCAGCTTTATTTTTACATGAAGGAACAGAGCAAAGCCGCAGGGTGCAAGTTCTAAACTGTAAGGAGGGTGTTTAAGCAGTTGTAGGCCTTTAGTGATCAAATATCGGTGCAGGCTTTCACGCGGTGAGCTGGAGCGTTGTCATGATAAAAGAACCAGTTGTCCATTATTGAATTTGGTCGAAAGTTCTTTAAAGGGTCGATGACTTTAAAAAGGCACTGTTCAGAGTACCATTTACCTGTGATTGTCTTTTGTGTGTCTAACACGAAACGCTCCACAATTCTACTCAATTTAAAAGTACAGCTTTCGTTTTCTTCTTTACTGATCTGGATTTCCTGACTGCTACGGTGTATCCTCGTCATGAAAGACTCAAATTTGTTTTGACAATTGGTCGGCATATCATAATAGTACAGCCAAGTCTAGTCACCTGTCACGATGTTGTTCACATACCGAGATTGTCCCTTATCAAACATTTTCAGCGTCTCCCGGCATCATTTCACACGTCGCGTCACACTATGCGACACCAAGAGAAAACAAACTTTCGTCACGTGCAATTGAGCCAAACAAAAACACGAATATTTGGAAGTAATAACAAACTATACAGGGTGAGGCGCGAATAGTTTTGATGAAAAGTAATGGCGGATACAGTTATGTTAAAAATCTGAAATTACGAAGCTGTAGGTTTTGGATGACGCTTAGTTCAAATATAATGTTGTCCTGAATGTGGCACTACCGGTTTTACCGGAAGTAGACGTTAACTTTGTTATTTTAAAAAGAGCCTAATATTCTTTATTTTATATTTAATTTGAATTAAAATTTTAGATAAAATTTGTGCACAATGTCCTTTACCAAAAACAAAGTATTTTCGAGATATTTCGATTTTTTTTTTAAATTCTGAAAAAATCCTAGTTCACATTGAATGATATCTCCATTAATAACAAACCTAGTGACGTAAAATTATAACCAATAAACAACAAGCGCTTGCCCGTCAACTCCATATGTCCAACTTATTGATATTTTATACAGTGTTTTAAACTTAACCGCCAACATGCACAATTTAAATCATTTATAAGTTGCTTACTTTAAATAAAACACCCTGTATTTTATTAAATTTTTCACTGTATTTTTTTCCAATTCGTTTGGTATCGGTATTCCCTATACCTATATCCAACCACTTTTGAGATATTTTATTATTTTAGTTAAAACATAACTCTACATAATTATGTTAACATTAGTAAAGGGTAGGCCATGATTTTCATTATTTAAGTTAATATTTTATTATTTTTTTCAAGCTATTAATTCTAAAAAGTAACCAATAGAATGAAAGAATTATTAATTATGGATATCATTAAAAACATTGACTAGGTATTTTGTATTAATTTAATTAGATAACTTACAAACAAAAATAACTAACTGTAATATTAAACAAATAAAGTTTTATAATAAGTGTTTAAAATTAGCACCATCTAGTTCTAAACATTTATAAATCCTTTTCATTAAGTTATGTCTTGTAATTCTGGAAATATAGTCGGGTGTTAGAGAATTAAAAGCAAGTAAAACTCTTTGCATCATATCTTTCTTTGTCGTAACAGGTTTGGAAAATACCTGATTTTTAAAATAACCCCAAATCCCAAAATCTAAAGGAGCCAAGTCAGGAAAGCGAGCTGGCTAACGAAACGGACCCTGATTGGCAATGCATCTATCATCAAACATGTCGTAAAGATGCTAAGCAACAGGCTCAAAGTTATGAGGAGGTGCTCCATCTTGCTGATACCCAGCTAAAGTCGCCTTTTATTGCACAAAAAACATTAAAACTCCAATTATCTTAAAAGTAACGTTCTCTACTAACATGTGGATTTTTATAAGACCAAAAATGGGAATTATGTCGATTAAATAATCCATTTTGCTAAAATTTGCTTCATCACACCATATAAATTGTTTTATAAAGTTTTCATCCACTTGAGTCTTCATTAAAAACCATTTACAAAATTCTACCCTTTGAAGAAGATCACCTTATTGTAAGTGTTGCACCGAATGATATAAAAATGGTTTCCATTTGTGTTGTTTTAAAATGCGATGAATTGTTCTCGTCGACAAAGTAAGATCTCTCTCACAATCTCTAATGGAGGCATTTGAAGAGGCCGTAATATAACCCAAAACATTAATTTCGTTTATGTCACTGTTCACTAGTGATTTATTTTTATTTATTTTTGTCTTAAATTGACCAAACTGACGGCAGTTTTTAAGCATTCTTCTTACAATATCACCAGTTGCATTTCCATCCAACAATTCTATTACACTTGCCGTAAAAATAATACGATTTAAAAAATCATCATTAGTAAATCCTACATTTGCCATTATTTACTATGAAATACAAACTGGTAAAGAAAACTGTCAAAACAACATAAACAATTAACGTTGTAACTATCAAATCTTGACAGCCAAGCCTATCCTTTACTAATGTTGAAAGAATTAAGTAGTGTTATGTTTTAACTAAGATAATGAAATATTTCAAAAAGGGTTAGATTTAGGTAAAGGATATACCAATACAATACCAATTGGCTTAAAAAAATACAGCGGAAACTTTAATAAAATACAGGGTGTTCTATTTAAAGTAAGCAACTTATAAATGATTTAAATTGTGCATGTTGGCGGCTAAGTTTAAAACACCCTTTATAAAATATAAGTTGGACATATGGAGTTGACGGGCAAGCGCTTGTTGTTTATTGGTTATAATTTTACGTCACTAGCTTCGTTATTAATGGAGATATCGTTATTCAATGTGGACTAGTGAAAAAAATCGAAATATTTCGAAAATACTTTATTTTTGGTAACGGACATTGTGCACAAATTTTATAATAAAATTTCATGTAGAATTCGAAAATGAAATGAAAAATATTAGGTTCTATTTAAAATAACAAAGTTGACGTCTACTTCCGGTATAACCGGAAGTGCCACATTCAGGACAACATTATATTTGAACTCATCGTCATTCAAAACCTACAGCTTTGTAATTTCAAATTTTTAACATAACTGTATCCGCCATTACTTTTAATCAAAACTTTTCGCGCCAAACCCTATATACGTACTAATGAAGAATGAAGAGACGATACCAAGCATAAATTATTTCTGCGGTATCAGTATAAATCCATCCATAAATCCAGTCTTTTACGAATAACAAATTACAACGCATTACTTTTTTAAGTGTGCTTGGGTATTTATAAATGCGGGGTCTTTGTAAATGTATATAGATATATTAATAATGCTGATATATTATAATTATGTAAAAGAAAATTATCTCTTACTTTAACTATAATCATTGATGGATCAGGGTACCAGTGACGCTACGGGGCAGGTGTGTTTGGAGCATCCTGCAACCACAGGGAAAGCATACCACTGGGGAAATACGCCTCGGTCTTTTAGGCTAAGGTCTATGCTATACTCAGGTGCGCTACGCACCTGACAGAAAACAGAGTTACCAACAGTGAGATTGATATTCTCACTGACAGTCGCGCGGCCGTTGGGCCCTCGTGAGTAACACCACAACATTATCGGTGGTGTGTGACTGCATGCAAGCCCTCACTGAGTTAGCGACGGTAAACAAAGTCACTCTTACATGGGTCCCTGGGCATACAGGGATAAACGGCAACGAGCCAATGAACTGGCAAGAAATGGGACCCTGTTGGAACCAAGAAGCCAGTTGGTCGGATTGCCAATTGCCGAAGCAAAACATTTATTGAAATTAATCCTTGAACAAGAACAAATTGCTCAGAAGAATGCAAATACTGGCAGCAGAAAATCAAAACAACTGATGAAAAAACCTCTCCAGAAGAGGGTTGACGCACTGTGGACGATGGACTAAAGTAAACTAAGCAGAACGTTTGGCCTGCTCACAGGACACATCGTACTAAGGGTGCACCTCTTTAAAATTAAGCTGGCGGCCGAGAAAAACTGTCGACTATGCAGAGAGCAGTATACACATTCTGTGTCACTGCCCGATGCTAGTGGTGTACAGGTATCAAACCTGGGGCCGTATAATAATGAATCCAAGCGATCTAAAAGAGACAGGGCCAACAGAAATCCTGAGGTTTGCCAAAATCAGCGGACTAGAATTCTGATGCCCTGAAGACACAGCGGTAGTCACAGAGGATCAAAAGATCTGGGTGACACAGGTGCTGATACCAATGGCCCAATCGCAAGATTGTAATGTAATGTAATGTATTGTTAACTGTAATGATCTGCAAAGTATATTTTTTTATAAGTAATGGCAAATGTTAGTTGTATTATAATTTATTTCATTCATAATTTTTTTATTAAAAAACATTCCGCGATTCAACAGATAATATTTTTTCGTAGATTGTTTGCAATAAGTTTTAAATATTTTATTATGAAAATTACAGAAAGCTAAGATGCAATGTAATTTATTTGTGATCGGGCTACGCCTCTGAATTCATAGATGAGATTTTGATTTCTGTTTAAAGCCGGGCAATTTAAATATTGATTAATTTATGCTTCGTACTTCGAAGTGAATGTGAGTCCAATTAGGAATTTTTTTATTATGGGGCATAAATTCGGTGGAAATGACGGGAAAACTGATGGTTAAATTATCGATCGAATATTTGCGTACGTGGTAAATAGGAGTTTCACCGCAAGTTTTTTTGATCTTTTTCATATAAAAGAATCTTTCACCAACTATGTGTCCACAAAATAAGTTGATGGAATCAGTCGATTTTCTTAGGAAATAATAAAGCGGATAAACGTGGACATTATATTTAAATTTTCATTATTTACCAATTTCCTTGTCGCTAAATGACTCATATTTATAAACAATTCTTAATTTTTTTAACATTTTATATAAAAAGTTCAATATTTTATTTAATTTAATTATTTAATTAAACACGGTATGGTGATTTCCGAAATACCATTCATTTATTTTTTTAAAAATCGATAGAAAAACATAAAAATGTGATCACAAAATCTTTAGAAATTATTAAGTTACTTTACTAATACTGTACAAAGCAATAATTAGACTAAGCTTAAAACGTTGCGTCTTTATTTTTTTTCTCTAAAGAGGCCCCACAGCAGGTACCACATACACATACAGTCTTCTAGGTGTCTCTTTTTCACCCAGAAAAAAGCTATTTCCCTGATAGTAAAGTGGTTAGACCTTGCTTTTTAAAGTTACTTACATAAAGCTATTTGCCATAGTTTCTTCTCTGGAGGTGACGCACTCTTACACTTTGGAGATCCAGTCACCAAGAATTTTCATCTGAAAGGGCCATTTGTAAAGTTTCGTAACCTCAAACCTTTTAAAGCTTTTAGTAACCAATTACAATAAACAAAAACGTATATATCTACGGCATCTTTGCGTCATTAGCAATTCACTTGGTTTTATAAATTTTAATCTCTTGACTTTCGACTCAACTTCAACTTTCAACTTAAATTTTCGATGTTGAAATAATCTAAATAAGCACCATTTATACTGACACAAGCAGTGGAATCCTCGTAAAGTAATTTCAGTGCTCGCATCCAACTACCGCTTACCACATTCATAGACAATGTCGACCAGAATTTATTCCTCACCACTCTGTCGAAGTCATTTTTTAAATTTACCAATCTACAGTGGACCTTTTAATTTTGACTTTGACTTAGCCAAGTTTCGTTAGGAAAATATCTGATCCATGCATCTCCTTCCTATTCTAAATCCCGCTTGCACATCCCATATCAGTTTCATTCGTCACTCTTTTAATCAATACCTTTGCACACAGTTTGTTATTAAATAATAAGTGATTATAAGTACTATACGTAGTAAAATTATTTAAGAAAATTTACCTTAAACTAGAGACTAGTGCTTCAAGATGTTAGGTTAGGTTAGGTTAAAACAGTGGTTCGGAGGGAACCCACTTATGCCTTTTGTCCCATTGTGATACCGTGATGGACGGCGGTGCCTTCCCCCTCTACCGTGAGAACCAGTTGAAACTTTTAATAAAAAGTGTAAAGTATTT
Organism: Agelastica alni; assembly: GCA_950111635.1. NCBI lineage: Eukaryota > Metazoa > Arthropoda > Insecta > Coleoptera > Chrysomelidae > Agelastica > Agelastica alni. The sequence continues at coordinate 39,621,936 of OX467712.1, forward strand.
GATGCTAACTAAGTTGAGATCAGATAGGTCATCAAAGTTCGGTTGCCCTAGTATAGAAAGCCGTTTTCTGTCTAGGGCAGGGCAGTGGCAGAGAAGATGTACCATTGTTTCCTTCTCTTCCTCATTGTGACAGCTTCTACAGAAGTCATGTCGTAGCTCTGCGATTCCCATGCGCCGTGCATGGGGTCCACCTGCCCAGTGTCTGTTATGGCCTTGATCGCATTTCCAATGGACTCCCTGGATAGAGTTAACACATAATGACCATAGTGCGTTTTGGTCCATGGGTCACAGCATTGAGTCTAAGAGCCGCACTAGCTGCGCATTCTTTCCCAAACAGATCTACTGGTTGTAGATGTAGAATTTTTTTCAAAGGCTTTTGTTGGGTTGGTCCGTAGACAGCCTCTGATCAGCAGACATACCAATCTCTGGACTTTTCCTACCTTTGTATGGTTGACTCCCTTCTCTAGGGCTGGCCACTATACTAACGATCCATACATTAGAAACAGTCTTAAGACCGTAATATAGAGCCAATGAACAACATAGGGTTGTAACCCCCATTGTCTGCCGATGGCCTTTCTGCAGATATAGGTCGCCACAGTGGCTTTCCTTACCCTTTCCTCCACATTTTCCTTCCACAGCAGCTTTCGGTCTGGGATCAGGCCCAGGTACCTAGCTCGATCCGATAGGTTAATAGTTTGTCCTCCAATTTTTGGAAGGGGAAAGACGGGAATTTTGTTTCTTCTCGTAAAAAGTACTATTTCTGTTTTTCCGGGTTTTCGCCCAAACCGCACCCTGTGCTTCAATGAACTAGTTCATGAAGTGCGTTTTGCATAATCTGAGATAGGATCTCCGGGAATTTTCCTGAGACTAGTAAAACTAGGTTATCAGCGTAGGCCACGATTTTGCAGCCGGAGTTTTTCATTCGTAGCAGAAACTCATTGAGTGTGAGATTCCACAGTAGGGGTAGATTTACGCTTTGATTTCTCTAGTGCATAGCATGTGGCTTATGAATTTCACAGTCGAATTGTCCAACTGTAGATTCAATAATGCCCGTGCTATTGCACTGGAAGTTGTTAAATGCCCCCTCAATGTCAAGAAAGGCTGCTAATGAGTATGGAGAAATGTTAAGAAATGTCTCTACTTTCTGTACTAAACTGTAGAGGGCTGTCTCCACTGATTTCCCATTACAGTACACGTATTGGGAGTGGAAAATTTTTCCTTCGTCCAGGGGGCCTCTGATGTAAACATCAAGTAACATTTCTAGTGTCTTTAGCAAGAAAGACGAAAGGCTTATTGGCCTGTAGTCTTTTGGGGTACTGTGTAAGGGCTTTCCTTCTTTAGGATGAAAACGACTCTCACTTCCCTCCACTTGAGTGGTACATATGCTAGACTTAGACATGCTTTATATATGGCCTTAAGCCATGTTAGCAAGATATACAGAATTTTTTTTTTTCTATTTAGTATTTGTTTTAAAACACATAGGTATCCTGACTTCCCTAAGTATCATAATTTAATTAGATACCAAGATGATTTTTTTACGTATATGTGTTTTTATCCATTTATTATTTATCGTTTAGTTAAAATCCGCAATAAATAATCTTTCAACAACGATAATTTGAATAAAATGCTTCATTATTTAGCCACGTCTTTTTTTGGCATATCAGTTTTAGGAATCTATTCCCCGGGGCTTTTGCACGTAGGTATGTATATACATATCTCAAAAAACGACTTCACCTCATTCATGGTAATGCATTTTAATACTCCGCAGATAGGCTCTTATCAATTTTACGACGACAATTTTGTGGAGCGAAAACTCTGGTTTTTGGACACGGTGCCCTGAAACCCAAGACATTGGGTCGTTTAACAAAAACGAGCTTTTTTGTCATTCTCAGTTTAGAAGATTTTCAATATCGGTGATAAGAAAAAAATGATTTCCTATTAGAAATTTAAAACGATTCTTAACGGGTATTTACTTTTTTGTTATCGAGTAAAGAAACTTTATTATTAAACTGGCAAAACGGCACGTTGAAAGTCTACTAATTTGGCAATGGTCCACTATCATCAATATTTTTGAACGGTATTTATTAATAATTAAGAGGCATTTAAAATAGTCGTGTGATAAAACATTTAAAATAAAAAGAGAGCTAAATTTAAACTTATTCTTACGGAGAGGTTTAAAATTATTTATTTAACAACTAAAAATTAACATTTAAGTTATTACATACGTTGCTTTCATTTCAAAACCAGCCGGTTCAAATAACTTTTGATTTTGCTTAAGAATGTGTATAACATTTATGAATTTTTAGATGGATGGTCTGAATTTGAAATATTTTATAGAGTAAATGATTCTGCATCGGTTAAGATAAAGAAATAGTTACCTTTCCGATAATTTAAGCGAATTAATTCATTTTAAAGTCACCATTTACTTAATGTTATTTTTACCGGAAGTGGAATAATTTTTAAAAGAATCGAAAAATTCATGCTCTTCTATAAAACTTGTACAGTTAAAAAACTTGTTGTTGGTAAGTTTAGACGATTTGCGATTTTTCGAGCCCAAAAACAAGCGGGGTTTCCGATTATCGCAGAGAGATATTTAGTTTATGAAATTATTCGTTCTGAACTCACTACCGGTGTAAATGTTTCTTCTTCTTCGACTGCCTATCCACTATTGTTGGATGTTGACGACCATATTTCCATACATTTCTCTGTCGGCTGCTGTGTGTACCAACTCTCCTATCGTTCTTAACCCTGTCCAATCTCTTATATTTCTTAACCATGACATTTGTTTTCTGCCTAGCCTTCGCTTTCCCTCTATTTTCCTTCAACAATAAGTTGTAGCAGTTGATATTTTGAGTTTCGCATTGTATGTCCAAAATACGATGTTTTCTTCTTTTTGACATTCAGCATTAACTCACGGTCTCTGCCGATTCTTCTTAGAATTTCATCGTTGGTTACTCTGTCTGTCTACGGCACCATTAGCATCCTACGATACATCCACATTTTAAATGCTTCTCTTTTGTTGACGGAAGATGACTTCAATGTCCAGGTCTCTACACCGTACAGCAACACCGACCATACATAACATTTGGCATAACGTAATCTTAGCTTTAATTTATTGTCACGACTAGTTAGCACGCTTTTATATTTAAAAAAGTTATTTGGAGCTGTTTCAATTCTGCATTTAAGATGTTTGCAAAATAAAAATCTGACAACATCGCACAGCAGCATGTCGATAATAACGTGCTCTTTATTTTCTTCTTTATTTGAAGGAAGATTAACGAAACAAATTTATAAGGCGAGTGTGAATGGACAAGTCGGTAGGGGTCGACATCGGTGAACATATTTCGATCAGATCAACATTGTTTTGAAAAACAGCCAGGTCAAGAGTACCAACAACCGACGAGCATGTATGAGAGCACTGATGAAAGTAGAGGAAGCATGAGATGTGTGTAAGAACCGTAGTGGAAGTGGAAGGAAGTGGTCTCTGTCTACCCCTATGCAAAAAAGGCTCACGCGCACACACACACGAACACTTCGCGGATATAAATCCACTCGAGTTAAAACACAATAATTACAACGTAAGTACAAAATGAGTTCTCTCTGACACAATCCAGTCAATTGCAGATGATTGAATGGATTTTACGTGTTATTTGACTATTTTCTGTCAGTCTCTTTTTCTCCTTTTTTTGGTACCTAGGCATACCAGGGGCGTGCGAGAATTTAGTACGAGAATTAATAATTAATATTCAGCCTCTCTCAGGCGAAGCAAAATACGTGGGAACTAAACACCAAGTCTAAACAAGAAAATTTTGTATGTTGGCCTGTTTTAAACCAATAGAGACCTTTTTCTTTATTACAGATAGGTATTTTTATCGCTATGATCTGCGATTTATCTTTCATAGTTTCTCCTTAGGCTGTAGGTGCACATAACTTGTATAAGTGAATCTGATCATAAGTACACATACGCCATGCAGCTTAAGCCAACTAGGATATCCCAACTAAAATAATTGTGAAATGCAATTCCATGTAAAGTTTTTTCTTTTCCAGGCATTCAACTCTTTAGAACTTCTATTAATTAATAATTGTTAGGTACATCCACCTAAAAACCAACATTCCTTTGAAGATTGCTTATCATAAATAAGTAGTAAAAAAACTGCAGCAAAAAATAACCTATTTATTATATTTCTCTCATTATCGCTTAAATTGTTTTAAACACGGTTTTATATTTCTTTCTGACGATATTAAACTTTCTCGTAGGATTTGTACACACTACGTATATTTGTGCTAAAACTATGCGGAGTAAAATGTAGACTATAATAAAGGGAGAATATTTAACGCAAATAAGATTCAGTGTTTACATTTGGACAGTTTCTCTTTGGTTTGTTTTACTTTAGTGTTTAAGTTCGGCTAAATTACATTTGGTTGCAGTGAAATTCATCTGCAATTTTAAGATCAAATACTTCTGTTCTGAAACAAAATACTGATGCACTTATCATGTAAATTACACACACGGGGTGTCATGTTGAAAACAATATAATTGTAATATCTTGGGAACCACAAAAATACCAAAAATTTTACTAAACCGTTCGTAATCTTAACCTAAAGAATTTGATTTTTCATAACAAAAAAATTAGAGCACATCTTACTGATCCAATCTAGTCCGGTCAATTTAGACATAAAAATATTTAAATAACAAAAATTCGCGGAGAGCCAAATATTGGTGGACAGCTGGGGTTTACCATTACAAATAAAGTTTTGAAAATTCCCATCGATCCCATGTGTGCTACAAAAGTTATTCGGGGTCAAAGGTCAAAATTTGAGGTTTTTTGGATTTTTCTCGAAAACGGTAAGTTTTATAAAAAAAAACCACTGACCAATTTAGACATAAAAATATTTAAATAACAAAAATTCGCGGAGAGCCAAATATTGGTGGACAGCTGGGGTTTACCATTACAAATAAAGTTTTGAAAATTCCCATCGATCCCATGTGTGCTACAAAAGTTATTCGGGGTCAAAGGTCAAAATTTGAGGTTTTTTGGATTTTTCTCGAAAACGGTAAGTTTTATAAAAAAAAACCACTGACCAAAGTTGTGGATCTTAAAATTATCTACAAAAATAGTACTTATAATTTTTTCCAAGAGTTACCATTTCTGAGATACCGTGATTCTAAGAGTCACTTTATACATGATTTGCACTTATAAGCCACGTATATACATAATAAGACAAATATAAATACCTATTTGTGTCTCTTTTATATATATATATATATATATATATATATATATATATATATATATATATATATATATATATATATATTATGCTACCACTGCAAGAACTCCAATGGATAAAATTATTTATTTACTGAAAACTGGAAGGTCTCAACAGCAAACAGAAATGTATTCTTCAAAAAGTTTATCTGCTTATCCCAAATGCCATGCGATAACCGGCTGCGACACTTCGTCAGCGATGTCCAGAAGTGGCAAAATTATTAGAAAAAAAAGATTTGACTGACTGCGCTAAAGTATTTACAGAAATTGATTTCACACCTCAAACAATAATTACGGAAAAAATTCGCTTTCTTCTTACGGCTTATGGAACTCCAAAAAAAATAACTTGCATTGATAAATACCGATATTTAACTTTTGTAAAAAATACGCAAAACAAAAAACAAGTACAACTATTATGTCTTCCTCCAACATCGGCATCTGCTATTCAACACTCTGGAACCGATTCAAACTTTACTCTCACCTGCTCCAGAAAAACTCCTTAACACTATTTTTTACAGTTGCAATAAAGGTTGTAGTGCCAAATGTGGCTGTAAAAAAGTCGGGTTGCTGTGTTCTCCAGCGTGTACCAATTGCCAAGGTCAGTCTTGCTCAAATGTCCAGTTGAGTACAATAGAGGAAGATTCCTGTGTTTTTAATGAAGAGACCAATGACTCAGCCACATTTGAACAATTTATGAACATCCAGCAAGAGGAATAGGAAGAAGAAGAAATCGATGAAAACATGACTGTTGCAAGTAGACTTTCAAGAGTATGAATCTGATTAAAATATCTAAAGAAATCAAAACAATAGTTAACCCAATAATCAACAGCAATATCAATAATAAGGTAATATCTTGAACTTAACGGGTATTTTTCCCTTAAATTATTCTAAAATTGTCTTGACAGTTAGTGGAGTAGGCCTACAGTAAAAACCACGGTAAAAAAACGCGCCGGATACACTACCTCACAGGTGGCGTGGAAATTTGTGCAATCATGTATAATGTGACTCTTAGTATCACGATATCTCAGTAATGGTAACTCTTAGGAAAAAAATTACTGTGACTATTTTTGTAGATAATTTTAAGATCCACAACTTTGGTTAAAGGTTTTTTTTTGATAAAACTTACCGTTTTCGAGAAAAATCCAAAAAACCTCAAATTTTAACCTTTGACCCCGAATAACTTTTGAAGCACACATAGGATCGATGGGGATTTTTAAAACTTTATTTGTAATGGTAAACCCCAGCTGTCCACCAATATTTGGCTCTCCGGGAATTTTTGTTATTTTAAATGTCTATATTGACCGGGCTAATCTACCAATCTGTAGAAAAAAACAACGTTTTTTTTAGTATAAATATAGTAAATAATCGTAAACAAATTTATTTTTTTTTCAAAAAATACGCGTCTGTTTGATTTATTTTAGTGTTTTTTTATTACCTGTATGTTAGCTCTCTAACATAATTGTGTTTTAATTAAAACCAACGTTTACGTGAGTTGTATTGGTAAACTAATAATACTAAAAATTTTTTTTATTATAAACTACTATTTATTTGATTCAATTATTTTTTAAAAAATTTAAATATTGATTTAATTTTTAAAACTATAAAAGATTGCCATTATACAGATATGGAAAAATATTTGAGGAAAATATAAATTTAAATGAAAAAGAGCGACCTGGACGGTAGCCAGTCGACCAACACAAAATATAATGAATATTCGCGATCAATAAACAAGTAATTAACTACACGACTTAAAGTTGTGCCCATTTCGGCGACATGTGTATGCTCCGTTAGCAATCAGTATGCAAATGTTAGTGACGGTGTGTACGTCTGACTTAACTGCACAGTGATCGAAAGAGATTATGCACGATTATCAGATATAAATCAATGTTTGTCGAGGCACCTTGTCAGGAAAGTAGTTGTTTTCTGATATATAGTATATTGTATATCCTTCAATTTAAAAATCAGATTTTATATCTTTTTATATCTTTAGATTTGTTCGGCGAATAATCGTGTGAAGTTTGGTAGCAACCCCGGATTTTCAATTTTTTTCTATAGTTACCAGTGTTAATTTTTACTCATTATTACTGAACCTCATCTGAAGAGGAGTAACAGGCGATGGTTAATGTAATGCCTGATGGCCTGAAAATCAAAGAGATGAAAATAAATGTAAGCAAAACGAAAGTAATGGTTTTTGAAAGAGAAGAAAGCATAACAAACTGTAAAGTTTACGAGATATGGAAAGTATGACAGTGACATTGAGCGAAGGGTGTTGGCAGGAAAACAAATGAATGGGGTACTGCATAGCTTTATAAACAGCCAGAAATTGTCAAAAAAAGCATGTCTGGCTGAGCATAGAGGTGTATTGTAGTGAATGATGGGTTTGGCAGAAGAAGCATGAAAATAGGATTAATGCTGCGGAGAAGTATAGCCGGAGTGACTCGGTTGAATAGAGTAAAAAATAGTGAGATAAGAGAACACTGTGGTGTAAAAGAAGATGTGGTTACAAAGATAGATAAAGAAATGCTTAGATGGTTTGGACACGTAGAAAGGATAGATGAAGGAAGAGTGACGAAACAAATTTATAAGGAGAGTGTGTTTGGACAAGTAGGTAGAGGTCGACCTCGGTGAACATATCTCGATCAGATCAACATTGTTTTGAAGAAAGGCCAGGTTAAAAGTACAAACAACCGACGAGCATGCATGAGAGAGAGCACTGTTGAAAGTAGAGGAAGCAAAAGATGTGTGTAAGTACCGTAGCAAGTGAAAGGAAGTGTTATTGAACGTTTTAAATTCATTATTTCTGAACGTAAGTCTAACTTATTTATTTGGTTTGTCAAATTTGACAATAATAATAATAATAAGACTGAAACCCAGCTTCACTAGGATTTCACCCGACTTCAAACTTATCGTCGTATTTTACGTTTTTTCTTCTAATTTTCTTATTCTGTTTATCGGCGCTCATGCCCAGTTACTGCCTGCCACAACTGCCTTATACACTGTTATTTTCAACTGTTAATTACAAAATAAAAAGGTGGTGTACCTTAAAAAAAACACTTGGTCCTTTGTTTTCGTTACATTACTCTACTTTTTTAGTTTATTTCCTTTTTTCTTTTCTTTGTGTTTCGCTGGCCAGTTAGTTGAAAATTAGTACTTCCAGCTGTACAATTCCTCTTTAAGAAATTCCTTGTTTTTTAAAACTACTCAGTACGGCCCTGACGCCGACAAAAAATCAACTAAAAGTCACGCATTCATTACGTGGAAATTAGCATTCGTATAAACAACCGTGAAATTCAAACATCTAAAAAAAAGAACACGTGCATTTTTATCCCTCCGAAATCGTCGTGCACATACGATCACGTGATAGAAGACTGTTAACAAAAGCCACGTCTGACCGGGATTCCCTTTCTCGCTCTCTTTCGCATTCCGAACTTCAAGCAATGCAGTGCACAGCGCTTCGCTCCCGATTTCGCATATCATCAGCCGAGGTATAACCTCTAGCGTTCAGAGCAAAAAACCACATGGTAAAATGCACATAACTATAATCAAGTAAAATACATCAAATAAAAGCTAGAGCAACCAGTGATATTATTCTGAAGATGCAGGAGGTTTTAAACTGTAAGCTCCATGTATTAAAGTTAACAATATATTATCAATGACACGTGTTTGTTTCGTTTACTGTGAAAATACCAATTCACGGCGATAAAAGGCAGTAAACCCGTTAGCCTACAGTTGTAAAAAGACAGATCGAGCCAGCGATTACTGAGTTATCGAAGGATTCAACATCTACGCAGTAAAACGACGCCGTCTAAGAGCAAGGAAGTCAGCAGGCAATAGAGGTTCCGGCGGTGAAGCTGCCCACACCTCAGAGCATTTTCTACACCTGACACGCCCATTATTTTCTGGAGGTCGGCGCCGGCGCGCAGTTTGTTTGAATGCTTTTCCCCCAAAATTAAAAAGTTTTGAGTGTTTTGAAAATGAAAATTTATCTCATTAAATTTGAGAAACGAGTTGTATTTGGAGAGATTATTTATTGAACAAATCAAAGGAAAAACAATAGACAAATGAATTTTTTGTCTTCACAGTATTTAGTGGAGTAAAATTCTGTATTAACTTTTCAATATTTTCTTGGCCAAATCGGTTCGCACTCATTTTCAAATAAACTTTTTAATGGGTAAAAATATATTTTAACCTTGTATAAGCCAGTTCAATAGAATCGACGCGGTAAACCTTATAGTTTTGACAGTTCAAAGGTAAACAATGTTTTATCAAGGACCAGGCAGTTTTATCAGTATAAAACCGAATGATTGGCTAGAATAACCCGCTATTATAAATTGAATTGCCAAAAACGTCACATTTTGACAAGGGAAAAAAATAATCAAGAATAATTTGTTTCACAGAACCAATACTAATAAATTTTTCCATATGGTTCCAACTTAAGTAGACACACTGTATAACTTAGGTCCCTACTGTACACTTTTTAGCCTCTTCAAGAAGCGCTCTTGCTTGGAATCTTTGAAATTACTTAAATAATATTTTAGAGTTTTTTATGAGATGTGAATATCTGGAGTCATTTATGGTACTTACCACTATGAATTTTTTCTAGTATCGCTTGCTTGGTAGTTTTCCTGCCGGGAGGATAGTAGGTTTACAGATTCTGAATAGTACTATATCCGAGACCAAACATTGCAGTGGTAAATTAACCCTATTAAGCAAGAACGCCGTTTGTGGTTTTAATTAAAACAATAAAAGTAAAAGATTGCATTTATTAAAATTGAAAATTAAGTTCGACTGGTTTAGGTTGATTTTTTTTGTGTACAATCTATCTGATCCTTTATTTAAGGTATATGTCATCGTTTATGGTTCAATTTAACGTAGTAGACATTTCGTTATTGACACCTGGTGATATTGTTAGAATTCCTATCGTCGATGTCGTTAAGGACTACAAAGGAAAGGAATTGAAAGATGACAAACTTCGTTATTCCCTAAACTCTCTTCTTTGAGGACCCATTCTTGTCTCCCGCTCTCGATGCTTACTGCTTTATACTTGTTGGCTTGTGTCGCACTCTGAAAAGAATTCTATATCCGAAATTTCATGTTTGAAAAAAAACCGACATCATTATGTGTGCGATTTCCGATACATTTTTGAATTTACTTGTAATGATTTAAAAACAAATTTGAAATAATATTTTACTGTGTTAAAAATGTTTTTATGTTTTTTTTAAATTGATCATTACTAAAATTTAAAATACTTATTTAAATTTTTGCATTTAATCGTGGGGTTATTCAAAAATAATTTCATTCATTTTATTCTTATAAATAATTAACTAAAAATGCTATAGTTCGGAGAATACAATGGGATTTTTTTATGTATCATATGAGTACACAAAAAAAATAATAAATAAGTTTATTTTTATTAAACGAAATTACTAAAAGTGTTTTTCTACGATTACAATCTTAAAAAGATTAACAAGCAATTTTGTTCTAACTTACCGGTAACACACATCCGTATAGTACTCTGGTTTCAAACAGTTCAGTCACTAAACTCTTAGATTATAGAACAAACAGATACAGCGAGTCATTCATAAATTGTCCCATGTTTTGATTCCAATAAGTTCCACCGTTGCGGATAGCAAGTAGAAGAGAGATAGAAAATGAGATCTCGATTTTCGCGTACGAGCGGAATACGCGAAAGACCCCACCGTTACCGATTGTTCGAAGTACGTGATCATGAATGATTTCAATCGAATACATTACTCATCGCAAAATGAATTCTTATTTACATATTTTTCTATACACACACATACATATATATATATATATATATATATATATATATATATATATATATATATATATATGTAAAAATTTATAGAAAACTGTAGTGTTAGTGTAGTCAACTATAAAGGTATTTTCGACAGCGTGAATAGATGCAAAAATGTGTAACTGATTGTTTAAAAACCAGCTTACTTTCGCTGTATAATACCTATTTTTATATAGGTATATGTGTGGATCGATTGTGCATCAGATAACAACTACTCCCCTGACTATGTGTCGCGACAGGTATTAAATTACATCCAATGTATAATCGTGTATAAAACCCCATCTTTGGAAGTAAGAAAACCTGCCCTGTACTAATGAGGAGCAATCACTCCGAAACTAGTATACAGGTGGTTTCTTTGAGCAAATAAATTCAATAGCCTTTTGTCCTATTTAACAAGCATCTGTATATCTTGCTTCCAAAGATGGGGTGTTATACACGATTATACATTGGATGTAATTCAATACCTGTCGCGGCACATAGTCAGGGGAGTAGTTGTTATCTGATGTACAATCGATCCACACATATGCCTATATATATATATATATGCAAAAATATGTAACTATATATATATATATATATATATATATATATATATATATAGACGATAAGTGCCTATATATATATATATATATATATATATATATATATATATAGGCACTTATCGTCTGTTTGTGAAATTAACCATTTTAAAATTTAAGAAGACCATCTCTGTCCATCTCTCTAAACATTCATTTATCTTTTTTTAAAAACACATCTTCTTTTACACCACAGCGTTTCCTTATCTCACTATTCTTCACCTTATCGTTATTCAACCAAGTCTGGATATGCCAAATTCATCATTCACTGACACACATAAGTGTAGAAACCAGCGCTTCTCTATGCACAGCCAGATGTGTCTTTTTTGACTCGTTTCTCCTGCTCATAAAGTTATGTAGTGCCCTTTTTATTTGTTTTCCTGCCAACACCCTTCGCTCATCGTCACAGTTATACTTTTCGTCTTTCTTAAACTTTGAACCCAAGTATAAAAACTTATTTACTTGTTTCACTCTTTTTCGTTCAATCAGCATCTCGCAGTTTGTCATGCTTTCTTCTCTCTCAAAAACCATTACTTTTGTTTTACTTGCTTTTACTTTTATCCATTTGATTTTTAGGGCATCATACATAATAATAACCTTCGCCTGCAATTCCTGCTAATATGACCCGCTTATCGGCGTAAAGAAGGCATCTGACGATCAAATAATTTATTCTTAATCCATACGCACTCCTTTTTAAATATTTTAAACAATTGTCTACGTATAAATTAAACAGCCATGACGAAGCCACATATCTCTGTCCAACACATTTTTCAATGTTCAACCAGTGCGTGTAAGCTTCGTTTATCCTGACACAAGCAGTGGAATCCTTGTGAAGTGATTTCAGCGTTCCTATTAAACGACCGCTCACCCCATATATAGACAATGTCGACCACAATTCATTCCTTACCACTCTCGTCATAGTTTACAAAAGTGCAGTAGACCTTTTAACTTTTAGCCAAGAGTTTTTCGACTATACCTCGTCCATACATCTTCTTTCTCTTATAAATCCTGTTTGCACATCCCATATTATCTTCTTAATTTCATTCGTCACTCTTTTAATCAATATCACAAGAACAGAAGAAACAGAAGAAGTGGGTACTTCCCGGACGGTTGTCAAAAAAAGTATTTTAATATATTGTCTATTTTATATCGGGCAATAAAACTTCAAAGTTGATGTTAACAATAATTTTTAGCAAGAGTTGTTTAATTATTATAAAAGCTTGAAAATTTGTTCTTATATTAGATAATTATCTTAATGTTAAAGCATGAAGAAATTTTACAATTACTACATGGTTATACAATATTTGGTTGCCAAACAGTAAAATGTAAATCTGTCAAAATAAGCATGTTAATAAGTTAAGTCATACACTACTTACTTTTACTCTTTATTGCATCAATCCATTTTTTTTCTACTTTCCATTTAGCTGTTGAGAATGTATAAAATTTATAATCACCATTTCTGGTAGTTTTTTTGCAGTTGACTACACAACAACTATATTTAATATAAATATGTACTTTTTTTACTCATAAATTCTAAACGCAAGTATGATTTTACGAAATTTTGTCACTTCCATATGGTCCGCTCCCTTTCGATAGTACAATGTCTCATGTTTCAGATACGTTTTATATATCCCACAACTTTAGGTAGTAGATTGTAGGGTGGGTCGTGAAGGCTATGCTGCCTCTCAAGCACTTCGACCTATCAGATCTTTTGTGCATAACCCTTAATCAATTCAAGGCCCGGGATTCCGAGACTTCGAGTAAAGTTTATCAGTTTTCTGGGGGCTAAGTTTCTGATATCGAAGGGCTTTAGGAATGCCCCTTCCAGAAACTTGAGCCTCTTGCAGAATAGCGCTGGGCATTCGCAAAGCAAATGTTCTGCAGTTTCAGCGAAGTTCTCGCAGTAGCGGCAACTATCACTCTCTGTTTTGCCCATCTTTTTCAGGTAATACCTTAAAGGGCAGTGTCCAGTGAGGAGTCCCGTCACCGGTTTCAAGTCTTTTTTGTCCAACTCGAGAAGCTGTTTAGCTTTTCTTGGCGAAATACTTACTAGTACTTACTGTCCTTGCACTTTATGCCAGTGAGATTTCATTTGATCTGTTTCCCAGCGTCGAACCTCTTCTTTAACTTTAGGTAGTACCTAATTTAAAAATTTACCTTGATAAAAAAAATAAGTAATTTTTAAAAGTAAGCAGGGAAAAAGAATTAATTTTCATAAGTAAAATTTAAAAATCATTGTTTGCAATTTTTTATTTAAAAATTTTTCTTGAAAAAACAAATAATGTGTAAATTCTAAAAAATATTTAATTTTTAAAAGTAAAATTTAAAAATCATTGTTTGCAATTTAAAATAAGTTTCCAGCCTAGGTAAATAGGGTAATAATTTCAATTCGGTAATCATTTAAAAACGGCTGGCCGTATTGTTGGTGGTATCCGGTAACAGATAAAACACATGTGATTGATTTTATCATTTTTGTTATTCAAAAGGGTTCCATGTGTTTTTCCATCAAATTAATTTCAGGAAAATTGCCTTTATCGGAAGGTATCGTTACTCATGTGAACGGAGCGTTCATCCCCCTTTTAAATGAAGGCTAAATCTCATTTATATTGTAATTTTTTGTGTCGTTTTAATCTTTATCCCTTATTCTGGGGTTGACGCTTATTTTTTTTATCTTGCTTCATTACTCTTAAAATTTTTATATTAAATTGGAGGACTCTTACTTTAAATGAATATTTAACTGATATTTTACGATAATCCCAAATAAGTTTGATGCTAAGCTGTTAATTACATGTCCCCCATCCCGCGGTTACTTACCAAATATTGCATCGTGGAAATAGAACGTGTGCTTGATTATTAATTTAGTTATCAGTTTCTTCGTGTGACGAAACTTCTAGTAATCAAACGCGATACAAAACTAAAACTCGCTTATTATTAGAGGCAGTAAACCCGTTAGCCTACAGTAGTAAAAAGACAGATCGAGCCAGCGATTACTGAGTTATCGAAGGATTCAACATCTACGTAGTAAAACGACGCCGTCCAAGAGCAAGGAAGTCAGCAGGCAATAGAGGTTCCGGCAGTGAAGCTGCCCACACCTCAGAGCGTTTTCTACACCTGACACGCCCATTGCTGGAGGTCGGCGCCAGCGCGCAGTTTGATTGAATGCTTTTGCCCCAAAAAAAAAAGTTTTGAGTGTTTTGAATGAAAATTTATCTCATTAAATTTGAAGAACGAGTTTTATTTGGAGAGATTATTTATTGAACAAATCAAAGGAAGAACAATTTAATTCATTAGTATTTCATTAACTTGAGAAGAAAAGAAGGAAATTTAATTATTAGAAAATGTGTAATTATTAAAAACGCAGTTTTTGTAAATGGATCGGGCAGCAGAAACACTTGATGTCTCTTCCAAGTCAATGGTTGATATTACATTGCTTGATGTATTGCATGCGGCAGCCGATGTACTAGCAATGCATGATGCTGATGTGTTTGTTCTTAATTTTTACAAAATATTTTTTTGATGCTTTGTATTAATGTGTAGATAAGGCTTCAGCGAAGATGCTGGGGCATGGCCTGTTATCTTAAAAGTTTCTTGTTCCTGAAAACCTTTTTTTACCATATGAGAAACTAAAGTCGAGTTCAAGTTTGTAGTTTCTGAAGTTGCAAAACTGTTCAAAATGATTCCATATGGATTTTTTTGTCTTCACAGTGTTTAGTGGAGTGAAATTCTGTATTAACTTTCCAATATTTTCTTGGCCAAATCGGTTCGAAATTATTTTCAAATAAAATTTTAAATGGGAGGACTCTTACTTTATATGAATATTTAACTGATATTTTACGATATTCACAAATAAGTTTGATGCTAAGCTGTTAATTGTATGTCCCCCATCTCGCGGTTACTAATCAAATATTGCATCGTGGAAATAGAACGTGTGCTTGATTGTGAGCAAAACGAAAGTAATGGTTTTTGAAAGAGAAGAAAGCATGACAAACTGTGGGGTTTCGATTGAGGGAGAAAGAGTGGAACAAGTTAATGAATTTGTGTACTTGGGTTCAAAATTTACTAGAGATGAAAAGTATGACAGTGACATTAAGCGAAGGGTGTTGGCAGGAAAACAAATAAATGGGGCACTGCATAGCTTTATGAATAGCCAGAAAGTGTCAAAAAAGGCACGTCTGGCGGTGCATAGAGGTGTGTTGGTTCCTACACTTATCAGTATGGTAGTGAATGTTGGGTTTGGCAGAGGAAGCATGAAAATAGGATTAATGCTGCGGAGATGAGTAGTCTGAGAATTGTATAGCCGGAGTGACTCGGTTGGATAAAGTTAAGAATAGTGAGATAAGAAAACGCTGTGGTGTAAAAGAAGATGTGGTCACAAAGATAGATAAAGGAATGCTTAGATAGTTTGGACACGTAGAAAGGATGGATGAAGGAAGATTGACGAAACAAATTTATAAGGCGAGTGTGAATGGGCAAATCGGTAGAGGCCGACCTCGGAGAACATATCTCGATCAGATCAACATTGTTTTGAAGAAAGGCCAGGTCATGAGTACCAACAACCGACGAGCATGTAAGAGAGCACTGATGAAAGTAGAGGAAGCAAAAGATGTGTGTAAGAACCGTAGCAAGTGGAAGGAAGTGGTCTCTGCCTACCCCTATGGGAAAAAGGCGTGACTTTATGTATGTATGTATGTATGCTTGTTTATTAATTTAGTCATCAGTTTCTTCGTGTGACGAAACTTCTAGTAATTAAACGCGATACAAAACTGAAACTCGCTTATCATTAGAGTGGCTAGAGGGTAAAAAATAAATGAAAGTTTCACCGTAAATGGTCATTTGTTTGAAAATTTTTATTTACATCGAATAGCGATACTCGAATTTCAGTCAAAGGGAGCAAGATAAAAATACCAAAATAATGGAACTTTAATAATTGTGTACCGTGTGGTTGCTTTTTACCTAAAAACATATAATTTATTTCCGTTGAAAAAGGGAAAATGATTAACTACGTTTTTAATTATCAAATAAAAAAGATACAGCGTTAACCCAAGCTTGAGGTAGGTTTTTTGTAAATATCTTGTTTCCTTTGTAAATACCATTTGGTTAAAAGTACAAAGAGTGGAAAGCGTAATTTTCTAACAAACAAAAAAGTATAAAAGGTTATTTAGCGAAATTGAAATTATTTAAATAAAGAGCAAATAAAGTACTTAACAAATATTTCTGATATTATAAACCTAAACCATGAAGTTAAATATACCGTTAAAAAGCACGTTTTCTTCCAATCAATACGTAAACTTTTTTTTTCAAACTAATATTTGATATTATAATATTAATTCCAATTATTTTAATTTCTATTTTATTTATTATGATAAAACATCCATTATCCTAAGGATTAATATTATTAATTCAATTCATTAATTCACGCCTTTTACACGTAGGAGTAGGCAGAGACCACTTCCTTTCACTTGCTACGGTTCTTACACACATCTTACGCTATTTCTACTTTGATCAGTGCTCTCTTACATGATCTTCGGTTGTTGGTACTCTTGACCCGGTCTTTCTTCAAAACCATGTCAATCTGATCGAGATAAGTTCGCCGAGGTCGACTTCTACCGGCTTGTACATTCACACAATCTTTTGCTTTGTTAATTGCTTTATACTTGTCCCTGTCGCTCTTCGCAAGCCTCCGTTCTTCCATCAAGCTTAAGATATCGTCGTTCATCCATCTTTTTTTTTATTCTGTTACGGGGCCGTAGATTGTTACAACAGACCGCAGTCAAGGTATTCTTTAATTCTTCCCACGAGGATTGTATTTCCGACTGTTCTATCTGTGCAGCTAGTTCGGTGTTGAGTTGCTGGCGTACTTGTTCTTTTACTTGCGGGTTTTTTAGGATTGATGTATCCATTCGAGGGGTTCTTGGAGTGCTTCTAGGGATGTAATCTATCTGATTTCTTATGGGTTCGCGACTTTCTTTTTCGGTGGGTGATATCCAAGTATAAAGGCGCGTTTTGGGGAGTTTAAATCACGTATTTATGACCATCATTTCCTTTTCCTAACAGAATTCAAACAGTCTGTTCTCTTTTGCGTTGCTTGAGCCCAGGCCGAAGTCACCAACCAAGTCGGCTTGACGACCCTGCCCAATTTTGGCGTTAAAATCACCGATAATTAAGGTCACTCGTCTTTGCCAAGTTTACTGATGACTCTGTCAATTAGATCGTACAGACCTTCAACCTCTTCATCATGTTGTTTCTCTGCTGTGGGGGCATATACTTAAATTACATTGATATTGAACGGTTGGCCTTGCAATTGAAGAAGCATCATGCGATCCGTGATCGGTATATAACTGCTGACGTACTTATTGTAGGCGGCGGAGACAAATATTCCCACGCCGTTCCGATGATAGCGGTCTTCAGGTGCACTACCAGAGTAATAAAGAGTGCCATGTTCATTTCTGCTCGTTCCTGAGCCTGGCCAGCGTAATTCACAAATTCCCAAAATGTGATTGTTAAGTCTTTGGACTTCTTTAATGGTATTGTCTAGCTTGCCACCGGCAAAAAGCAGGTTATATTTTAACTGTAACTAACAAATTGGACTATTTTTTATCTTTAAAATAATAAATTATTCAAATTAATTAATTTGAGTAAAGGTTAAACTTTACTTAATTTATTATTATGCGTTGCTAGACTACAGTTATAATTATTTATATCTGACAGGGAAAAAAGTAGACACATGCGCACATTTAATGAAATTATTGTTACTCGAGTAAAAATGACGCATTTTCTTCCCTGAACACAGGGAAAAAATTCGAACTTTCCACGCTGTTGTGGTAAAAATAATATTAAAAGCAATTGTTAATTTTTGTTTTTCAACAACTAGGGTGTAAATTGGATCCAATTAATAAAACACCGTTGTCAAATAATCAAAACACGTAACGTCAAATAACAAAATGTTGTAGAAAAATTATAAGAAACGGCTACAATTAATGACGTGTTGCTGCAAGAGATTGCTGAAATTGTTTTTTGTTTAATTTGTGTTAAATGTAAAGTTTACCACTTTGTGGTAATGCATCTTATTCTTCTGGGTACCATGACCGTTTTACGATTGTTGGCGATCATTCTGGCTATCATGTTTGTAATCATTATTTTGTTGGTAGCCGCTCGGAAAAGTTGTATAGTGGTGAGACCGAACCACTGTCTGAGATTTTTGAGCCAGGAAGTTCTTCGTCAGCCGGGGCGTCTCTTACTATTAATCTTACCCTGTAATATAAGATGTAGAATGTCATACTTTTCTGGGTGTCTCATGATATGTCCGAAATATTTAAGTTTTCGTTGTATTACAATATTGACCACTTCTGTATCTTTATGCATTCTTCTAAGCACCTCCTCGTTTGTGATTTTTTCCACCCAACTTACTCTTAGCATTCTCATGTACAATCACATCTCGAAAGCTTGTAGACGTTTGAGCGTGGCTTCTGTTAGTGTCCAGCTCTCGACTCCGTACAAAGGAACTGGAAAGACATATGCTCTAATCCTTCTTATTTGCAGGGCAATCGATAGATCGTGACTGGTAAAAAGTTTTTTCATGCGAATAAATGTTGCCCGGGCACACTCAATACGTATTTTGATTTCAACTGATGGATCCCAGCCCTCGTTTATCCTGCAACCAATGTAGCTCGCACTTGAGACTCTGTCTAATTGTGTTCCGTTGACGTAGACACTAGCAACTTGATTATAAATTTCTTTGCTTATTAGCATGTATTTGGTTTTTGCCGTGTTTACTTTGAAACCAAATACTTCGCAAGCTTCCGTTACCCTATTAATAAGTCTCTGTAGGCCATCGATGGACTGCGCGAGTACTACACTGTCATGTAATGTAATTATAACATAAAATGATCTTTAAAATTCGTACATGTTGCTAAATTAATCCACTTTTCATGCAGAATTCTTGATTTTTAATTGGGTAAACCTTTAAACACTTTTAATTGATACATACATATATTAAATTTATTTAATGCACATAAAATTTAAAAATTTAATTTACAATATTTTTTAAAGAGTTGATAAATTTTTTTTTTAATATACATTTATTTTTACAGATTGTAGGGTAATCATAATCTCATATTAAAAATCTTTCAAATGACATCGTAAAATTTCTAGATATTATGTTTAGGTTTTATAAACGGTATTTTAAATATTTTAATAAAATTATTCCTTACCTTTTTAAAACGTAGGCTGGAAGCTAAGATAATACTTAATGCTGATTTGCTGCGAAAATTCAAATTAAAAAAAATGAAACAAAAATATACGGTAATTGTGCTCAGACTTCACTGCAACTTTATGGTTGGTTTTTTTAATTATCAGAAAATAAATAGAGATAAAGGCAGTTATAAAAATACAATTTGGATCGAGAAAAGCTCAAAAAATTCATTAAAAATATTTATACAATCTAATGGATTTTTTCTATATTTAATTTGTAAATAAAATTTTTTTTTAAATTTTTATAAAATAAGACTTTTTCATCATTATTTTTAATAAAAAAAAATAACTTGCACCTGTCGAGTAACTTTTTATTAGTTTTTTTTTTAATTATGAAAACATTTCCAGATACAATAATTTTAATATTTAAAAATAAAAATAAAATGAATTTATGCAACAAATTATTTTTTAAAAATTTAAATATGTTACAATACCTTAATAAATAATTTATAAAGGTGCTTAAAAAAACGCACAACACAATAAATCATTCCTAATGTTAAACAAGTCGGTTGTATTAAAAAAAAATACAAACCTACATGTTCACCGAAAGATAATGGATTTGGAAACCCTTTTATATATATATATATATATATATATATATATATATATATATATATATATATATATATATATACTGAACCAACAAACGGACTGTCGGTTCTGCTGCGTGGAAGACGAAACTGCTGAACATATACTATGTTCGTGCCCCGGCCTGGGAAGAATAAGGTTCAACATATTTGGTTACACCAACCTAGAACCTACCGATTTTAAAAAAATCTCACCCTATACAACCATGAACTTCGTAAGAAGGGCTGGATTGTGCATTGAACTGTAGCCTCTAGGGGTGAACCACAATAGACCTACTAATGGTCGCGGTGGAGGGGCGACCACGCCCCACTCACATGAAACCTAACCTAACCTATAAATATATATATATATATATATATATATATATATATATATATATATATATATATATATATATATATATATATATATATATACATACACATACAAACATACATAAAGTCACGCCTTTTTCCTATAGGGGTAGGCAGAGACCACTTCCTTCCACTTGCTACGGTTCGTACACACATCTTTTGCTTCCTCTACTTTCATCAGTGCTCTCATACATGCTCTTCGGTTGTTGGTACTCTTGACCTGGCCTTTCTTCAAAACAATGTTGATCTGATCGAGATATGTTCTCCGAGGTCGACCTCTACCGATTTGCCCATTCACACTCGCCTTATAAATTTGTTTCGTCAATCTTCCTTCATCCATCCAATTTTAAACTCGTGTCAGTAATGAGAGAATAGCATTGAAGACGCTATAACAGTGAAAAATTATTGTTAGTAATAATCAAGCATTGTTTATAATAATTAAATTTTGTTACTTAAAAATGATTATTGATCATAATAAAATTTTTTTTTAAATGGTTTAAACAATTGAAATGGTAAAAAAAAGTTTGAAAGAATACGATTGACATAAACAGAATATTAATACTGATAATATTAATTTGTTGTAAACAATGTGAAATCGTTTTTTATAATAATTTTAATAATAATTATAACAACAAAACATATGGTATTTTTTTATTCTTTCAACTGGAAAGTTAGTCGTGTGGACCTCTCGGGTCGTATCCAGACTACTTATATTTTTTTGTTATAATTGAGTTGAGACATCAAGTTTTGCTTACCCTGTACAATGTAGCTATAGAAATTACTTTCAACTGAATACAATTTCAACGTGGTTGCTATTAAAAAAAAAATGAAAATAATTATCAACGGAAATTCGTGTATCAAAGACAGGAACAAACAATAATCAGTACAAAACGATCTAATATTTGCTTTTACGACGGGATTGTGGAAATAGAAGGCGGACCAGACCCATTTGGTGTTACCGCAATTTCAAGAAACTGGTAATAATCAAAAGAGACGCGAATGAGAATACGTTATAACAGTACAAAGTATATTCATCACAAGCGTTATTGCAATAGTTATTTCCTTATCGCTACAATAATCTAATTTATAGAGTTGTTTCCGGAGACGTTCATAACTTACATGTGCATAATTTCGTAACAATTGCTGTCTTCGCGACGCAGTCAGTAAACATGGATTCTCCAAGAAAATGTCCTGCATTAAACGTTAAGAAAAAGCTTTACCACTTCTTTAAGATGAGATATTAAAAAAAAGATTTTTGTAAGTTCTGCATCGTTCATCAGGTAATATAGTTTTCTTTTTAATAATGATGCCACAGAGCTTTAAATATAGAAACACTACTTAAGCCTTTGTCTTATTTAGACTTTAAGCAATTTAACAATTTAACCAATTTAACAAAGGGAAAGTAATTTCCAATTCTTTACAAGAATTGTAAAATCTTTCTTTGCGTTTGCATACGATGGTGACATAAATCTAGATCCAGGATGAAAGCATAGCTTTATGAACAGCCAGAAAGTGTCAAAAAAGGCACGTCTGGCTGTGCATAGAGGTGTGTTGGTTCCTACACTTATGTATGGTAGTGAATGTTGGGTTTGGCAGAAGAAGCATAAAAATAGGATTAATGCTGCGGAGATGAGTAGTCTAAAAAGTATAACCGCAGTGACTCGGTTGGATAAAGTTAAAAATAGTGAGATAAGAGAACGCTGTTGTGTAAAAGAAGATGTGTCTACAAAGATAGATGAAGAAATGCTTAGATGGTTTGGACATGTAGAAAAGGATGGATAAAGAAAAAATGACGAAACAAATTTAGAAGGCGAGTGTGAATGGACAAGTCGGTAGAGATCGACCTTAATCAGATCAACATGTTTTGAAGAAAGGCCAGGT
Source organism: Agelastica alni (assembly GCA_950111635.1). Classification (NCBI taxonomy): domain Eukaryota; kingdom Metazoa; phylum Arthropoda; class Insecta; order Coleoptera; family Chrysomelidae; genus Agelastica; species Agelastica alni. The sequence goes on from OX467712.1 coordinate 39,644,674, forward strand.
CAAGAGTACCAACAACCGACGAGCATGCATGAGAGCACTTATGAAAGTTAAGGAAGCAAAAGATGTGTTAGAAACGTAGCAAGTGGAAGGAAGTTGTCTCTGCCTACCCCTACGGGTAAAAGGCGTGACTATATGACTTCAATAAAATTAAAACATATTTGCACAACAGTTATGCGGGTTTATTTTTGGATAAAAAAAGATAAGTCACTATAAAATGTACACTTGCAGATTCCCACTCCAGTTTTAACAGAAGCACACATTGGCAAATTGAACTGAATCGGTAACCTATGACGTATCCTAAGTAATTTGTAACGGTTACCTTATATTTATCTATGGATACTTTTAGAAACATTTAGTGATGCTTTTTTGCCAGTGACAAAATAGAAAAAATAATATCTAGTAAATACCAAATATACTACAAAATAATTTTACAAATTCTTATATTGTTTAACCATTCAATATCTGTCGGTTTACATTTTAAGCATATTGTGTAAAACTGGTGGAGTTTAGTTTGTTTTTTTATCCTGCTGTACGTCGTAGAATGGGAACTACGCAAATATATTTCATCGGTATAAATGATATCTTCTCGTTTCCCATGATACTGTGTTATTCTATTTAAAATTCTGTACGATTGGATCTTACATCCTAACTTTTCATTAACATATCTCTATTACCGTATGTTTTTCTGCGGCTAAAAACTTAATTCAAAGAATACATTTCTAAAAGTTGATTAAAACATATTTGTGCATCGCGTACTTCTTGTAAAACTGCTTTTAAATTCGACCGTCGCTTTTGTATTATAGGGAAATTATTAACAATTTTTTTAATGATTATTTGTCCCTGTCCTTATTTAGAGCGACGCTTTCGTTAGATGTGTTCGGAGAAGCTTCTTGAGCCCCATCGCGAATACAGCAAAATACCTTTTTTCATATTCCTGTTGCAGTTGATATCATCATAAATTTGTTTCGTCAATCTTCCTTCATCCATCCTTTCTACGTGTCCAAACCATCTAAGCATTCCTTTATCTATCTTTGTGACCACATCTTCTTTTACAGAGCAGATACTTCAAACTTAAAAGTCCACGGCATCCCTGCTTTCTTATTATTACTATTAATATTATTATTATTTTTATTATTATTGATTTTAATAATACCAAGAAAGTCTAAAATCTCCTACGGGATTTTCAATGCAATTTATTTTTTTTTGGAAACCTTTTTAAAAAGCGCACGTTGCGAGATGACATACTTAATTAGTCCATTTGCGAATCATGTCTTGTTTTTTATAAATTTATTTACCTTATAGTTTCATTACAGTAATTTTTCTTACCGTTCTATTAAATTTGAATTTTAAATAAAGAAATACAAGAGCAGCAACAAATATAATTACACTAAATTTTAACCTATACATTATTACACCTATCACTTCAAAGGGGTGAGCACACATGACATACACGCTTCCGGTTCCTTTCCGATTTCCGACTTTAGCTCGATACACTCGCCGCCAGTATCTACTCAAACGTTCTCGCGGAAGGTCTTGGACGCAAAATTTTAGCAACTGCGATTTAGCCAGGTGGCACTTTGTTTGGAAGAAAATTAAGGAAATCAAAGATCATTTAAGGAGGATAATATGTGATCATTTTTAATAGTATTAAAATTAGACACTTAACCAGAAAAGTTAATTAAAAATTTAAAAAATATTTACAATTTAAATAGTGTCCATTATGAAAGTAATGCACATTTTTAAGAAAACAAAAAAAAATCGATCGTATCGGTACAAATGCTTAAAATTCTACCCTCCTGCATCAATGCACCAGCAAAGACACCTGGAAGGCACCCTGAAACTTCTCCATAGGAATGCCTTTTAAAAACGTTGTAACATGCGTTTGGATGTTTTTCACGGTCTTTCAATACTTTATTTTCAGCTCTATCCTTAGTCGGGGGAACAAAAAAGTCACAGAGAGCTAAATCGGGACTGAAATTGGGCTGAGGGACCCCTGTGGTGCCGCTCCGGGTCAGGAAGTTGGTTACGATGGCTGGACCATGTGGTTGGTGGCATTGTCGTGGTGGAGTTTAACCACGTCTTTGTGTGGACAAGTTTACCTGTAGGGTGTCAGCGATTTGCTGGTTGCTCAATCGACGGTAAGAACGCAAAACTTGGTGCACGCGCGTCACGTTTTTGTCGGCTCTGGCAGTTGTTGGGCGTCCAGAACGGCATTCGTTAACGACTTTCTTCCGGCTCTGAATGCCTTGTGCCACCTCCCAGATTGTGATCTGGAAATGCATTCGTCTCTAATGGCCTCTTGAAGCATCTGTAATGTTTCGGAACACTTCATCACACCATGTTATAAAGGCAAAAAAACACCCTTCGCGCAAGGACAAATCCTCCTGTTGTTACTGGTTGTAACGAAATGATACCGGGCGCGTTTAACCGGGAAGACCCTCCACCCCATTTTCCGACCGGTCCGAGTGCGCTGTGGTGGATAGTTGAGTTACAATAAAATCACGCACATTACTTTAAAGAAAGACCAGGTCAAGTGTGCCAGCAACCAAAGAGCATGCATGAATACTTTAATGTAAGTAGAAGAAGCGAAAGACTCGTGTAAAAACCGTAGCAAGAGAATAAAGTGATCTTTACCTACCCCTACGAAAAAACACGTTACCATATTATGTTTGTATGCATGTATGTTAAATGTAATTAAACCATGACAGCCACTTTTTTTTTGACAATAATATCACTCAATAAAATATTTTCTTTTTTTTAATATTGTGCTTTTTTTCGGATTAAATTTATTAAATGATTATCAATAGAAATGTAGTAGATAAACGTCACCTAATATTTCCAGTTAATAATAGTCGAAGCCACCAATTTTCCAGGCTTTCCATTTATATTGGCAGTCTCCGGAAAGGAACGGAAATGCTGTCTTTGGTGCTCCGCAGACATTTCGGCGCAACTTTGTAGAAGGAAATAGACAATCAAAATGCAATGAAAAACTCATTTTAGATGTGTGATGTTGTAATACTACTAATTGCAATACACCGTGTACGACAGTTTGTTTAATTTGAATCACTTTATCAATATTTACGGGGTTTTTACATTATTTTTAAGTAATACGCAATTAATTGTAAAATATGGATATTTTTACTGATATTTTTGGTGCAAACACTATTAAATAAATCTTATGCGCTTTTATTAAAGGGGCTGGCTATTTTTAAACTTACAAATAAAAATATAAGTAACGATGAAAGTCTGACGGTCAATGGCAGGATCCTTAAATAAGTGGAGAACATCTTGGCACAGCAATCAATTTCGCAAATGATTACTCTAAAGAAGTTAAAGTGCGAACAGAGAAATCACGAACAAACCTTAACAGGACGAGAAAGATACTCTGCACAAAGGATCTGAATTTGAACCTAAGAGTTAGACTGTCAAGGTGTTACATATTCTCGACGTTACTCTACGGCATGAAAGCTTGGACGCTGAACGCGGCAACCATTAAGAAACTGGAATCATTTAAATTGTGGGTGTATAGAAGAATCCTAAAGATATCATGGACAGAACACGTAACAAACAACGAAGTCATGACAAGAATCAACAAAGGAATTGAAATTATAGAAACGAATAAAACCAGAAAACTACTATATCTGGGACACATTACACGTGGGGAACGATACACCATGCTTAAAGCAATTATTCAAGAAAAAATCCAGGACAAGAGAAGTGTAGGAAGAAGAAGAATATCATGGCTGCGAAATTTAAGGGAATGGTATGAATACATGACACTTTTAATCTACATAAAAAGGTCAAAGAAATGACCAGCGGCTTCAGAAGGAATCAGAACAACATACTAATGGATGAAGGTGGAAACATAATGCTAGATTTAGAAGACAAACTTAAAACATGGAAGAAATATATCGAAAAACTGTTTGAAGACGAACGAAACAGGCCCCAACTAACACGAAAGGTAAAAACAGACAATCCAGACATAACAAACGAAGAAGTAATATATGCACTTAAAAACACAAAAAATGGGAAAGCACCTGGCGCGGATGAATTACCTGTGGAATTGCTAAAACTACTCGAAGAAGAACACAAACCAATACTTACGGAACTGTTCAATACGATTTACAAAACTGGAGTTATACCCAGAGAATGGCTAGCATCCACATTTATAGCAATACCAAAGAAAAACAATGCGAAAAAATGTAGCGAACACAGGACTATTAGCTTAATGAGCCACACATTGAAAGTATTTATAAAAGTTATACACAACCGGATACACAAGAAACTGGACAATGAGATAAGTGATTTCCAGTTTGGGTTCCGGAATGGAACGGGCACAAGGGAGGCATTGTTTGTTGTAAACGTACTGACACAGCGATGCTTAGATGTGAATAAAGAAGTATACGCTTGTCTAGTAGACTATGAAAAGGCGTTTGACAGAGTACTACATGACCAACTCATAAAAATTCTAAGTGAAAAACAAATAGATACTCAAGACATAAGAATTATAGAAAACTTGTACTACAATCAAACAGCAAACATCAGAATAGGCATTACACAGACGGAAGATATAGATATCAGGCGCGGATTGAGACAGGGATGCGTGCTTTCCCCTTTGCTGTTCAACATTTACTCAGAAGCGATCATGAAAGAAGCATTAGCTGAAGAAGAAGCTGGAGTGCGAGTTAATGGGATACCTATTTCAAATATAAGGTATGCGGACGACACTATGTTGCTAGCCGAAAATGCCATCGACCTACAAAGAATGGTACAAAAGGTACATAATGTCAGTATTCGATACGGGCTAAACATGAATCTCAGCTAAACAAAATTCGTTGTATTCACAAAGGCCCGAAACAACAACACACAGCTGATAGTAAACAACCAGATAATAGAACGGGTATATAAATATAAATATTTGGGAACATGGATTAACAGCAACAATGATTATGCTAGCGAACTGAAAGCAAGAATTGAAATCGCACGCAGAGCCTTTATAAATATGAAACAGTTTTTCTGTAACAGAAATTTAAATAACGATCTCAAAATACGTATGCTGAGATGCTACATATTCACCATCTTACTATACGGCATAGAAGCGGCCACATTGACAAAAGTCATGATGAGAAAAATAGAAGCATTCGAGATGTGGCTATACAGGAGAATACTGAGAATATCTTATATGGACAGAATTACAAACGAAGAAGTACTAAAAAGACTCTCAAAAGAAACAGAAATTAATAACGAAATAAAAATCAAAAAATTACAATATCTGGGCCACACTATGAGAGGAGAGAGATACCGAATGCTACAAGCGGTGATGCAGGAAAAGATTGCAGGGAAGCGCAGCGTGGAAAGAAGGCGAATGTCGTGGCTCCGCAACCTGAGAGAATGGTTCAACTGTTCATCAAATCATCTTTTCAGATCAGCAGTCAACAAAATGCAAATAATCATGATGATCGCCAACCTTCGACAAAAGACGGCACCATAAGAAGAAGAAGAAGATGGATGCACATCAAACGAACTGTTTAGAGCTGCTGCCTTTAGAGTCAGAATATCTATGATGATTGCCAATCTCCGCCGCGTAGAAGGTACGTGAAGAAGAAGACAAATAATAAAAGCCTAAAGACATTAGTAAAAAAACGACTGTTTATGAACCAAAACAGAGTTTTGTAAATGACAACCTAATTTATCATTTTTAATACAAAAGGCAGAAATAATTTTTTTTCGTCTCGGAACCAATGGAAAAATAGTAGAAAGCGTATAGGTCTAGCCAAAATAATGGTAGTACTTTACATAAAGTTTTCCCATACAGACCCTCGTTTTCGAGATATAGGCATCCAAAGTTTAAATTTTAAATTCGTTTTTTATTTTATAATTTTTGTAATGTTCATTTGATCTTTATAAAATTTTGAGCATAATTATAACGTGCTTGTATGTTAACACTAGTGCCTCAAAGCCAGGGACTGACATTCGTAAAATTAAACAACACACATAGAGCGCTAGAATCACTTTACGAAAATTCCACTGCTTGTCTCAGGATAAACGAAGCTTACACAGTATAATATTAAAAAAATAGGGAAGCTTCGCAATAGCTGTTTACCTAATTCAAAGACCATTGTTTAAAAAATTTGAAAGTAAGTGCGTATGGATGGATGGATGAATGATCGTCAAATGCCTTCTTTACGCTGATGATCAGGTTATATCAGCATTATCTGAGGAGGAGTTGAAGGCGGCAGTTAATATTGTGCATGATGCCTTTTAAAACTGCGAGGTGCTGATTGAAGAAGTGAAACAATTAAAAGAGTTTGTAGGAGGAGTCCGGGAGAGTATTTTTTTTTTTACTAAATATAGTCGCAAAAAGGGTAGACCTATCGTGTGGGCCGAGGACGGGTTTAAAACGTTCTCCGACGTCTTTCGACACCTAGTCTCCATTGTTCTCGATTATTCCAAAGGTCTTCTTCCAAGCCTCTATCTCTTATTTACTTATCTACTCCCTCTCTCCAGCTTATCCTTGGTCTTCCTCTCCGTCTTCTTCCTGCTGGAGTCCACGTCATTATCTGTTTTGGCAGTCGCTCGTACGTCATTCTCTGGACATGGCCGTACCATTTCAGTTGTTTCGTCTTCGTGTCATCTACAATACTGTGCCAAACTCCCATAATCTCCCGTATTTGGTCATTGCGAATTCTTCCAAGCTTAGACATGCCTGCCGAACGCCTCCGAAGCTCTATTTCCATTCCATTTGTTTAAATACTACATGAAGAAAATTTTACTCTTAAAGCAGGAACAGTTTGGTTTCTACATATCTTCTTTAATCAGCTATTTTTGCAATACATGATAATAAGCGATCTTAATAGACCACCAGGTAATATCTTTTTTTTTTTGGAGAAAATAACCATTGGACTACTGAATTTAGGAGTGCTGATACCGATTTGAATCTGCTTGGTAAATTATACCAATTTAAGAAATTAAATTTGTCACGTGCCTATTTTTTCCATTCTACCGTTCATTATAATTGTCTCAGATGAGTTTCGTATTACTTGTTGCATAACTTGTAGGGGTAGGATTATCGTTTGGTTTGCAATTTCTGTGTGGTTGGGACTGGATATCCGCACGGACGAGGCACAGATTTGAGAAGATTGTGGGTTGACGTTTATTCCGCGCCATTTTTCTTGATTTCCGATATAGGAGCGGGTGTCGTGTTTTGAGAGTCTTGGAGGCCAGGTGTCGGTAAAAGTTGTTGGGAACGGTGTGTTATTAGCACGTGTGCAGAACCTCTATGGGATTTCTTTCATATCTGACTGTATTTGGGCCATCTTAATTGGATTTTGAAGGAAAACCATTTGATTTTTAACTTGACCATTTTGTCTTGCCTTTGTTGTGGAATTTTTTTTGGATTTCTGGCGTTAAGTTAAAATAACCGTTATCGGGATTTATTTGAGGAAAGCCATTGTTATCTAACCGGTGCCACCCCATAATCTAACCAGCCACAGGAGTAGCCAAGGAGTAGGCCACAGGAGTAGGCCACAGGAGTACATGTGAATTCTCATACCCAAAGGTTATCAGTGATTTATTTTTAATTATATAACGCCGTGTCTCATTCGACACCTCGAGTAAGTTTTGCTTTAGTTCATAAATATAGTACTTTGTGAATTCGTATACCCAAAGGTTATAAGTGATTTATTTTTAAATATATAACGCAGTGACTCATTCTGACACCACTATTACGCTCTGTTTTAGTTTATTAATATAGTACATTGTTGGAAACTATTTATTGCATTAGATAATACGCCAAAACTAAACTTGGATTAAAATAACTTTCTCAATAATTCTTTATGTCCAAGTAAAAGTATATTTTCTACCTACTTATTTGTAAATATCCTACAATCTTGATATTTTAAACGACAACCATTGTAAAAATATTTTTTTAAATGAACTCGATTGTTTTGGCAGTGAAAATCTTTATGTAAACGGTTTACTAGTGAATTTTCTTTGCCTTTATGTAAATGTTTGAATTAGTGTTATTAATGAGTTAAGTTCTGTTTTGGTTATTTTATAAAGTTGTAAATTTTACATTTTTGGTTTGTTTTAGCAAGAAAATTTTACCATAGCTGTTAATTTTGACTATATTTGTTATGATGTTGCTATTGATTTGTGTACCTTAATTATCTATTGTGTGAGTAAAGTATCCAACATATTTTTGCTATAATTTTATTTATTTGGTTCACCATAATCATAGTTGTTTATCTTGTAGCTCTGCTAGTGCCTATAAGATCTAGGGGTTTCCGGCTTATACCGTTTAAGTCGGTGGCGCAGCTCACTTTTATATTTTTTTCTTCTACCCTCTACGGATGAGCTCGGGCATAATTTGCCAGTAGAGAAACCGCTAGCAGAGTACTCTTTAGAGAACGAAAAAGACGTGGCAAATTTTTACCATTTTTTAATGTTATTTAAAAGATAAGTGTTAAGCAATTACTAAAACAAATGTGTATAGTCAATATTAGTATTAGTTTCAAGATAAAAATGTGCGTATGTATCGGTGTTTTCTCGCGAGCAAATCTTACGGAAAACTGTTTAAGTAGTTTTTCCGGTCGTGTGAAACCCATCAGAATTTAATCATGATCTCAAATCCAAAATTAACCCGACTCTCAGCCCCTCGTAATTCTCCTTTCTGGAAGATAATTTCAAACAGATAAGTCTGATATTAGGATCGGAGCTTAGAATGGACTCGGCAAGGGGGGCTGAGGATGAGGTTTAATCTAAATTTGGGATCTCGTTTCCACTTGTAGATTTTCAATTCTAGATACCTGTATCCTAACTTTATATCTTTCTGTCGATAAATGATTCATTAGTAAATAAGTTTCTGGTAAGAAATTGTCAACAGATACTTCGAATGCAATTAGAAATCCCTTAATTTACGTTCGTACATTTTATTACACTTTACGTATACAGTAGGGACATAAAATTCAATTTTTAAACATAAAAAATAGTGATGACAGTACTACTTGTTGCCACGTCTTTTTCGTTCTCTAAAGAGTACTCTGCTAGCGGTTTCTCTACTGGAAAATTATGCCCGAGCTCAGCCGTAGAGGGTAGAAGAAAAAAATATAAAAGTGAGCTGCGCCACCGACTTAGACAGTATAAGCCGGAAACCACTAAGTCTTATAGGCACTAGCAGAGCCACAAGATAAACAACTAAGATTATGGTGAACCAAATAAATAAAATTATAGCAAAAATATGTTGGATACTTTACTCACACAATAGATAATTAAGGTACACAAATCAATAGCAACATCATAACAAATATAGTCAAAATTAACAGCTATGGTAAAATTTTCTTGCTAAAACAAACCAAAAATGTAAAATTTACAACTTTATAAAATAACCAGAACAGAAGTAAGAGTAACAGACTTTACCAAGTTACAAAAAAATGGTAAAACATATATAAATCAACTCATTAATAACACTAATTCAAACATTTACATAAAGGCAAAGAAAATTCACTAGTTAACCGTTTACATAAAGATTTTTACTGCCAAAACAATCGAGTTAATTTAAAAATATTTTTACAATGGTTGTCCTTTAAAATATCAAGATTGTAGGATATTTACAAATAAGAAAATATGTTTTTACTTGGACATAAAGAATTATTGAGAAGGTTATTTTAATCCAAGTTTAGTCTTGGCATATTATCTAATGCAATAAATAGTTTCCAACAATGTACTATACTAATAAACTAACAGAACGTAATCGTGGTGTCAGAATGAGTCACTGCGTTATATATTTAAAAATAAATCACTTATAACCTTTGGGTATACGAATTCACAAAGTACTATATTTATAAACTAAAACAAAACTTACTCGTGGTGCCGAATGAGACACGGCGTTATATATTTAAAAATAAATCACTAATAACCTTTGGGTATGCGAATTCGCATGTACTCCTGTGGCCTACTCCGTGGCTACTCCTGTTGTCCTGGGCTACTCCTGTGGCTGGTTAGATTATGGGGCAGCACCGGTTAGATAACAATGGCTTCCCTCAAATAAATCCCGATAACGGTTATTTTAACTTGACGCCAGAAATCAAAAAAAAAGTCCACAACAAAGGCAAGACAAAATGGTCAAGTTAAAAATCAAATGGTTTTTCTTCAAAATCCAATTAAGATGGCCCAAATACAGCCAGATATGAAAGAAATCCCATAGAGGTTCCGCACACGTGCTAATAACACACCGTCCCCAACAACTTTCACCAACACCTCCGACTTCGATGAAGCTCCCCAAACGACTGACGCTCCTATATCGGAAATCAATAAAAATGGCGCGGAATAAACGTCAACCCAATATCGCCTCGTCCGTGGTGATATCCAGTCCCATCCAAACAGAAATTGCAAACCAACTATCGAATCTTACCCCTACAAGTTATGCAACATTATCTACAACGAATGATATATTCGAGTTACCACAGAGTACGGTATGCAACAATGAATACGAAACTATAGAACTGTGGAAGGAAAAAATAGGCACGTGACATTGTCTTTAGAGGTAAAGCATAAAAATAAAGAAGTACTTTTTTCCAAATACTCACATCCGCAATGTCTAAAGTCATTTAAGATTTTAAAATCAATTTTTTTAAATGTACTCAATGGTTTATTCTCTTTTTTTTCTTTAGGTGCAAAATGCACTTAATGATCTAGTTCATTGGAGCACAGGGTGCGGTTTGGGCGTAAACCCGGAAAAAACAGTACTAGTACTTTTTACGAGAAGAAACAAAATTCCCGTCGTTCTCCTTCCAAAAATTGGAGGACAAACTATTAACCTCTCGGAGCGAGCTAGATACCTGGGTCTGATCCAAGACCAAAAGCTGTTGTGGAGAGAGAATATGGAGGAAAGGATAAGGAAAGCCACTGTGGTGAACTATACCCGCAGAAGGGCCATCGACAAACAATGGGGGCTACAACCCAATGTTGTTCATTGGCTCTATATTACGGTCATAAGACCGATTCTAATGTATGGATCGTTAGTATGGTGGCCAACTCTAGAGAACGAAGTTAACCATACAAAGGTAGGAAAAGTCCAGAGATTGGCATGTCACAGGCTGTCTACGGACCACCCTAACAAAAGCCCTTAAAACGATTCTACATCTACTACAAGTAGATCTGTTTTTTAAAAGAATGCGCAGCTAATGCGGCTTTTAGACTCAATGCTTTGTCCCTATGGACCGAAACGTACTATGGTCACTCTAGAATCCTAAGAATATACGACGTGTGCACAAAAAACACTGAAAATTCCATCCAGAGAAGATTGGGCCGAGAATCTAGTTAAACCTTAGGGAGCAGTATTTTATACAGGCGGCTCTAAACTAGAGGGGAGAGTAGGTTGCGGTGTCTTTTCAGAAGACCCCTCACTTAGCCTGTCGTTTCGTTTGCCTGATTACTGTTGTGTGTATCAATCCGAAATGACAGCCATTACCAAGGCAGCTGTATGGACACTCTGCAACGAACAAAAGTTCAGCGAGATATCCAATCTTTGCGACAGCCAGGCTGCTATAAAATCACTAAACTCAGTCTACTTAACCTCCATGGCAGCGGTGCAATGCCGACCGAGCCGCCCTGAATGAGCTAGCAGCTAAGTTGTTTACATTTTTTGGGTACCCGGACACAGGGACATACCAGGCAACTGTAAGGCGGACGAGCTAGCAAGAGAGGGCACCACCCTTCCAGCTGTATTTGTCTCATCTCAGCAAGGAGTATCGATTGCAAATTGCCGGCTCCTTCTGCACAGCAAAGTAGTTCAAAAAACCAATTTGAGGTGGAAAAATAAACCCGCATGCACATCATTAAAACAGATCGCGGCCATAACAGGACACTGGGCAGGTGGATCCCATGCACGGCGCATGGAAATCGCAGTGCTACGACACGACTTCTGTGGAAGCTGTTACGATAAGGAAGAGGAGGAAACAATGTTACATCTTCTCTGCCACTGCCCTGCCCTAGGCAGAAAACGGCTTTCTAGACTGGTGCAACCGAACCTTGATGACTAATCTGATCTCAGCTCAGTTAGCATTAAAGACGTCACTCTTTTATTAAATGTATCAACTGGTTCTCACGATAGAACGGATAGGCACCGCCGTCCAGTGGGTTCTCTCCAAACCGCCGTTTTAACCCAACCTAACCTAGGTGTTATTTCAGGTACCCCCAACGTTGGAAATTACATTGGCGTTCACGGTTTTCTGCTATTCTGAATAAATGTTCGGCACTGCGTATTCTGGACCAATCACGAATTTTCTTTAGCCATGACAACTGCTACCTTTCAATGCCTCGGCTGTGCTTGATTTTACCTTTTATTATGAGCTGAAGGATTTCGGTCTCCTTTTAGCACATGCCCCATGTATGATTCTTTCTTATCTTTATAGTTGCAAACAGTTAACGAAAGGCAGTTGCTCTATTTAACACTGCTTCGTTGGTCTGCATAGCTGTCCAGGGTATTCGAAGCATTATTCTATGTAACCACATCTCGAACGCTTCCAGGCGATTATTCGTAGCAGCCTTAAAAGTCCAGGTCTCAGCTCCATGTAATAAAAACACGGACCAAATATAACATTTAATCAATTCTTGACGCAATTTTAGGTTTATGTTGTCGGTAGAGAAAAATAATTTTATTTTCAGAAAAGTTTTGCGAGCTGTTTTAATTCTGCAATGAATCTCTTTATATAGGTCTAGTTTTTCTGTGATATAGCAACCAAGATATTTGAATTGGGCAATTCTCTCAATGATTTGTTGATCTATCTGTACGGAAGCATCGGCGTGCGGTTGGTGACTGAATATCAAAAATTTTGTTTTAGTGACATTCATTTTCAGACCTTTTTTAAATAATGTTTTTTCCATAAGAGAAAACCATTTAGTCAATGTTATATATTATTTTATGTTCTCGCAATAGAAACAATTCTCTTTACCATCTTCTTCTAGCAGTTCCTATCCGTCCGGATGTTGTCAACCATATTAGCTATCATCACTTTATTAACTGCGGCTCTGAACAACTGTGTGGTGGTCACTGCAAACAAGATTCTAAAAATTCTTTAACCAAGAGATTTTTTTTTAACCACTTTGCCTCGTAAGATATTTTAAAGTAATCAATATCTGTCTGTGTTTCTCATCACATGACCGAGGTATTGAAGTTTTCTTATTTTGATGATGTTCAAAAAAATTTTCTGTCTATTCATTTTCTGTAAAACCGTCTCATTTTTAACACGGTCTGTCCACGACATCTGTCCACGACACCCTCAGTATCCGACAATAAAGCCACATCTCTTTACAATACTCTTTAAATTTTACATTTCCTCCCAATACTTTAAAAAGAATTACATGTTAAAATTTCAATTATTTTAGTTGCTATCTTACTACTTAATTGATTAAATGTTTAAACTGATGACCGCCCGCTTCCATACAATAATTAAGATTTTGTTCAAAACGTTCACGCACATTCCGAAGAATTTCCGGAGTAATTTGACGGCACTCGTCAACGATTCTTTGACGAAAATCTTCCAACGACGCTGACGCTGGTTGTGTTATATAGATTTTACTTTGCAGATGTCCCCACAAAAATAAATCGATCGTAAATGCATTTTAATGCTTTCTCTTCTCCCAATCCAATGCCGTGGAAAACGTTGGTCCAAATACTGACGAACAATCGCCACATAATGCGGAGGAGCACCGACCTGTTGAAAATAAAAATGATCTTCGCATTTGAAAATAATTCACAGTATGACGAAGATCATTTTTATTGGAAGATTTGCATCAAAGAATTGCTGACGAATGCCGTCGAATTACTCCGGAAATTCTTCGGAATGTGCGTAAACGTTTTGAACAAAATCTTTATTAATGTTTGGAAGCGCGTAATCATCAGTTTGAACATATATTTAATTAAGTAGTAAGTAAGCAACTAAAATAATTGGAATTTTAACATGTAATTTTTTTCAAAATATTGGGAAGAAATGTAAAATTTAAAGACAATTGTAAAGAGAATTGTCAGAGCTTTTAAAAGACATCTTATTCGACCCCCAATGCCATTTAAAAATTTTGAGGTAATTCTTACCCTCGCTTGGGGTTGAAAGAAGTTGAGTCAAAAATACCGTAAAAGAGTGTCTTCCTTTAAACAAAAATAGACAGGTCTGAGCGTTTTTCTAAAATGTTGACAAAGTTCCTGCAAATGGCTCTGTTTCGTTTTTGGTTGGCCACCCTGTATTTAATTTAAGATTCGTTTTGTGGCTTGTAGAAAGGAATTTATTAAACTTAAACAAGAATTCAATTTTTGAGGATGGCTTTGGTTATAGTGAAGTGAGGAACATTACCCAGGTATCGTGTACAAAAAACGAAAATTATCATATTATTATCATATCATATCTCAAAAACGGCGGATTTTAATGATAAAAAATATAAACTTTTTTTGGAGACAATAAGATTCCTTATATTTTCTTTGACCCTTAACTGGTATCGTCATTTTAATACTCGTAAATGGTATCATCGGGTCAATTTTGACATACATACATACATACATAAAGTCACGCCTTTTTCCCATAGGGGTAGGCAGAGACTTCCTTCCACTTGCTACGGTTCGTACACATATATTTTGCTTCCCGACATTTTATTCAAGTATATAAAAAAAGTGCTAAATCAAATTAAAGTTTTTATGTATTTATTATTATATCCTTATATAAAAACATGTTTTAAATAAAGAGCTGGCTAAAAAAATTTAAAAAAAAATGCATCGTGCAAAAGTAAAAAAACAGTATATTTCGTATATAAAAATGAACAGGTTTATAATAATGCCCTTAAACTAAAAAAATAATTACCCAAAAAAAAATTTTTTTCATCGAATATGTAGCCGGAATATATATTAAATAGTAAGGGCGACAAAACATATCTCTGTCGTACTTCCCTATGGATGGGTACATCCTCCGTCTTGTCCCCTTTGACCCTGATGGTTGCCACTTGGTCCCAATATAAATTTTTCAGGAACTGGATATCGTTATTATCGAGGCCCTTTTCTTTTTGGATGTTAAATAGGACTGTGTGTTCGACTCTGTCGAACGCCTTCTTATAATCGATAAAACAGATAAAAGCCTCTTTTCGTTGGTCTCGGCACATCTGTAGCAGTACAGATAGACTTAACAGTGCTTCCCTCGTACCTATTCCTTCTCTAAAACCAAATTGTGCGTCATTCAGATCAATTTCGCATTTTTTGTATACCCGTTGGTGTATTATTTTTAAAAGTAGTTTTAATGCATGACTCATTAGGCTCATTAATCTGAAATCTTCGCATTTATGGGCATTTTGCCACGTCTTTTTCGTTCTCTATAGAGTACTCTGCCAGCGGTCTCTCTACTGGCAAATTATGCCCGAGCTCAGCCGTAGAGGGTAGAAGAAAAAAAAAAGAAAATAAAATAAAAGTGAGCCGCGCCACCGACTTAGACGGTTCAAGCCGGAAACCCCTAGGTCTTATAGGCACTAGCAGAGCCACAAGATAAACAACTAAGATTATGGTGAACCAAATAAATAAAATTATAGCTAAAATTTATTAGATACTTTACTTCTACAATAAATCAAAGTACACAGTTTAATAATAACATTATAACAAATATAGTCAAAATTAACAGCCAACAATAAATCAAGGTACACAGTTCAATAATAAACTTATAACAAATATAGTCAAAATTAGCAGCCAACAATAAATCAAGGTACACAGTTCAATAATAAACTTATAACAAATCTAATCAAAATCAACAGCTAACAATAAATCAAAAATCCAAAGTTTACGATTCCATAAAATAACCAAAAAAAGGTAAGAGTAACAAACTTTATCAAGTTACCTAAAAAAACGTATACAAGTCAACTTTTTAATAATACTTAATCAAACGTTCACATACGGCTGCTAATTTACTCACGTTTTTACCATTTACATAAAGATTTACACTGTTAAAACAATCAAGCTTATTTAAAAATATTTCTTTTTACAATGGCTGTTCTTCAAAATATCAATATTGTAGGATATTTACAAATAAGTATGAAGAAAACATTTTTACTTGGACACAAAGAACTATTGAAAAGATTACTTTAATCAAAGTTCAGCCTTGGCATATTATCCAATGCAATAAATAGTTTTCAACAGTGTACCATATTAAAAAATTAAAACAAAACTTAATCGTGGTGTCAAAAACAAATCACGTCGTTTAAATATTCTAAAATAAATCACTTGTAACCTTTGGGTATACGAATTCACTACTCCTGTGGCCTACTCCTGTGGCCGGTTTGATTATGGAACAGCACCTGCTAATTAACAATGGCTTCCCTCCATCAAATCCCGCATACGGATATTTTAACTCGACACCAAAATCCAAAATATCAACAACGAAGGTAAGATAGAATGGTCAAGTTAAAAATTAAATGGTTTTTCTTCAAAATCCAATTAAGATGGCCCAAATACAGCCAGATATGAAAAGAAAACCGTAGAGGCTTCGCACACTTGTTAATATCAAATCGTCCCAAAAATTCTCACCACCACACGACTCCCAAGACTGCCACCAAACGACTGACAAGACTGACTCCCAGGCCGGATATCAAGAAATGACACGGAACACGCGTCAACCAACAATCTTCGCAAATCTATGTTCCAAACTCGCACTCGTCCGTGTTGATAGCCAGCCCATCCACACAGAAATGCAAACCAAACAATAATATAGCTGACAACACATAACAATCGAGGCCAAAAATCAAAGCAAAATCTAATAACAAAAACCCCCACTCCATCTCCATCGATTAACAAAAATGTCACAGCCATTAATAATCGAATCCTATCACTACAAGGTATGCAACACTATTTACAACGAATGATATATTTAAATTACAACAAAATACGGTAAGCGAAACTATTTACGAGTACGTGAGGAATACAAAACTATCAGAGACCCAATTAATAATGGAACTGTAGAAGGGAAAAAATAGGCACGTGACAATTTGCTTTCTTCGGTATGGGAATAAAGTCAGACTTTAACCAATCGCGTGGGATATTACCGCTCTTGTATATTTCATTTAGAAGCTTAGTCAAGATCTTTGTATTCTGCTCATTTAAGAGTTTAATGGTCTCGATGTGATTCCATCTGGCCCAGCTGCCTTTCCTGTCTTACTCATTTCGAGTGCTCTTCTAACCTGCGAGGTTAGAATGTCTGGTGCTTCTTCTAAATCCTCTGTACTGTTTAAGTGTCACCATCGTTATCGTTAAAAAAAAATGCCTGCGCCTCTTCACCTGTATACCGTTTTCCATCAATAACAATAAAATCCATAGCGTAAAAAATACACGTATAAGGTATCGTCGGGTCAGAATGGACCCCGGACCGTAAAATCACCTGCTTAGAGTGTTATTAACGACTGCTCTTCAACAGGCTAACGCATCTGCATAATGTGGGGAAAGTCCCGAGAGATGTGATTATTTCGCGCTTGTTTGGAAAAAATATTAAGAGTAATTTACCCGCTCGAGTCCAAATTGACCCGACGATACCAGTTAAGGGTTAAAGAACTTTTTTAATTAAACAACCGTTTTTTAATTACAGCTTGTTTGGTGTTGCAAACCGTTTTTTCTTTGAATTTTTCTTAAAAATTGATCCACTGATAAAATTTCTATTGTTTCTTTCCCGCACATTTTTTAAACAATTCTCTCAACGAGCGAATAATTTAAAATTTATTATCAGTTAAATATGAGCAGATGTTTTAAAATACAAAACTCGGTTAGATAAAGTGAGGAATAGTGTTGTAAGAGAACGTTGTGGTGTACAAAAAGGATGTAGTAACAAAGAGTAATAAGATTGCTTGGGTGGTTTGGACTCGTATAAAATATGAATGAAAGAACATTGGCAAAACAGATTTATAAGGGCGAGTGTAAATGGACAAGTCGGTAAAGGTCGACCTAGGTAAACGTATCTGGACCAGTTCGAAATTGTTTTAAATAAAGGCCACAGGTCAAGAGTACCAGCAACCAACGAACATGTAAAATGAGGCAAAAGACTTGTGTAAGAACCGTTGAAAGTGGAAGAAAGTGGTCTCTAAGTGGTCCCACTACGGGAAAAAGATGTGACTATATGTATGTAAACTCATGGACAAAATTAAGGCATCACTTTGATAAATGTACTTAATTATAATAATAACTTAACTATTATGGTTAAAATTATTAAATAGCTTTGTGTTATTATTTATCAAGAAAATTAGCAGAAATAATTTTGTTATAAATCAATGTTAAAACGCATTAAACATAATATACGTACATTTTTACATTAAATTTTTGTGGTTGGGCCATTTGTGTAGGCACCTATGTCACCTACATCTTTGATCCTTTGTGACTACCGCTGTGTCTTCAGGGCATCAGAATTCTATCCAATGGTGTTGGCGAACCGCAGAATGGCTTTGTCTCATTTAAATCACTTGGATTCATTATCATGCGGCCCCAGGTTTGGTACCTTTACACCGCTAGCATCAGGCAACAACACAAAATGTGTAGTCTATTTCTGCGAATTATCGCCCTATTGCATTGCTCTTAGTCACATCCAAAATTATAGAAAAACGATTAACATATAACTCTTCAAATATCTGGAGAAATCTGAGATAATTTATGACAGACAATATGGATTTCTACAACTTCGGTTCACTGGAGATTTGCTGGCTTATGTCACTCAGCTCTGGACAAACACTATTGAAAAGTTTGGTGAATTCCGTGCAATAGCCTTGGATATATCTAAAGCCTTCGACCGCGTTTGGCACCAGGCATTGTTAAACAAATTATCTGCCTACGGTCTCCCAACTGTTATTGTTATTTTTGCAATTGCTGTTTCGTGTTTCGTGACGGAAAAATCTGACGCGTATGCCGTGTACTAACTATACCTCTTTTTTTATAGCCAATTATTTGAGAAATTAATTAAAAAAAACATTAAACAACAAGCAAGAAAAAAAATATAATACCTTTATCAATAATAATATACTACGAAAGGAACTTCGTTCCAACTGAGCGTTCCACGACAATCACCTTCTTTTTATTTTGTTTAATAAGTAAAGCAGACTATTCACGTAAATAAATATTTTATGTTGAGATGTATTTTACATTTCATACAATTTTTTAGAATTTTTAGAATTATGCGATACTTTTTGTGCCAATTGTATTTCTGCTACTATTTTTTGGTTTTAAACTGGCGATAAAGCAAGAAAGTAAGTTTCCCTTGCACTTCCTTTCATAAAGGAATTTTATCTGATTTGTTCTATTGTTCGAGGCATCGGCTCAGCAAAACGCTTTTATATTCATCTCTGTTAGACTCGACTCCAATGTTCTATATACTTCTACAACCAACCAACGAACCAACCAGCCTTTATATCCTTCAACATGCCCCTAAAATTTATAGCACAGTAAAATTTAGATGCGAGCTTTGGTTAATATTACAAGTAGTAGGAATTTCTGCTTCGGTAGGAATGGTAATAGGTAAATTATTATAGCGCCCTTTTTTTTAAGATAAAACATAGTAAAATAAAAGTGGGTTACAGTGGTAAAAACGGTATTTATCCGAACAAAATAAATAATGTTCGGCAAAGCGATGTTCGAAATGTATTTACCTGCATAAATTTAGTAAGTATAATAAAAAAATGTTTTGAATTATAAAAAATATAAAATAAATAATAAACGTTATATATTGATAACTATTATTAATTTATTCAAAATATAATATATTTTCGGCAAGGGGACGCCCTCTCACCTCAACTCTTTTACATAGCATTGGAATATGTAATTAGGAACTCCAAAATTGAGAAGCCAGCTGCCATCTTTCACAAAGGAGGACCCAACCTGCTCCTGGCTTTCGCAGACGATGTCGATGTGATTGGCAATAGCAGGATTGACCTCAAAGACACCTTCATAAAGTTTGAAAAGGAAGCAGAGAAGATAGGCCTCAAGATAAACGAAGACAAGACCAAGTATATGTACCTCAGCAGAAAAAATCGGAACCGAGATAGAGTAGGACAAAACTTTTCTATCGAAGACTACAACTTTGAGCGGACAAGACAATTTAAATATCTGGGTACAAGTATTAGCGAAAACAACGACATCACAGAAGAGATAAATGACAGAATACAGGCTGCAAACAGATGCCTTTTTGCTCTTCAAGACCCAATTAAATCTAGAATACTTACCAGGAAAACTAAGCTGAACATATACAAAACAATTATAAGGCCTGTCGTAATGTATGGATGTGAGACCTGGACTCTAACGGTTGCAAACGAAGAACGACTTAAGGTCTTTGAAAGGAAATTGCTAAAAAAAATATTCGGCCCAAATAGAGACGAAAATACAGGACAGTATAGAATAAAAACCAACCAAGAACTCAAAGAACTCTACACTGATACCAACATAATAAACGACATAAAGGCCAGGAGACTACAGTGGGCAGGACACGTTAAAAGAATGCCGGATGATAGAATAGTAAAACTGGTGTGGGAGGAGGTCCCGGGGGGAAAACGCCCATTAGGTCGACCCCGCCTCAGGTGGAGAGATAATATTGCAAAGGACCTAAAAGCCATGAATATCGAAGATGGACCCGATCGGATGCTAGATAGAAAAAGATGGAGACGTGTGGTTGAGTCGGCAAAAACCCACCCAGGGTTGTGAAGCCATCGATGATGATGATGAATATATTTTCGGGTTAATTTTACTACATTTAAAAAAGACTTTCTTGTAGATCTACTGGATATGCAAAATTATAGATGGCACGGCAAAAAAAAAATTAAAAGAGCTTATTAAACGTATAAATTCAATATAAGCTAAATAAAAAGTAATATAAAGGAAAACAGAAATGGATCCATTTTTTATTTTAATTTACTAATTTTTTAAAAAATAATCTATCAAACAGGGTGAATAACGTTTCAATGATGACATCAGCACCAATTTTTTTTAAATAAAACACCCCCCTTTTTTTAATTTGTGGATTTCCCTTTTTAAGCTGATTCCAAAAATATTTATTAAAGTTGATTCAAATTGGTACAGAGTAGACAAGAACGCAAAAGTTGTTTGTTATTTTAACATTGTATCTATCCGCTTTCATAACTAATCCTAGCCACTCGACTAAACAGAAAATTTTTAAAAGTATTTCATGCTATTTTTTTTAATAACTGTCATAATTAAGTACAATTGAGTATTGTTATTCTAATGTTAAATATCGTATTTAACAAACTGTTTTGTTAAAATGCCTTAAATTTAAAGTGAGAGATTTAAAATTTTAATGATGATTAGTGTTGGCGATAGGATGCGAACTCAACAAGAAGTATGCACATTATTCCATGAAATGCACCCAGATTGTAAACGTATCTCTTAATCTACGGTTAGCAGAATAGAAAGAAAATACAAATAATTAGGACACGTTAGGAATGTATCGAAGAAAGATAGACCTAAAATTAATGCAAATATTCAACAAGACGTAATTTTGTCGTCAGTAGACGATTCACTCTGTATAGTGCAGTGATTATCTAGGGATTGAAGTCTTCAGTTTTAAAACACGATCTGTTGGAAATTAGTACTTCCAACTGTACAATTCCTCTCTGAGAAATTACTTGATGTTTAAAACCACTCAATTATTAATTAACTAGAAAATTCGAATGTTGCGCAAAGAAAAGACCGTTACGCTTTGACCAATTAGAAGCACGGACTTGAGCGCGAAAAAGTAGGGCGAAGTCGCTCTTGACTCGCCGACTGTCTCTTTTCCATTTCAACCGCCGGCTGAAGAACATCTCTCACTGCAAAGAGCACCGCTTCTCTCCTCCGTTCCAACCTCCGAACAGGGAGCACCGCTTTAAAACACCACGTGTTAAAAAATGTATAGCAATGCAATCAAATAAATTCAAAGTCGACAGCCAGTGAAAATTTTCTGAAGATACAGGAGGCTTGAAACTGTAAGCACCATGTATAAATTACTACAATATAGTTTCTATGACAAGTGTTTTGTTTTATTTACTTTATAAACGAAATTCACGGCGATAAAAGCCAGGGAACCTAATAGCCTACAGCAGGTAAAAACCCATCGAACTAGCTCAACCTAACTATTAAAGGAATTAACATCTACGTTGCCGAAGACGCCATCAACAGCAGGAGTAAGTCGAGGTCCCAGAGGTTCCGGTCAAGATACCCACACCTCACCGCCTCTCTTTAACCGCTTTTGTACTGCTCGATCGTCGTCGCCGGCGCCGTCACCATCCTAATAAAGTAGGTCACACTCATGAGTTGGCTGAAGATGATCGCAGAACTGAAATACATGATCACAACGATAATTAATTAAGTAACTGCCAAAACACCCAATATTGGTCCAATGAAAATCCAAAAATTGGAAGTAATAATGCCATACGCAAAGACCACAAAAGATCAACGCAAAAGCTGGTATTGCGAGAATTACAATTATTGATCCATATTTTTTTGATAAATTTTTTTTGCAAAATAAATTAATTCCTGATGTGACCCAGCTTTTCCCTAATATTTAAATTACCAACTTTTTAGACCGCAGAATATGGTTTTAACAGGATGACCCACCGCCACATTTCGCTATAGCTGTGCGCCAGTTTTTAAACAGAACATTTTCAGATCAATGGATCGGAAGAAGTAGAACAGTGGAATGTCCCGCTAGACAGACCTGACAATATCCGTGACATAAAAGCCGGAATCGGAAGGAAAATGCAAAATCTAACACCTGCTATACTACAAAATGTTTAAGACGAATTTGTTACCAGATTAAGTCATTGTTTAGTGGTCAATGGAGAACAATTTGAACATTTACTGTAAATTTTTTTTGGTTTGTTTTTGTTAGAATGTACGTTTAGTCAATTAATTTGTAAATAATAAATTGTCGTAAATAACTTTTGCATTTTTGTTTACCCCGTACCAAATTTATACAACTTATAATACATTTTTGGAATCAGCTCAGCAAGTGATATCGGCAAATTGAAAAAAGCGGGTGTTTCATTTAAAAAAACTGGTGCTGACGTCATCGCTTAAAGAATATTCACCTTGTATAATAGATTATTTTTTAAAAAAATAGTAAATTAAAATCAAAAATCGGGATTTTTTTATATTACTGGTTATTTAACTAATTATGAATTTATGCGTTATTTTATTAATAAAAGCGATGTGTAAAATTATAGTACAAAGTAGGTACAAAACAAAAATTTCAATGCAAGTACTTTTAATTTTATGTGTAATAGTATTAAAAAAACTTTTCTTTCCGATACGAAATTGGGTTCGTATTCATAATGGCAAAATTTCAAGTAAAAATATAGTCTTACATTATTTACAATTTTTTGATACTCATATACATACATACATAAAGTCACGCCTTTTTCTCATAGCGGTAGGCAGAGACCACTTCCTTCCACTTGCTACGGTTCTTACACACATTTTTGCTTCCTCTACTTTCATCAGGGCTCTCATACATGCTTGTCGGTTGTCGGTACTGTTGATACTCCTATAATATTAATAATAATAATTTTTCAACGTTCTGTATCGGATTTTGTGTTCTATTACATAGTTCTATTACTAGATCGTTTTCTAGCTTACACTGACAATGTAATGTCATGAATTTTATTTAGGTTTTGTTATTGTCATTTTGCAGTAAATCGAAATACGTAATTTCTGCGCAAGTTCACAAAGCAAAATGATCATTTTTTCAGGTAGCTCGTCCGAAAATGTATTTTCATTATACCTAACTGAAAACACTATATTTACATGCCTATTTAGCGTACCGAAAGTGGGCTTTTTTCGTGAACCGTCGAAAATTTCAAATTAAAAAATAAAAAAACTAACAACAAGGATATTTTGTTCAGTACAAAATTTTTAAACTCATCGGTAGATATTAAAAAAAATGGTTTTGAAATTTTTTATTTAATTATAGCCTGGCAAGGATTTTTTCAGGCAACCCATTTTTTTTTATAATTTTTAACAGACTAAATTACTTATAACATAATTTTTATCCAGTTAACAGATGGTTGAAGGTCGATCTTACTTCGGATTCTCTTTACTTTACTTTATCGTGTCCGGACCTCAGCATTAAAAATTTTCAGCCCAGTACTTGGCCACGTTTATTCCTTTTTGGTTAGAAAGCCACAAATCATAAAGGGTACACTGGTATGGCCACATACACCCTGTCACTATCCTGCATGTTTCGTTAAGCGCTCTGTTCTCTCCGTTCTGTTCTCTCTGTTCTTTTCTGTTCTCCATTTCATACTGGGCAGGCATATTCTGCCGTGAAAAAACACAGTGCTTGTGCCGTTGTTCTTAGGACACTGGGTTTGGAACCCCACTTACTCCCTGTTAGCTTTTTAAGGATACTATTTCTTGACGTCACCTTTTGCCTCGTTTTAACGCATTGATTCTTGTGTGTGAGTGATCTGTCCAAAAAAACTCCAAGGTATTTGGGATATTCTGTGTGCTCTAGGGTACTACCTCTCCAAGATATTTGCAATTTTCTTTTACAATCTTTGCTGCGGAGGTGGAATGCGCATACCTGAGTCTTGGATGGGTTCGGTTTTAGGGACTTTCTGTTGTAATAAGCGAACATTTTGTTAAGGGCACTCTCAAGTCTTTCCTATACAACTGGGAAGCGCTCGCCCTGAGCGCAGATTGCCAGGTTGTCAGCGTACAGGAAACATCTGCAACCAGTTGGGATGGGTTGGTCATTTATGTATATTGTTAAGATTTTTTAGTTCTTCCGTGGGTTTGGCGATTAAAACTTTCGATACAATAACAAAACAATGTTTATTTCAATACAATAAATTCTACTTTTATTAATCACTTAGATATACAACTTATGGTATGAAGTGAGCACTACCACATTGTTCCGCCGAGCTGTAGACAAGGTTCAGATAGCGCTAATGATTGCCGACGTCCGAGAAGGACAGGACACCTAAAGAAGAAGAAGATACAACTTTTACAACTTTTTATAACTATTTACATTTCTTAAATTATCAACACTTTAAAAACTGATTCTGTCGGCTGCTTTCCTTTTTTTTATACCTAAACTAATAACCGCGAGAAGTGTCCAGTAATTTCTCGAATTATCCATTGTCTTCTATGCTCTAGATCAGGGGTGGGCAAATACTTTAAAGCGCGGGCCAAAATGAAATTTTCAAAATGTCTCCCGGGCCGGAGGACTATACCGCATATGCTTTGCACAAGCGGATGTTTTGGATGGAGTTTTTTCCCTGCCAATTTTTTTTTGACAAAAACACTAAGTATCATTTCAATTTGAATAAAATATGTCACGTAATTTTTAAAGAAATATTTTTATAAATAAATGCCTATTAGATAAACCAGTCAATGAAACATTTTATTTTGTTACTTATTTATGTCTTAATGATACAAATTATTTTATATTGACACATAGTTATTAAAATTTAACATTTATATTGCATTTCGTAAATATAATAGTAAATAGAATTCAAAAAAGAAAAGAAAAACATCAAACGGTAAAATAAATATTTAAAGTTAATGCGAAACGTGAAATCTCGAATGTTCATCTGACATTATTTCTTCAAAATTGGGTTCCAAATCACTTGCAGCAATCCTTAATACCGAGTGTAGATTTTCGTCAGTAATTTGTGATCGATATTTATTTTTCGTGGAAACCATTAAAAAAAAAGTTCTTTCACAAATATATGTTGAACCAAATAAAACAAGGTATTTTTGAACATAGTTCAAAAAATGTTTGAAATGTTCATCATTCAAAGCGCCATAGAAAGCACTCAATTCGTTTGAGTGAAAATTTTCTTTTAGTAAAATATTTGATTGTAAGTCAATTAGTTCTAGTTGAATTTCAACAGGGGCTTCTTGCACATCGAAATTGAAAGGTTGGCTAATTAATGATAAAGGTTTTTCAATAGCTTTGAAATCTTGAAATCTTCTTTGGAATTCAGAATGCAGGTCTTGTGTTATTGTACTATATTTAAAAAAATCTGTATTTTTCAATGATTCTCGCTATGCTTGCAATGAGGGGAAATGATTTAATAATTTATTATTAAAGTTTTCAGCAAATAAACTTAGTTTTGTCATAAATGCTTTGACGTTTGAGTGCATATTGAAAGCGAATTGTTTTTTCCCTTGTAGATTTATATTTAGTTCATTCAAATATTTTACGATATCTACTAAAAATGAGAAATCGTTTAGCCAAGCTCTATTTTGCAATTCAGGAAAATCATGTAGTTTTTCTTTTATTGACAAGAAGGATACTATTTCATCAAGCAAATATTGAAATCTGTCCAAAACTTTACCAATGCTAAGCCATCTCACTTCAGTGTAATAAGGAATTTCATAGAAGTCACTTTCAATTTCTTTCAAAAATTCAACAAACTGTCGATGGTTTACGGCACGTCCTCGAATAAAATTCACAACTTTGGTCACAACAGTAACGACGTGATTCAGTTTTAAAACATTTCTGCATAGCACTTCTTAATGAATAATGCAGTGCAAAAATAATATATCGTGTTCTGGTTGTAACTTTTTTACTTTGTCGCGAATTCGTTTAAGTAAGCCTACATTTTTCCCTGTTAAACTAGGACAACCATCCTTAGTGACGCTTACTATTTTATTCCAAGTTAAACTTACTTTAACTAAACACTCTTCAAGAGCGAGAAAAAAGTCTTCACCAGTAGTTGTATCTTTCATTGGATGCACACTAAGAAGTTCCTCGCTAATTTCGCATTTCTTGTTAATGCCGCGAATAAATATTAATAATTGACTTGTATCAGTAATATCGCAGGACTCATCTAAAGCCAGAGAACAATAGGTAAAATCAGCAATTTTTGTTCTTAGCTGGTCAAGTAAGTTTCCTGAAATATTTTCAATCCGTCGTACTATTGTTCTTCTTGAAAGGCTTACATTTTCAAAAATATGTTTCTTTTCAGGACAACATATCTCCGACACTTGTACCATGCATTGTTTAACAAATTCTGCTTCAGAAAACGGCTTACATAACTTAGCAATTTTGTGTGCGACAACATAACTTGCTTTTGTTGTAGATTTCTCTATATTACTTTGTTTGGTAAATATATTTTGTTGCTTATTCAAGTTTTTTGCTAAGTTTTCTGCTACAGTTTGAAGTTCTTTTAATGAATGTGATGCATATTTTGGATGTTTTGTTGTAAAGTGCCTGTTTAAATTGTATTCTTTAAAAACAGCAATTGTTTCCTGACAAACTAAACAAATTGCTTTCTCATTTATGTTTGTAAAAAGATATTTTACCGTCCAAGCTTCATTGAAGTTTCTGCATTCCAAATCAACTTTTCTTTTTTTAGATTGACTCATTTTACAAAGGTCTACAAACCTATAATTTAATTAATACAATAAAATAAAACCAATGTTTTAAAATTTTACTTACAAAAAGTCCACTTTTTCAATTTTATATTTGCAAACTAATATTAGACTCGAACAAAAAAGAGTATGCGATCAGTACTAAATAAAAATTAACAATACACGTGGTGCGACCTGTCGTCCCTCGAAAAGTGAGAGGAGTGCAGCATATGCCGTACTCACAGGCATTTCGAACCTAGCGCGATCTCCTTTGTGTTTGACGAAAAAACCGCCCTGAGAGCGATCGTCGCGAGCGACCCGTGTGAAACACACGAGGATTGTTTCAAGCTCACGACATCGTCCACACTAGTGTAGTTAGCCGACCGCCCATTTTATTAAGACTATTATATATACAGTACGCACACTAATAATGCTGATGTCAACAAAATCTCATAAAAGAGTTTAAAAAAATTTATGTGCGGAATTTTTCAACGGGCCGGATAAAATTAGCAAAAGGGCCGGATCCGGCCCGCGGGCCGGCTTTTGCCCACCCCTGCTCTAGATTCTGTCGGCGCCGTCGGTTGACAGAGATGGATTCAAATAAATCGTAACAATATGTTAAACAACATAGGTGCCAGAACACTTACCTGGGGTAACCCGTTCTTCTGCTTTCTCTACCTGCTCTAAAGTTACGAAAAATCGCCGATTGTGTAGTAGTGATTCTACGACTCTTATCAGGTGGTGGTCGATGAGCGTTTCGTAAATCTTGCAAAGTAGAGCTCTGTGCCTCACTGCATCATAGGCTGCTAATAGATCAACAAAAATGTTAGAATTATAATTTAATATCTATACTCACTGTATATAATAATATCTATAGTTACTAGATATAATATTGATTGTTATTGTCATAAATATAATACTGACAAATGTCATACATTTATCATTCAAATACAACATTAAAACTCCTTTAATTTGAGTTTATTAGACTGCACTACTGCCGTTTCAACAGGTTATGGGCCCAGTAGTCGTTCAGCGGTCTTAGTTGTTTGAAAGTAAATGTTCTGCTGAGTTGGTGATATCACGATGAGAAATGCTGGTGATTTAGAAGCACCGGGTGTATCAAATATGCATTCGACCTTACCCTTGTCCACATCAGTTCCAAATATAGAAAAATTGGAAGAACATGCAAACTATTCTTCATGGAAGTTCGCTATGAAGATGAGCCTGATGTTAGAAGGTTTGTGGGATACAGTCATCAATGATGTAGACATACAAAGTCCGATCAATATTGACAGAGATAATAGAGCTTTAGCAAAAATCGCTCTAAGTGTGAAACCTACGTGCTACATACATGTCTGTAAGGCTACAACTTCAAAAGGAGCTTGGGAAAATCTCCAGAAGGCTTTTGAGTCAAAAGATATGAACAGGAAATTCGATCTTTAACGTCATCTATTTTGAATCAATCGTGATAATTTCGGTTCAATGGAGGAATACATAAACGATGTATTAACAACAGTATTGGTTTAACAATCAAAGATGATTTTCTTGCTTTTGTAATGTTAAATGGACTCAATAGTGAATATGAATCCTTGATAATGGCTATCACCTATAATAATGTGAAGCTTTCATCCGATGTAGTTAAAACCAAACTGATCGAGGAAGAAGCCCGTAAGAAATATCAAGAAGGGAGCAGTAATCAAACAGTATTACATACTAAAAGCAACTTCAAGAAATATCCTAAGAAAAAAGTAAAATGCTATTCATGTGGTGAAGAAGGTCATAAAAAGCCCGATTGTCCAAGAAAAAAGGAGAAACCAAGTGAAAAATGTGACAGTAAAGAACAAGCAGGAAATGTTAACAGTCAAACATTATTGACTACTGCTACTACTATGTTGTCGACAGTGTCCAATTCAAGTTGGGTTATTGATTCAGGATCTACTTCGCATATGTCAATGAAGAAGGATTTGATGACCAATTTCAGTGAAGCTGGGAATATGAATGTGTCAATGGCTAATGGTGTAATATCATTCAGTTAATCGGTACAGGAAATTTAGAAATTGTTTTGACCAATAATGGAAAACCTATCAATAAAACAGTAAAAAATGTTACTTGTGTACCAAATCTCACAACAAATCTATTATCTGTAAGTAAAATGACTTAGTTGTAGTATTCGATAAACATGGATGCAAAGTTTATACTGACTCAAATTGTTGCATAGATGGAAATGCTGAATTCACTGGAACTTTGAGAAATGGCCTTTATTTTGCTGATTTGTACTCTGATCCAGTGAGGGTATTCAATACAACATTAAAACTCCTTTAATTTGAGTTTATTAGACTGCACTACTGCCGTTTCAACAAAAAACGTCGGCGGTCACACGTTTTTCTTCAAATTCTTCTTAAATATGCTCTGTCAGAGGACTTGTCTAGTGTATGATTTGCCGAGTCTAAAACCTCCTTGGGATAAGTAGTCGATCCACATTTTTTTTATCGTTGATAGAATAAGCCTTTCGTAAAGTTTAAAGTAAAGGCATAGCAGTAAAATCCGTCTGTAGCTACTGGGGCATTCTGGGTCTTTGCCTGGTTTAAGCAGAGCAATGACTTTTGATTTTCTCCATAGTTTCGAAATTTTCAAGCTTTTGCAGCAGTGGTTGAATAGTCGTACGATCCAGTTCCTAACGATTGGTTGTATTTATCGCGTTGTAGAGTTCTTTTGTAGAGAAAGGTGCTTCAAGGTGATTCGTTTCTGTTGCTGGGTTTCTGTGTATTTTACGGGCTTTATGTGTTTGTCAGTTTTTCCGTTTAGTAGCAGTTGGGTGGCGACTTGGTATGCCGTAACCTTGTAGGATAGTTTTTGTTCCTTTGGGTCGCCATTGATTTTTTTTATAAGGGTCCTCTACTGCTATGTATTTTTATTTATGTATTCTGTTAGAATATAGATAGTTTGAAGTAAATTCTTGGTTTAATATTATTACTTATTGGTCGTAGAAAAAAAAGTATATTCAATGATCATGTAATGGCTATTAATACATGATCGTTGAATATACTAATTTTACACAATAGTAACAACTATGCAAAAACAGTTAATTAAAAAACGGTGATTAATATATCCTATCGTGTGGGCCGCGGATGGCCCGCACTGCGACTATTAGAAAGGGAAGGGATTATAGAAAGAAAATGATTGTGGACACGCTTTTTAAAAAGTTGCAGGTCATAGTTCTCTGGAAAAACTGATTTTGGAAGCTTATTACATTTCGTAGCAGCCCTGTAAAAGAAGGATTCTTGATGAAGATTGTTCCTTGTATGGTAAATGGGTGAGACTGATCAGCGTGCCGAGTTCTTCGCTATGTTTTTTGCTAATTTGCATCATGCACAGAATATATATATTTTTTAGTTTTTAAAGTTTGTTTTTATTTTATATTATGTATTATATATTTTATTTATATTAGGTTGTTAGAAAAGGATTGCTTTGCTAATTTTGTCTTCATTCCAAATAGTTACTTGTGAAGTTATTTAATTTTCTTTTAGAAATTTGTTGTTTGAAATATAAATTAACATCATTTTTTTAAATGGAGGTGTTGTGTGTACATATTTTAAAATCACTACCATTTTTACATTATGAATATTGACATTGAAATAATATTTTTTGTAATTTACTCGGTCAATTTATAAAAAATTAAAAAAAATTTTGTTTCTTAGTTGTCTATCTACAATAAAATAAATTTTATAACCATTTTCATTCAAATTTATTATTTCTAAGAAAATACATTATTCCATTTTTATTTTTTTCAGGTAAGTCCATAGATGATACGTTAAGATAATCTTTAGAGATGTATGTAAGTATATTAATAGATTTGTTAAGTGAAAGGAAAAACTTCTTTTTTACTATTTTTGTACTTTAATTATTAATTTGTTTGGGATATTCCATAATATGTATTGGTTAACGTAAACTTATTTCATTGTTAGTTAATAAAATAATGTAAATGTTAAAAATTTAAAAGAGCGTATTTAAATGTAAAGTATACTGCTTGGGATAGTTTAATTGTTTTTTTTTCATTTTGGCATATATTAATTATTTTAATTTTATTATTTTGTGTCTCCCTGTTACCAAATACATCATCTACAGAAAGCAAACTTTTAAGAGTTGTTTTTATTACCTATTAAGATAAAAAAAATATATAAATAATGAAACAATTGTCAATGGCATCACCAGTTTCGCATAAGTTTAGGTTAGGTTAGGTTAGGTGTCATGTAAATGGGGCGTAGGTCACCCCTCTTCTGCGATTCCTAATAGGTTTATTGTGGCTTATCACTAGAGTTTACAGTTCACCGCACAATCCAACTCTTCTCACGAAGTTTATGGTTGTATGGGGTAATCGGTAGGTTCGAAGTTGGTAGAACCAAATATTTTGAACCCTATTCTTTCCAAGCAGGGGCATGAACATAGTATGTGTTCGGCAGATTCGTCTTTCACGCAGCAAAACCGACAGTCCGTTTGTTGGTTCAGACCTATCTTTTCGAGGTGTTATCTTAGACGACAGTGTCCTGTTAGCAGTCCCGTTAAAATTGGCAGGTCGTTATTGCTCCATTCTAGAATCTGCTTGGTTGTGTTTCTCGAGGGTGGCCCTCCATCTCCTGGTATCTAAGTACCCACAGTTGACGGCGCCAAGGCACTCCAGTGAGTCGATGCATTTCCATACAAGTTTAGAATTAATCTTGTTGGATCTCAGTACTTTTAAAGCACTGTCTAAGTACTGTCTAATATACTAATATTTTTGTTTGCTAGAGGTCTGTTAGTCAGCTCTTTTGCACACAATTTAAAAGCAAAGAATTTAGCCTTAAAAATTGTATCATACCTGTCAAGACTGGTAGATATAATATTCTTTGGTTTCTTGGTAAAACACCGGCCCCAACTTTATTTGGAGTTTTAAGCCATCTGTGTACATTACGTATTCAGTCTCTGGGAAGAGGATTTTTGCCCTTATCCATTTATTTTTTGTTGAAAAGAGGACTTCAAAGGACTTTTTTACATGTATTTGTGTGCTAGCATGTCAGGAACCATCCTGAGAATTTTGTGGTTTTTTCGTTTAACTCAGTATCCCAGATGGTCCCCGAGTTGCTCTTTAATTTGCATTTTTAGGGATATAAATCTGTAGAACACTATCATGGCCTCCCTTTTTAAGAGAATATCTATGGGAGGGAAATTTAGGAGGTGTTTCATCGCTGCCGTTAGGGTGCTGGACATAGCTCCAGTTATGGCCAGGCATGCCAGCCGCTCAAGGCCAGCATATTTTGCTTTAGCTGTCTGTTGCAGCTGTTTGGTCAACTATACTACTAACTCATACGTAACCATATATATTATCATTGTTTGATAAATCCAGTAAATCTGTTAGGGGTTTATTTCCCCAGATTTTCCGCATACTTTTCTGAGATTCCAGTAAGAAAATCTGGCTTTGTTTTTTTTTCATGTGGGCGTTACAGGTCTTTTATCCAGATTTACGCTTAATTATTTTGCATTAGTTGACCAACGTTTAAGGCGCATATTTGGACAACTTGGGCCATCGATGGTTTAGTTAATAAAGTCCTTATTTTTTCTACTTGCTATTAATAATTGTGCACTAAAAGTTATTTTTTTAATAAATTGCTAGTACAAACCTTATGTTTAAATGTTACTGTTATTTTAAATTTTCAATATAAAATTTGTATTTACTTTAAGTAAATAAAGTTTCAATGTGATGTTTCTTAAATAATAAATTATTTACCTCTTTAAACCTAAAAATTCATTTGGTTGTATTAAGGGTACACAACCAAGAGCAAATAGGTCAAAAAATTTTAGTGATCCTTATTGATTTTTGAGCAGTGTAAACAGAAAAAAAATTGCATTATATA
Organism: Agelastica alni; assembly: GCA_950111635.1. Lineage (NCBI taxonomy): Eukaryota > Metazoa > Arthropoda > Insecta > Coleoptera > Chrysomelidae > Agelastica > Agelastica alni. The sequence continues at coordinate 39,677,908 of OX467712.1, forward strand.
ATTTAAAAACAGTAGCCTTTTATTTAGTTAAAATTGGTTTTTAACCTCATTTTTTCCCGGGCTATATCTCGTCTAGTTACGAGAGTGTGGCTATTAAAAACCTTCAGCAGTACTAGGTCAGAATATAAAAAACCCTGTTCGTGGTTTAACTTAAAAATTTTACGTCTCCTAAAAGAGGGTGGCTTTTTGAAATCCTACGAAAAGACAATATTTTGTTCGACTTACGAAGGAGTAACGAAGAATTTTATATCGAATAATAAGAATAGCGTTGAATTTTTCAAGAGAAATTTGTTTCCAATCTTACAATATGTTACGGGGCGCAATAAAAGTTTTTTATTGTAGCTGTAGTATGGTAAACCGATATTTCGAAAGTAGTTGTTTTCAAGATATAAAAAGTTAAAATTTGGAATGTTTGTTGGCTCATTGTCTATGGTGTACTTTTGTATAACGCGCTGTTGAAATCTTCCACTATTTGGAGTATTTGTTCTCTATCTGTTGTGATTATACCTGCTGCATCGCGGAGTTTATAAATTTCTTTTCGTTATCAATGATACAATATTGAAATAAATTAAAACCGAGCCAAAGTTTGCATTCGAATATCAGATGTATGATCATTTGTAACGGAACGGAAATACAAATTTGAAAAACACGTGGCAACAGCATTGTAAGTTTTGCATAAATTTTACATGACTAGAAATTTGTGTTAAACGCTACAGTTCTACTCGCAACTAATTGTGCTCTTAAAGTTGTTTTTTTTCTATTTTTTTATATCCCTATAACTGTTGAGCAATTTATGTGTTTTTTGGTTAAATTTTTTGCGGTTAATCTATAATATAAATAAATATACAGGCACACAGATTATTCAAATGTTACTTTGTAATCCTATATATTTATATGGGATTACAAAGTTATTTATGCAGTTAGTTAGTGTATCCAGAAAACTGGACTGAAATTGCAAAATATTTTAGTTTTTCCTTGATTTATACACTAAACACTGATTGTATTCTAAATTTAAAGCTTCTATGTCTGCCTTAGAGTTTTGATGATCGGTTAGTCAGTCAGTGAGTGAGTGACAAAATTAAGAAACTTTGACTTGTTATAATTCTTAAACTACAGGTTTAAATTAAATGAAATTTTAAATATACCGTGTTTATACAATGCCTGCTTGGTTACTGAAATGGCTTCTAGTTTTATTTACAACAAAGTTATAGAGGGGTTGAAAACGGCCTGAACTGCTTCGAGAAAAGGATGGTACGGCCGTGCCGCTTTTTTGCTCGACTTGGCGGGGGAACTATCGTGTCCCCAGATCAGGCCAATTTCAATAGTGAAGTGTAAATTCTAATTTAATTGCTTTTTTACAAAATCATGCTAAAATCAATAGGTAAGTAGCATTAATCACTGTGGTCGCTCAAAAGTAAGAATTCTTGTATAGAGCCAGAAAATAATTGACCCTTAGCTGTTAGACCTTTTCCCTAAAAAACTATTTGTCCAATAAATCAAAAAATTTCTTTTTATTGAAAAAACTGCTAAGTATAAAAAACAATAAATATTTGCTAAACAAATGTATTTTAATAACTTATAATGATCTTTTGTGCAATATTTAACTCCTTTTTCAAAATTGGCTTGAACTGACAACCAGGTAATAAAATGTTTTTTCTTTATTCAAAGTGTATGATTTATCTAAATTTTTAAGGGTTCTTTAATAAATTACTGTGCGCCTCATGTAGCTGTCGCTCCCCCGTCAACTAATGTCACAGCCTTAAAGGATTTCTTAGAGACAAATTCCAGTTACCGTAAAATTGGATGATGTAATGTGTTGGAAATTTTTGTATGGACTATTTTAGCAAAACGTTAACAAACTACAAACTGTATCAAAATAAACCTAATAAAGTAAGATAAATGAAATGTGCAAACTATGTTGAATTTTTTTTTGCATGCGACATTTAGTGAGAGATTAAGTTGCTGTAAAAAATTTACCTAAAACTAATGGTTGTTTTATCGAATACCCACTTTGGTTTTTTTATTTAAAATAGTGCATTTAAAACGTTAAATAGATGTAAGCAATACTGCCGATTGGCTTTGGGCCTCTTCGTTGTCATGTATTCCCTGGTGTCCGAGTGCCCACATAAAGCAGAGCTTGTTGAGTTCCCCCTTCCACCAGTTTCCTGTGGAATTCTATTCATAATTTAGAATGAAATTGACAAGATGTCAGTGCCATTAGCGCCTACTTAGAAGTCATATATCCCAAGGGATGTCTGTAGCTGATGAAACCCATGCTATCCGTTCTATATTTAGAGCCATAAAATCGAAATAAAATTGTTAGAAGATGTCATAGGGAAAATCATTTTTACAAAAAATAGATGGCAAAATCAGAACGCAACTTTTATATCAAAAAAATAACCTAGTTTGTGTAACTATAGCAATAATTATTAAAAAAAATTGCTACATTACAAAAGACATCTGTTGTGCTATTATTTAAGCTTGGAAAACAGGAATTTCTAAAATAGTGTGTCAATGATTTCTGCATGAACTAAAAAATGTAAGATAGCTAAAAATAAAAAAAAATTTATTTTGTGCTAATGATACAAACCTATTCATTTATTTATCTATGTATACAGTGCGTCCATAAAGTTACGCATAAATTTATTATTAGCTGTATAAACAGTAATTTTAAAAAATGCAGATCTACAGGGTAAATAACCTTTAAGTAAGCACCAAATATTTTAAATGAAACACCCCCCTTTTTTAATTTGCGGATTTCCCTTTTCAAGCTGATTCCAAAAATGTATCAGAAGTTGATTCAAATCGGTACAAAATGGACAAAAACGCAAAAGCTGTGTATTATTTTAACAATGTAACTATCCTCATTAATAAGTAATCCTAGCCGCTCGACTAAACAAAAAAGTTTAAAAGTATTTTTTGCCATTTGTTTTTTTTTAAATTAAAAACTGTCATAAACATCCAAATACAATTCCGCATTTTTAATCTTGTTTATTATATCGTATTTAACAAACTGTTTTGTTAAAATGCCTTTAACCGAATGTAAGAGAATTGGAATTTTGATGATTCGTGTTAGCGATAGGATGCGGACTCAACAAGAAGTATGCACATTATTTCATGAAATGTAATATATTTGTGGTATAAGCTGAGCAGAGAAAATTTGCAAATTAAATAAAGGATGTTTCATTTAAAAAAAACTGTTGCTGACATCATCACTTAAAGGTAATCTACCCTGTAAAATATATTTTTCTTTTAAAAAATACTAAATTAAAATAAAAATTAACGTCTTTCTGAATTTTTTTTATATTGCTGATTATTAAGCTCATAATAAATTCATGCGTTATTTTATGGACGCACCGTATGTATGTAAAGTCAATATTAGTATGTTTGTCCTCTATGGACTCCAAAATGGCTGCACCGATTTTAATAAAATTTTGTGTCAATCTTTAGATTAGCCCAGCGGTTGTTTTTGTTAAGTTTGGTAGCCATCAAAACAACTGAAGGGGGGGAAAGGAGATGAAATATAAAAACTTAAAACGGCTAATATTAGTATCGAATACGTGGTCCAATTTAAATGAAGTTTTGTAAATAAGCATTAATTGCTTTAACTTTAGAGATAGGATAGTTTTAATTCTGATAAGTTCCTAAGAAAGGGGTTTGAGGGTGTTGAAATATAAAAACTATTAAAAACGGTTGACATTAGTATTGAATTTATAGTTTTTGGGGGCGTTGACTTTAATAGTTAAATTTCCAATTATGTGAGCAACCATACAAAAGGAGCAGAAAGAAAAAAACCAATAAAAACTACGATATCATAGTTTTTGGGCTCGCCAAATTTGATAGTGATATACTCGGGGATGATAGTGACAATGATATGCCGGAGTCTCCCAGGGTTCCGTCCTGTCCCCCACCCTATTTTTTTTACACATCAACGACCATCACGAACCCCATTTACAGTTTCGCAGACGACAGCACACTTGTCTCAACTTTCACATCCTATCGATCACTTTTGGTGAATGATACAAATAGACTCAGACAGGAACAGGTTTACTCCATCAATAGAGATCTTAAAGCAATCGTCAAGTGGGGAACCAACAATCTTGTTCGATTCAATGCCCAGAAAACACATAGCGCCACGTTATCAAAGAAAGTAAATTTCTCAAATAATTCCATCACAATGTCCGGAAATGCCCTTGAATCAAGTCCCTCCATTTTGATTTTGGGTGTCACGGTGTCTAATAATATGTCGTGGCATAACTATGTTGCTAACATCGCAAAGTCAGCAAGCCAAAGGCTAGGTTTTCTGTGGAAAGCTAGAAAGTTTGTAACTCTTGTTTAACTGTTGACGACGTACAAGGCTTAAATCCGACCTCTACGGGAGTATTGCTCGCAAATTTGGGGTTCAGCACCTAGGCATTCTTTTCGTCTTTTAGATTTCATTCAAAAAAGGGTTATTCAGTTGATAAACAGCTCAACTCTCACAGATACCCTTCACTCACTAGAACATAGAAGAAGAGTTGCAGTTCAGACATTACTCTACAGATATTTCCATGGCAGATGCTCCAGAGAAATGAAAACTCTTATACCACCACTGGTCACATTCGGACGAAGAATTCGGCACGCTGATCAGTCTCACCCATTTACTCTCATGATTGACACTACAAATACCAATCTCCATCAAGAATCCTTCTTTTACAGGGCTGCTACGGAATGGAATAAGCTTCCAAAATCAGTGTTTCCAGAGAACTATGACCTGCAACTTTTCAAAAAGTGGGTCTACAATTATCTTCTTTCTATAATCCCTTCCTCTTCTAATAGTCGCAGTGCGGGCCATCCTCGGCCCACACCATAGGTCTATCTTTTTTGCGACTATTTTTAGTAAAAAAAAACCCAATTTTGTAAGCATCACTACGAAAATAAAGGTGTTGAAACTATTAAAATTGGGCAATATTTATGTCGAAATTCATAGTTTTTGGGGTCACTTAGTTTAATAATGACATTTACAATTTTGTTAGCACCCCTACGATAGAAGTGGAAAGGGCATGAAAAATAAAAACTATTAAAAACACCGGTATAAGTATCAAATTCATTGTCTTCGGGGACGCTAGGTTTGATAGTGACATTTCCAAAGCAGGCAAGCCTACTAAAGGGGTGAGAGTGGGTTTAAATATAAAAACTATTAAAAATTGCCAAAATTTGTGTCGAATTCATTGTTTTTGAGGTCGCTAAGGTTGATAGTGACTTCTACAACAATGGCGGAAAGAGGATAAAATATAAATATTATTAAAAACGGCTGATATAAGTGTCGTATTTATAGTTTGCGGGGTCAATGAGTTTGATAGTGATATTATCAAAGCAGGAAAGCTAACATTCGGGCAGGACAACGTCTGCCGGGTCCGCTAGTAGCCTATAAAATTGAGGATTTTACAATATACCTTAGATAATAGTGTAAACAAGCACTACTCTTTTTTTAACCTAACTTACTCAATTATATTTTTTACCAAAACAAGTTTTTAATATTGTTTGATTAAAACATTTACATTTTTTATGTTTAAAACGTAATAAAAATTGTTTTGAACATATATATCTCTATTTTTAAAAGTACCTACATTAATAAACTTGCTATTTTCCTTTAATAAGGCATTTACCTGACTTTTCCATTTTCCCAACTTTGTAACAAAGATAAGCTTGAAACTGTTGTGTTCCGCAGTTTTCAATATCAGTAAAAAACGATATTTTCCAATAATATGAATCTCGCCAAGATCACCACCTTGTTGTTTTGGATGTAATTACAGAGCCAGATTAATCAAATTTAAAAATCATTTCCCGCTGTTAATTAGTTTTTTCCACCAGCTAATTTTCTTTTGCGTCGACAGCAAATAATATTTTCGAACAAAATAATTTTAATCTGTTTTTTTGATCCTACAGATTCCAATCAAACCAGACTAAAAAAACCGTTTTTGAGTCGTTACGTTTAATTTTTTTTTTCATTGTCACTATACAGTACTAATTTTACTTATTTTTAAATAACAATGTGCCTATTTTTAAAACTAATAGACATTTGGATTACTACAAATGTTGAAGTTTGGATTTGTCCATTTTAAGCCTTAAGTTGGCAATTAATGAAAAACCAAAAGAAATTTTTTTCATTTCGATTACATGTTATAACAAATGAATGGGATACTGCATAGCTTTATGTACAGCCAGAAAGTAAATTTAGTGGTAAATTTGTTTTCAGGTAGATTTGAATAAAAAGGCGTGACTTTATGTATGTACATTTACATTTCGATTAATTTTTTTTTGCAAAAATGACTTTAATTTGATGTGTACTAAGGTACATATTGCCAATAAAGCGGAATTTAATACGTGTATATTGAATTACACTTAGCCAAATTTGACCTTATCTTAAACTACCATCAAAACAAAAAAAAACAGCAGTATTCAACTTTTATTAAAGATTACAGAAGGTGGTGAAAAGTTTAATATTAACAAAAGTAAGTAATTAATTATCATTGCGAAAATCGTAAAGGCAACAAAACAAGAAATATGGGTTTGAGTGTAAAAACATTTGCTGCATCTTCCTTTGTTTGTAAATTGTGAAAAAGGTTCAACTTAATCCAACTTATCTCATTTTAGGTCGGGTTTTAAATACAGAAATACAGTTCCTATTTTCTTTTCCGGCAAATTAATTTCTTCTAATAATAGCCGATAATGCGTAGGATCTGCAGACACTACTAGACCGTGTGGTGGAAGCCTGTGAAAGATACGGTATAAAACTAAAATGTGGAAAGTCAAAAATTCTTATACTAAACAAAAACGACGAAATACACCACCAATTTAGAGCGAATAATAAAACGCACGCACACGCACACACGCACACGCACGCACACGCACACACACATACACACACACGCACACACACACACACACACACACACACATCCACTCAAAAACTATTGTATTCGACTTTGGGGACCTTGAAATGTGGAGACATGTCAAAATTCAGAATTCACAAAATCGGACCCATTACTATAACTTCCCACTGGTTAGTTAATAATTATTACAAGTTTTTCGCTAGTATTCATTACAAACATTAATAAACAAACAAGCAATGGATGTGTTTGTGTCATCACTTAAATAAAGAACAATTAATTAGAATTCGTATAAAATTTTTAGTTTCCAACTTATTATAAAATATATTTTGTCACAGAATTTTTATCATCTAATTTTAAGTTTGCATTAGGTAAAATTTTTATTTGTTATATAATAAAGTGCACACACGCTTTGAACTGAACGAGAAGCGCTAAACTATAATTGTCAACAAAACGCAGCCACTACATGTATATTGATTAAGTTTGTAACCGTAATGTTGGCAGCCTTTGATCGTTGGATAAAGCTATCATCCAGCTAACATTGAGAGACGAGAATGCAAATGTGAAACAAGCCAAATTATACAGTGAAATATTTGAACTATTTTATGTTGTAAACACGGGTTTTAAATTGATAAAATACATCCAACCCCTTTCGTTTCATCATCTCTTCCCAGTTTTTCCTTTAAATATTAACTTTCATTTAATAAATAAAGTACATTCGCCTTTTTCCCATAGGGGTAGGCAGAGACCACTTATTTTATTTGCTAAGGATCTTACACATGACTTTCGCTTCTTTTACTTTCGGTTGACCTGACCTCTCTTCAAAACAATTTCGATCTTAAAATCGGCAGGTTTTATGTTGGTAAAACCAAATATAATAAACCTTATTCTGTCTAAGCAGGGGCGCCTTTGAATGTCTCAACCTTAGTAAATCATACCAGTCCGAAATAATGGTTTTGGCGGAACTTGTGTTGACATTAAATACTTGTTTTGGTTCTGTATACGCAGATTCGGCTCCTCGTTTTGCAAGGATGTCGGCTTACTCGTTGCCCATTACCCCCTCATGCCTAAATACCCACAGCAGTCACGATGTTGTTTGCACCAATGCACTTAGGAGATTTGATGCAACTCCATACAAGTTAAGAATGTATCTTGTTGGAGCTTAGTGCTTTTAAAACAGCCTGGCTGTCCGAGATGATACTGATGTTTTTGTTCACTAGAGTTCTATTACTTAGCTCACTTGCACACTATTTGATAGCGAATATTTTAGCCTGAAAGATTGTAACATACATACCAATACTAAAAGATTTATTGGTATTTGGTTTTCTGCTAAAAACACCAGCCCCAACTCCATGTGGGGTTTGTGAGCTATCTGTGTACATTACGTATTCAGTCTCTGGGAAGTGGATTGCTATCCTTACCCACTCATCTCTCTTTGAAAAGAGAACTTTTAAAGACATTTTCATGTATATTCTTGTGGCCAGCATGTCAGGAACCATTTAGAAAATTTGGTAATATTTTGTTTCACTCAGTATCCCGAAGTGATCTCCGAGTCAATCTCTTTCAATTTGCTTTTCCAGAGACAATAATCTGTGGGAAACCATCCTGGCCTTCCTCTGTAGGAAAATGTTTACGGGAGGAAGATTCAGGAAGATTATCATCGCTGCCGTTGGTGTGATGGGCATAGCTCCAGTTTTGGCCAGGCAAGCCAGCCGCTGAAGACCAGCAAGCTTTGTTATAGTTGTTTGTTGCAACTCTTTGGTCCACCAGACTACGGCATACGTGACCATTGATATTATCATTGTTTGATAAATCTACCTAAAATTCAAGCTGCTATCGGTCCATCGCTACATTTACATAGCAACTATTATTAAAAATAAAAATTTTAAAGGGGAGATAATTTCCAATAAAAAAATTACACCCCTTAAAACTCTTATCTCCATTAATTATAATTTTAAGCTAACATTGAAAATAGGGCTCCGAGCAGCGAAATTATCTTTTTATTGTATCCAATATTAATAAAAAAAAAACAATTCTCCAAATAAGTCCCGTTGGATATTTTTGACCAAGTTAGGCGATTGTTAAAAAACAAAATTTTATGGGATCTTTGCTATCGTTGAAGACAACAAAAAATGTTTAAATAGTTGGCCAAAATTGTTAGGTATATATTTATATACCTAACAAGATCACGTTTATAAGTTTTTAAAATTTTTATTTTTTGTTTATTATAATTTTTTAAATGAACAAAAAATGATAAATAATTCGCTTTCGAGTCGCTGTGCGCTTACTTCACCGGCCGCTCGTAGCCCTATTTTTAGCATTAAATTAAACTTATAAATATTGGAGATGGAGTTTCGGGAGCTGAGACTTTTTTATTTGAAATTTCCTCTTCTTTAAGAATAATTTTTAAGCGAAAAACCAAATTTTTTTTATCTTTATTTGTTTAAAACTTTTTCAATTTTATGTGTTAAAAACGGTTAAAATACATTTTTTTAGGCGTCATTCCGGATCCAATAAGCTATCGCACATATTTTTAGTAGCTTTATCTCTATTTTCCACCATTTTAAACTTGTGGTCTAGACTAATGTATCAATTTAATAATTTTAAAATATAAATTAATACCCTTTGGTGCACCAAGGAAGGACTTAATGTCAATCCTAGCAAAACAGTGCTGGTTTCATTCACCAGGAGGCGAATGTACGAACTTAAAGCCACAACTCTGAATATTTAGGCGTTATAATCGATGGTGGCCAAAAATGCAACAAATTTCGGCACAAGTCAAGCTGTAAAAAGTGCAGCGGGAATCACGGGAATCACAGTGGCAACATTCACATGCCCTACTGAAGCTGTAAAAGTAATGCTGAACCTTTCACCATTGCACTTATGTGTAATGAAAGAAGCAGCAATCAGTGCCTTCAGACCGAGCCAGACAATAAACCTTAGAGCAGGAAATCGGATTGGACATTAAAAGTTTATGGAAAACATTTCTCTAGAAGCCAACAGATATTATGCCAGTTAGGTACGACCTCGAAATGCAGCTTAAAGTGGTCATAAACAACCACCAAGTTTGCACAGAGAACGGACCTCAACTAGGAAGGGATGCTTTAGAATGGTACACTAATGGATCCAAGATAGATAAAAGGGTTGAAGTGAGCTCTCTCAAAACCCCTTGGTAACACCCCAACCATCTTTTAAGCAGAATTACATGTCATAAATATATTTTCCAGAAGTGCATCGGAAGGAACACCCTAAGGGCAGAAATATATATTTTATCAGATAGCCAAGCAGCACTAAAAGCTCTGAATTCATACAATTGTGGATCTAAGCTGACTTGGACTGTAAACAATCCCTGATACAACTGGCAGCAAACAATCAGGTTACTCTGAAGTGGGTTTCAGGTCAAGGAAATTAAAGGTACCGAAGAAGCAGACTGCCTTGCCATAAAAGAGGCAAATACACAATTTTACGGAACAAAACCCTTCTGTGGACTTTCCAAAGCCCACTTGAAAGAAGAGGTTTGACGCTGGGAAACAGAAATGAAATCTCAATGGCATAAAGTGCCAGAATAAAGACAAGCGAAATGGCTTGTAAAACTTTCGCTAAAAAAAGCTAAACAGCTTCTCAAGTTGGACAAAAAAGACTTAAAACTGGTGACGGGACCCCTCACTGGACACTGCTCTCTGAGGTATCACCTAAAAAATATGGGCAAAACAAAGAGTGATAGTTGCCGCTACTGCGAGAACGCTCTGAAACATTTGCTATGCGAATTCCCAGCGCTTTTCTGCAAGAGGCTCAAGTTTCTGGAAGGGGCCTTTTTAAAGCCCTTCGATGTCAGAAACTTAGCCCCCATGAAACTTATAAACTTTGCACGAAGTCTCGGAATCCCGGACCTCGAATAGATTAAGGGTTATGCACAAAAGATCTCATAGGTCGAGGTGCTTGAAAGGATGCATAGCCTTCACGACCCCCCCTACAATCTACAATTTTCGAATTATCATCCTTTTGAACATTTTTATGAGTGGATTAAATTACGATATTACAATATTACGATATTTCTGGTGGAAGTTATTAAAACTTGTACTTTTTAAGATTCTTTTTCGGAATTTGTTCACGCATAAAAATAATAAAGTACATTTTTTAAAACAGTACTTTTACCCAATAAAAAGACCATTTGCAAAAATTTTAAATTTAATTAAAGGATAATTAACAATGTAAGTATAAAAATAAAATAATGAGCTCCGGACTTTCTTCGTAATGAAAACTTTTTTATTTCGAAATGACTTTCTTTCTCTCAACATTCTGTTTCCCTCTTGCAATTTAGCTCTCTTGTATATTGACAATATTTCCGATTCAATGAACATGTACTCGTATTTGATGAAAACTAAATGATCGAAGCAAACGACCGGAATAAAAAATAATATCTTTTCATATTTTCAAGAAAAACATTTGCTACTTCAATGCTTCGAATTACAGAAAAATACCTCTAATTTTTGAGCATATTTTCGGTGTATTGAGGGAGGGTGTATTGGTTAACGAGTGAAGGGATGGATAATATGTTGGTCATTAAAATTTAAGCAAATAAACTCACATTTATGTTCGCTTAGTCCTTAACGTACATATATCGGGCTTGTAAAATGGCTAAATTTGTTTTGAAATATGTTTTCAGTGTTGTTTATTGTAAAATAAAGTTTATTTATTTGTAAAACTCAATAATACATTGTGTACCGTATTATTTTATCTTGGAATTCGCTAGCATCGTTGAATCCTATAATCTTAGAAAACACACATCGACATATTAATGAGAAATGTTAAAAGACGGCTTCAACTAGTTTTGCATTCAACCGTCGCCTTTACTATTATAATGAAATAAATGAGTGACTTACACGGTTCGTGAATCTGCTGCCGCATTTCTAAACTTTATTTCTACTTTTATAAAATAATGTTGCAAGAAAATTTATTAATTTTTATTGGGTATTCAACAAAACGTTAAGTGACCACATTTTTTTACCATTTAGAACCATTTCAACCCGTCTAGGAATATTTTCTTCCTAAAAACTAATAATTTTTAAAAATTTTGGCGTAGGTAAAAATATTTAACATCGTTCTAAAGTCTTTCAATAACTAAACACGCGGTAGCTTGTCAAGCCAAGTTCAACAGAATGGCGAGCGGTACCGTGTGTAATATTACACGAACCATTTCGAGCCACTTTTGACCCCCTCATAATTTAAAAACTATTTTACATTAACATGCCAAATTTGGCTTATATTTCATAAACACATCTCAAACAGTTATTTAGATATTAATGTGCAATAATCGTCATTTTTATCACTGACTGACGTATAGATCAAAACTCTAACTCAGTTCCAGATGACCTAGAAAGGTCAAATTTGGCATCCAGATAGTTAGTTAGGTAAATACAAAGGAATAAATCAGAAACTAGTAAATTTCTATCATTTCATAATAATTTTTCAATTAATTGATTCTATTAGAAACACTATAATGTTATAAATAAATTTCAGGACTGACCATTGAACTTGGCACCCATTTAGATCTTACTTTTTTTGGCATTGAAGTCAACAACCAAGGCATATATCATAATACTAAACTTGGTTCTCATTTCACATTTATGTTTTTAATGGAATTAAGGTACCAAGGCTAAGTCAAGAAGTGCTAAGAAAATCCGTCAGAGAGCACTAGCAACGTGATGTAGCATTACTCTTTGACAATGGGATTTTTTCAGTTGTGTACCGAAAAATTTGAAGCGTAATTAATCGCGTGGTTTCATTTCTGTAGAATTATGTTTTGCAAAAATAAATTACGAGTTTCGTGCAGTAATTTACTTAAATCTACTATTCATTTATTTTTTAGTATAAATTTTATTTATTACATTGGAACGCTGAGGTAGTGTCAGAGAACCAATCAAAGAACGCAAAATCTAACGATTGAGGATGCAAACAAGGCAAGAAATAACCATAAAAGATTAAAAGGTGTGGCAATAAAGGTTGTAGCAAGAAAGAGTGGAAACCATAAAGATGCTTCTGCTGGATAAGCGGTAGCGTAACAGAAGACTGATGCAAAACCCTTATCGTTCCGATTTACAAGTGAGAAGATTTGCAGCAGGACTGTAAAAACTACCGAGGCATTAGTTTACTTAGCATCGTCGGCAAACTGCAAAGATATTTATTAAAAGAGTGATGAATGAAACTGATAAGAAGATATGGAATGTGCAAGCAGGATTAAGAAGAAAATGTATAAATTAGGTCTTTTCATTACGAAGCATATTCGAATTTTTTTTGGCTAGAAGTCAAAAGGTCTACTGCGCTTTCGTAGACTTGAAAAAGGCCTATAACAGAGTGGTGAGGAATGAATTGTGGTCGATATTGTCTATATATGGGATGGGTGGTAGTTTGAAACGAGTAAAAAAATGACTTTACAAGGATTCCACTGCCTGTGTCAGGATAAACGGAGCTTACACGGACTGGTTTAACATCGAAAAAGATGTTATACAGGGATGTGTGGCTTCGCTATGGCTGTTAAATTTGTACATAGACGATTGTTTAAAAAATTTAAAAAAAAATGCGTATAAATTGAGAATAAATGATTTATCGTCAATCGCCGATGATCAGGTCATATTAGTGCCATCCGGAGAAGAGTTGCAGGCGATGGTTAATGTTACGCATGATGCCCTGAAAATTAAAGGGATGAAAAAAAATGTAAGCAAAACAAAAGTAATGGTTTTTGAAAGAAAAGAAAGCATGACAAACTGGAAGGTTCTGATTAAAAGTAGTCTAAGAAGTATAGCCGAAGTTACTCGGTTGGATACAGTGAATAATAGTGAGATAAGGATACGATATGGTGTAAATGAAAGATAAAGAAATGCTTGGATCGTTTGGACACGTAGAAAGAATGGATGTAGGAAGATTGACGAAACAAATTTATAAGGTGAGTGTGAGTGGACAAGTCGGTAGAAGTCGACATTATATGTATGTATGTATATTTTCCATAATACAATGCTTGGGTTTACACGTATCCGATGTTGTTTGCCAAATTAAAACAAATTCTGCTTCGAAGTGCTTTCATATCTAGCATATTCAATAAACTTAGTGCCCTGGACTATTTTTTTTTCTAAACCTATAGAATGTGTTGGGAGAAAAAAAGCAGCTTATTTTGCAGAATTGGACACAAATCATATTAATTGGGCAGCTTGCCAAAGTTGGAAAATCGTTTAATCAAGTTTAATCAAGCTTCATATTTTGCTCTTGTAGGTACATAAACTAATAATTTGATATCCATAGACGAAAATTAATTTGTAGTAAATGACTAATTCGATTAACTTCGGTTATTGTCAATAATTTCTATGAAATGAAATTATTTTAAAAATTAATTCTAATATTTATTAAATTTTGTTTTTGGTGCTAAATATGTCTTAGTTGTGCTTGAGGTTTAGTTACTGTCGAGTAATGGCAAATTAATGGCATACACTACAAGGATACGCTTTAATGTAAAATGTGTTTAATGGAATAAGCGGAAGGATTAGGTTTGTGATTGTTTTGATCCGTAATCTTCTTACTAATGATTACTCGGGAGGCCGAAAAAGAAAAACATATTAGGATTAGATTAATTATTAAAACATTATTATTATAATAAAGTTTTATTATAAATTATATTTAATATTTAATAAAGTATTATTATAATAAAGTTTTCTTGTACTTTTCAGGAGATATTTGTGTTGAGTTTTTATTTAATAGTAACTTTTTGGTATCTATTTTTTTAGTAATTTATTCAGGCCTTAACTTTTTATACATTTGAATTAAAATAACAATAAAAAACGGAATAAATTCGTAATAATTTATTTATTTTTATATTTGGACGAACAAACTACCGCGTAATAAAATATTTGTCTAAATAAATCTGACTGATAAATATGAACAACGACAATACCACTATACAGGGTGGCCAACCAAACACGAAACAGAATCTCATCAATATTTTGGAAAAACGCTCAGACCCGTCGATTTTTGATTCAAGAGGGACACTTTTTTTCGTTTTTTTTGACTCCACTACTTTCAACCCCAAGCGAGGGTAAAAATTACTCCAAAATTTTTAAATGGCATTGGGGGTCATTGAAATGTCTTTTGAAAGCTCTGACAAGTCCCTCCCATACTTTGAAAAAATTACATGTGAAGATTCCAATTATTTTAGTTGCTTACTTACTAAACGTAAATGAAAAATTAGCTACTGAAGCCGAGTTTAATTTAATTCCTGTGAAATCCAGGTGTAGCGCCGTGGCTTGAAATGGGTTGTTATACAGTGTGTTTCATTACTAATTTGAAATATTTGAACTATAGAATCCTGAACTCAAAATATGAAAATTCAACCCAGATCACCCAGATAAAATGTGTCTCCTGTCTGAGTTACAGGGTGTTTTATTTGAAAATTTAAAAATTATTTGTGCCCAGTACTTTTTAATAATGCCCGTGTTTTGGGTAATTTGATTGCATTTATTACGGGAATGAAACTTCAATTTTTATTAACAAACTCAGACAGGAGAAACATTTTATTTAGGTGATTTGGGTTGAATCTTCATATTTTAAGTTTAGAATTCTATAGTTGAAATATTTCCAATTAGTAATGAAACACCCTGTATAATTCTTAAGGGTTGCAAATCCAAGAAATACATAGCCACCAAGATTAATCGTGTACTATAAATTTTGAGGAATTAATTTTGATTAACTCATCGACTAGAAAGAATGTAACTGGTTTTAATAAAAAAGAGATGGTGCTTGTTAGTTCCAATGCAAGTCATAGGAATCCCTACTGTGAGTTTCCATGATCAACCGTTTCCGCTCCAAGTACGAACTTTTGCCCTGTTGGGCAATCGATTGCAATGTCTTTCGTTTTAATATCCTTGCTAACACCGAAAAGTGTTATGACACTAAACACAAAAGTAATTGCACAATCGTACAGAGCATTTCTACAGCTTACCACGCCCAGTCTACTCCTCGTCGTTGGCGCCGGCGCGCACTGTAATAAAAATAAATTTAAAAAACTAATTAATTTTGGATCATTTTCAAAATTATAATATTCTGTAGTCAGTGTCATTTTACTAATATTTCATTTAAATACTATTAGTTTAAGTTTTTTATTACACCTTAATGGTAAATTTAATTTAAATTTATTTAATTTTGTGCAAGGAGATGAAATTTAAATACCTAGGCATAGAAGTATCAGCATACGGTGACATCTAGGCGGAGGTAAGAAACCAAGCGGCAAAAGCAGCACGAACCTCAGCTTACCTGAACGATACAATCCTCCGGAACAAAAATATCGGAATCGAGACCAAATTCCGAATCTACAAGGCGGTCATCCGACCTATATTAACATACACA
>OX467712.1:39699169-39716669 GCA_950111635.1 Agelastica alni
GAATTCATCATCCCAGCTACAACTCTAAAAATTAGAGAACAAGGCAGATGCCTTACAAAAAGTAAGAAGAAAAAAAAGGAGAAGAAGAAAAGACTGAAGAGTTTTTACCCGTTGGACCTACCCCACAGACGATAAGGTTGTTATTAGCGCTTGTGTACGTTATATTATATGTAAAAGTTATATTATAAATATAATTCTGTAATCAATTGGTAATATATCATTAGATTAATATCTAGAAGAGAGATCAGTGGATGCCACTTATCTATGACATCTTTCATATGTCTATATCAAATTCTTATTGTCTTGAAAAAGACAGATTGTATTTACCTTGAAAAACAATAAAAAAAATGATGTAGATCTCGTGCCTCTTGTGTTTTTAATTTCTACATAACGGACATTCAAGCCGAAAATTACGCTTTGAGAAGATGTTCCAAATGCTCGCGCATCAACTGTTTATCGAGCGCCATTTTCTAGCATGACAATGACCTTCAGCATTTTTTCGCAATATAAATGGTGTCTTTTCATGTTTAATTTAAATAATTCATGTGATTTATTTAAATTATTTGTTTAAGTGTTTGAAATCAGGGTTTTAATGTTTTTGTTAGAGTTTTTTATGCAAAAATAAAAACATCAGCAAATGCAGTGACATGCAATGAAATTAAAAATGCAATATATTTAATAAATCAACTTAATAATTATAAAATATTGTTACAACCGGTCCTGTTAGCAACCGAGGAATCGACCGCGTATTGACGACCGCTTTTGTTGGCTGCCGCAAGATCGACCAACTTCTCAAAACCGCGTCCCGAAGTAAGAAAAACAGGTAGAATGATCTGGAATAATGATATAAAGGTATAAAAAAGAACCGCGGTCGAAACAAGAAACAGTATTTAGTCCATTGAAATGTTACATTTTTTAGGCCTTACCTTGCGTTTTTTAGAGGACGCAATTTAATTTTTTTGATGTGTAGGGGGGGTCAGTGTAAAGCTAAAACCAAGTTTGTGGGGTCGCCACCCTTGTCCCACGGCCGCCATCTTGAAAATAGGGGTTGAAATTGATTTTACGATATATCCCTTAAACTATTTATTTGATAAAAAAAATTTATTTACATTTTTTGTTGCAAACTAAATTCTCTACAACTTTGGTCCAGTAATTTTTTGTCGTAGAACTATAAATAAAAAAGTTATAAGCGAAAATCTTCAGAGATTCGAGAAAAAAATTTATATTTTTCGATATAACTTTTTTTTTATCATTTTACGAAAAAATGATATATGACCATTTTTGTAGATCGTTTTTGGAGGAACAACTTTTATTTGCATCATTTTTTCATTAAGTCAATAGCTAAGGTTTTACAGCGCTCCGAAGTGAGTACTATTTTTCAATATTCTTAACTATACCTATATTATACGTGTGTATGTAATATGTCATCAGTTATTGTTTTTTTTTTTATTTTGTTATTATAACTTTTTTAATTACAAATTTTGCAATATTATTAATAATAAATTATTGACTCTTCCCCACCAACCACGAGGTAGAGTCTAGAGGCGCGTTTTTTTTACGTGTTATCCCCAATAGGCATAATCCACGGTGATTTTCTAAATTAGAACTACTCCGTCCTCAGTCGTTTCGATGGACCAGGCTGCGGCTCAGCATCTGATCGGCTTTCTGAACTAAATACCAGTGGGAGAACTGGAGAAGGTAACGGTGTTAATGTCGGCGGTTCATCATCATGATTATAAAAAAAAAGTTATATCGAAAAATATAAATTTTTTTCTCGAATTTCTGAAGATTTTCGCTTATAACTTTTTTATTTATTGTTCTACGACAAAAAATTACTGAACCAAAGTTGTAGAGAATTTAATTTGCAACAAAAAATGTTAATAAATTTTTTTTATCAAATAAATAGTTTAAGAGATATATCGTAAAAACCATTTCAACCCCTATTTTCAAGATGGCTGCCGTGGGACAAAGGTGGCGACCCCACAAACTTGGCTTTAGCTTTACACTGACCCCCCCTACACATCAAAAAAATAAAATTGCGTCCTCTAAAAAACGCAACCCCAAATGTAACTTTTCAATGGACTAATTAGTTTTAAAAGTGTCTATAATTTAAGAAATGTTATTAGTTATAAAAAGTTGTATATATAAGTGAATATCTAAGTTATTTATAAGAGTAGAATTTATTGTATTGCATTGTTTTGTTACTGTATCGAGAATTTTTAAATCACCGAACCCACGGAAGAACAAAAAGTCGTAACAATATAAATTAATATTTTTGGATTATTTTTACGAGTGTAGTTCTTCATTTAGTTATAATAAAATGGTCTGTATTATGTTGTTATTTATTAAAGATCGTTTTGTCATTTGTGATAGACCTACTTGTGGTTAATGGGATTTAAATTTGTAATATATTTATAATACTAGTATCTTTTAAAAATCATAGGCTTTTTTTTTATTAAAGTCCCTGCGAATTTAAAAATCTGCTTGATCTATTTCACATTAGAGTAATGATATTCATTTATTTTATATAGGTACATGCGTGGTAGGTGAAAAGAAAATATAACTACCTACCTTAGACATTATTTTTCAATTTTGTTGGGCGCTAACTGTTTTGTTACCTATTTCAAGGTAAAATCGATATTTTTTTATTCCCACAAACCAGCATTATTACTGAAATTTAACGCTATTGTAGGAATCAGAAACTTTGAAAGCGTGACAGTAAACTAAGAATATGTTATTATTAATAACATAGGTTTGCTTTTGGTTCTTTAAGTAACCTTGTAAACTAAACTTGGGGGTAAATGTATTTTAAATTTATTTTTAAACGGTTTTAGGGGACAATTTAAGATATTTTATTCAAATTGCGCAAAAATCGAATTATTGTTTGTTAGTTTTGTTCTTATGTAAACATATTGATTAAATATTAAATAAAATGTTGTGTTTGGGAAAGCTCGTGTAAGTTGCCGAAATTTTTATTTTCTCTCGGCATAAACTTCTGTGATCATTAGCCCTTCAAAGTTAGGTTTGATGATTTTCACTCCATTGATCTATATTTTAGTTAGTAAGCATGTTTGTCTGTGATCTATTCTTAAGCGTGTGAGCGCAACTTGTTCTCACCTACATGATGAGATTTTCGTGATCCATAGTTCTATGGAAGATTTAATATTTTTCAGGTATCTGTTGCTTGTAGACCAATCTTCCTGTCATTGGTTTTGTATTCTACGTTTGAAATGGCTTTTTATATCTTTAGAGCGGACACTTATCTTTTCTGGTTCCCCACTTTTTGTGGCGTTTTGTGTCGCTCTATCTATTAGTTCGTTACCTTCTATACCCGTGTGACCAGTGGTCCAAACGAATGTGATTTGTTTATTAAACTGTTTTAACCATTCAAGAGTAGAAAGGATTTGTTGCACCAATAAATCTTTAGAAAAAGTGTCCGACGGCGATTTCAGTGCACTAAGAGAGTCTGTACATACCAGCCATATAGATTGGTTCTGCACGACTTCTACGTATCTTAATGCCTGCCAGATAGCATATAACTCTGCAGTATATATACTAGTCATTTCAGGAAGTGTTCATGCGTGAGTGTTATTTTGGATTGCTATTGCGCTTCCGACACCTTCAATGGTTTTTGATCCATCTGTATAAATTATTGCTGCTTCGGGATGTTCGTTGATGACATTTTTGAATATTTGTTAAAATATTGTAGAACTGGATTCGTTTTTTCGGAAACGTGTACATTCTAGATTGGTTTTTGGCGGTGTTTGTGTCCATGGAGGAATTTCATTATTTTTCATTTTGATTGTTGGTTTAATGGTGTCATTGAGGTTAGCCAAAATTTTTAATAGTCTAACACCTGGGGGATGAGTAATTTTAGGCCTTGGCTTAAAGGTTTCATATTGTTTAGTATCCAGTAGCAGTTTCTTGTTTGGGTGGTTAAGCATACTGGAGATTTTGATACCATATTTTATTATCAGTTGGGATATTCTCATTTTGAATGGTGGGATGCCTGACTCACAGAGGATCGATTCCGATGGACTAGTGCGGAAGCCACAGGTGGCCATTCTAATACCTGCTGTATGGATTCTTTCTAAAACTTTCATATGTAAGGGTCTGGCTGATGAGTAAACTATGGCCCCGTATTTCATTTTTGAAAGTTGCAAAGATTTAATTTAAATATTGTTGATTCTATAAACAATTGCATCTATCGACGAACCAGTTAATTGGTATCGTCTTTTACGACGGCGCAGTGATAAACTGGCCCTAACAGCGACAGAAGTCAAAGAATATAGTTTAAGCATTCAAGTGGCTACAATCGTCGTTTCAATTTTTATATTGGCCATTAGCCGCCATCTTATTTCTAATCGGATAATTTTTCGTGTATATATCGTGTACATTCTTACAAACTGTTTTATGTGGAGTGCTGTTACCAGGACCAAGAATACGGGGCCCCAAAACATCGAAGGAACTACGTTGATTTAGCGTGCTAAGTCGTAGTAAGCAATTGATTTTATTTTTACTTTTACGTAAAAAAACAGTTTAAAGTTATAGTTCACTCTTTGAACCACTTGAGAGCTTTCGTTCAAAAATTAAAATTAAATTAAAAAAAATACTTTTAAAAAGAGATTAAAAACCATTTTTTTTCTTCCATTACTTGAGTAGTTTAGATGTTTTATAATAAAAAAGGTTTGCAAGAGACTAAGAATGAACACATATGTAAGTAAAGGGTGTCAGATTGTAGAGTAGTTGAAAGTTACCGGTCAGTATAGCTCATAAAGTCGTAGTTTACGGGAAACCAACTGTTTTGATGTGGATAGGTTAATTAGTACATTAGTGATTGGAATATTAATGCAAATTAGTTTCTTTGTTTGGTCACATTTGTAAACAATGTTTGTTTAAAGCTAGTAATAAAAAGAGTGAATAATTTAAAATTGTATTCCACAAACAACATGTAAGTAAATATCCAGTTACCTAGATAGACAATTCACTTGCAAAAAGACGTATTTTCCAAAAGTAAACATCTTTAAAATAAATTAAGAAGTAACTGGTTTATTGGAAAAATATTGAACTTGATTTAAAATAGCTATTTGTAAAACTAGTAAGAAATGTGTTACTTTTCTTCCTGATTGCAAGGAAGGAAAAAAGGAAAAGACACTTTACTCCAGTGTAAAACATATGATTTTTTCTAACATCTCCAGCATAAAACATTTAGTTAATAACAAAAACTATAGTGTTCTAAATATATTGAGCGATCTTATATTTTTCAATTAATACAATAAATAAACCAATTTTTGAAACACATACTAACAAAGCTAAAATAGCCAGAAAATCAAAATGCTTGGTAGGAAAAAAAAAAATTTAACGTAGCCAAATTGCAAATTAAAGACTCTTCAAGCTATCATTCCAAAATAAATAGTATTACCGTACAAAACTAACTTTTACAAACCAAGGGCTCTTTTCTATTTATTATAGTTACCCTTCGGTTCGGAAAAAAAGCCTGGGCCCATCTTAGAACTTGGTCTTGTCCTTGACCTACCACCTCTCTGTCTCAAGATATCGTGCCCAAAAAATTTCCAACACACACACACAAAATTAGAAAATGGTGCCCTTCGACGCGTGGGGACATGAAACGTGCAGCGCACATGTTTTTGGCGATTTTGATTTTTGGGGTAAACCAACACTTTTTCTTATTTTACCCTTCGGTTCGGAAAAGTAATAAGGAAAGCACAAAATATAATAAATATTCGTGACAAACAATCAAGTAATTCATTACACGACTTCAATTTGAACTGTTTCCCACTTCGTCGACGTGTGTCTGAACGATACAAATAAGTTTCCATGTGGAAAAACGCTAAAGTCCAACCCATTCTGAAAAAAGGAAAGAAGACTATTCCTGCGAATTATCGCCCTTTTTCATTGCTCTTAGTCATATCCAAAGTTATGGAAAAAGCGATTAACATAGAACTCATCAAATATCTGGAGAAATTTGAGATAATTTATGACAGACAATATGGATTTCGACAACTTCGGTCTACTGGAGATTTGCTGGCTTATGTCACTCAGCTCTGGACAAACACTATCGAGAAGTTTGGTGATTCCCGTGCAGTAGCCTTAAATATATGCGTTTAAAATGCCGGGGTCCCCCAGGGTTCCATCCTGTCCCCCACCTTATTTCTTTTACACATCAACTACCCCTTGAAAACCACCACGAACCCCATTTATAGTTTTGCAGACGACAGCACACTTATCTTAAATTTCACATCCTATCGATCACTTTCGGTGAATGATACAAATAGACTAAGGCAGGAACAGGTCGACTACATCAATATAGATCTTGAAGCAATCGTCGAGTGGGGAACCAACAATCTTGTTCAGTTCAACGCCCAAAAAACACAATGCGCCACGTTTTCCAAGAAAGTGAAGTCCTCAAATCATTCCATTACAATGTCCTGAAATACCCTTGAATCAAGTATCTTCATCTCGATTTTGGGAGTTACGGTGTCTAATAATATGTCTTGGCATGACCATGTTGCTAACATCGCAAAGTCAGCAAGCCAAAGGCTGGGTTTTCTGTGGAAAACTAGTTTTTTACTCCTGATCAACTCTTAGCGACGAAGAAGGCTCAGATCTGACCTTTACTGGAATATTGCTTGCACATTTGGGATTCAACACCAAGGCATTTTTTTTCTTTAAGATTCCATTTATAAAAGGGCCATTCGGTTGATAAACAGCTCAACTCCTACAGATACATTTTACCCACTAGAACATAGAAGAAGAGTTGCAGACCAGACATTACTTTACAGATATCTCCATGGCAAATGTTCCAGAGAAATATAAACTATTATACCACCACTGGCCATATTCAGCCGAAGAACTCGGCACGCTGATCAGTCTCACCCATTTACTTTTAAGATTGACACCACAAGGACCAATCTCCATCAAGAATCCTTATTTTAGAGGGCTGCTACGGAATGAAACCAGATTTTAAAATCAGTTTTTCCAGAGAACTATGACCTGCAACTTTTCAAAAATCGGGTCCACAATCATCTTTTTTCTACAGGTCCTCCTACTTAGCTGTTAAAAAATATTTTAGAAATTGCAACAACAAATTCAACTCCTTCATCGGTAATTTATCCCTCTACCATTTCTTTTAACTGCAATACGAATAACATACCCACCGAATTCTCGTCTCCAATTAAATCCAGCAATTTTACATACTGTACATTTAATTTTTTGTCCCCAAATTGTTAATTGTTGTTTATGAACTTGTTAAAAAATAAAATATATACTAAAAAACATTATTTAATTTTTAAAGGGGAAAAGTGTCACTTTTAACCCTAATACCAGAGACAAATAGTCAACTTTCAAAAAAGGTATTAGATAAAAATAAATTACATCCAATAGTGGGAACAACAAAAAAATTTTACATTCATCAATGAGAGATTTGCTATTGAGCATTAATGTCCTGTGTTTATTTTATTAAAGAAATGAAAATGCAACTAAAAAAAAAGTGTAAATGTTATCCTTGCAAATGTAGTCCAAAAGTAAATAATAATAAAATGGTAAATTTTTTTAAAAAATATAAAATATATCGTGCATTTTGTTCCCAAAAATATTAACAACATAAATACACTTTCTTTCTTTATTCTTTAGAAAGTGAATCTTTAGCACTTCTTTAGCTAGTCTGTCAGCGGGACTTTTGTGTTTCCCCTATGCTCCTGCTAACCCTATTACGATACTGCTGCCTTATATAAGGCCAGTAGGTATTCTTTTGGTGGGGTAGCCCATAACTTCCTCAGGACGGTAAAAGTGTGCTTCCAGCTATGCCAATCTCTTTACAGAGTATCTTGGACAAAAAAGAGGTTTCTTTCTCTTCGTCACATCCTTTACATTAAAGGCTCGGTGTCAATTGAGCCAGTAATAACCCGAGCACGATGAAGGCGCTATTTTTTGCCATACATTCTGTTTCTTTGTTTCCTCCCATTTCCGCATAATCAGAAACTTAGAGAAGACATACTTTGTGTTGCCTACGAACTCTCTGCAATCCAGAACGAGCCTTGAGGTGACAATGAACTAATTATTGTCGGTGAAATTTTTTTCGAAATAATCTGTTTAATAAAAATATTAATTATATTTACAAATTGGTTCAATGACATAAAAAAGCTCACATTTAATTTTAATTTTTTCATTAATTATATGAAGGTAAGTAAATATTTGATATAGTTTATTCGTTTAGTCATTTTTCAAATCTAAAACCAATTTTTTAACGAAACTTGATATCTTGAATGTAATCGAGACCGTCATCAAACGCCTCAAATATCCAGAACAAGCTAAGTCTCTCGAGCAAAATTAATTTGAATATTTTGCGTCGCACCAAGTTAATCAAGGCATTTCCTGAAGATTAATGATCTAAAGGCAATTGATAAACAATAAATAAAGGACCCCTTAGCTGCCACTCTACTCACAACTTGCACCTGATGGTCCGATGTCTATTTATAGTGGTTTTTTTCTGGTAAGTATATGTATAAAATTAAAGTTTTAACAAATATACTCCGGTCAATCTAGACATTTAAAAATACATAAATTCCCAACAAGCTAAAAGTTAGTAAAATTGTTCAAAACATAATTATAAATAAAATTTTAAAATTCCCCATCATTCCTGTGTATGGAAAAAAATTTACTCATGGTCAAAGGTCAAAAAAATGAGTTTTTCGCGATTTCAGCAAAACGGTAAGTTTTATAATAAAATTACCCCAAACAAAAATTGTAGATTTTTTTTTTTACATGCTCTGGTTCCCACGAAAAGGGATATCCTGTAATGTTCAGAGAACATCGTGGGAACCAAGGGAAAGAAGGTAGGAGTTGGTGTTCTTCTTAAATTTCTGGAGGTTGTATGCCTCGGGGAACACCTCCCTAGGCAATGAGTTCCAAAGCCTCGCAATTCGTTGGATGAATGAGTCTTTGGAAAGTGATGTTCTGCAGGTCTTCAAAGTGACCACGAAGGGGTGTGAAGACTGAACTTGACGGGTTAAGAGACTGCCAAAGGAGGAACGATTGTTGATATTTCAGAAGAGCATCGCCCATGAAAATATCTATAAAATAGAGACAAATCGCCAACTTTTCTACGGTGTTCCAGACAAGTGAGCGAGTTTGTAAGCGAGGCATCACCGACGAGATGAATTGCCCTTTTTTGGACAGAATCCAATAGCTTCAGAATATGTTTAGGTGCCGCACTCCAAATATGGGAACAGTTTTCCAGTACAGGTCGGATCTGTGCCTTATAGATCATAAGCAGCTGACTGGAGGTGAAATAGCTCTTGGCACGAAACAAAAAACCAAGTTTTTGGGATGCACTTTTGGCAATGGACCTCACGTGATTTTCCCAGGAAAGGTTATTGCTGATAGTAATACCAAGCATCGATATGGATGACTTCAGTGGTATGGTTACTCCTGACAAAGTTATGTTAGGCACAGTGAGATCGGCTTTTCTAGAGAAAAGACATGCTTGTGTTTTGTTTGCATTGAATTCTACCAAGTTATTGGATCCCCATTCGAGAATTGTTGCTAAGTCCATATTTATATTGTTAACATTTCTTCCTCGTTCATTTCTGGTTTCACGGGCTGATATAGGGGCCCTGGAAGAGAAAGCGGTATGAGGGTACTATCATCGGCAAAGCTGTGTACGGGACATGAAGTTGCTTTCAACAGGTCGTTGATGTGAAGTAAAAATAGTGTTGGCGCTAGAATGGATCCTTGCGGAACACCAGCATTTATAAGTAGAGTGTCAGATGAAACTCCATCGACCACTACATGGAGAGACCTGTTTGAGAGAAAACTAGCAAGATCATAAAATTATCAATACAATATGGATTAATACTTTTTTCCTAAGATGAAGAGATATAACGATTCAAAAAGTTGTAAAAGTTGTAATCGTCATAATATGCACACGTTTCCATGCCACCTATGAGGTAGTGTACTTAGCGCGTTTTTTTTAACGTAGTTTCCCCAGTAGGCTTATTTTACTGTTCTGTTGTTATTCTGTTTAATTTGAAACTATTGCAATATAACCGATATTAGCAAAGGTTGGAGTTGATAAAAGCGATTTAAATAAAAAAAAATTGTGAAATTTATTCGTCTGATTCGTAACCTTCAAATACTTCTTGTTGATCTTCTTCTTTTTCTTCTTGTTGATCTTTTTCTTCTTCTTCATCTTTATTCAGGGTGTAAGTAAATTGCGTCAATGGCTATGTATCGCATGTCACCTCGCTGGAATCAAACGAACCCTCTACTGTTGATGATTCAACGTTAGAGCACGACCGGCCTTGACAATTTGTACATGCCAGAGAACAAAACAGCCCAACTTTTTTGCAACTACATTTAGCACTGCATCCTTTTTTGCAATTACAAAAAATTGTGTTTAGCAGTTTTTCCGGAGCAGGTGGGAGTAAAGTTTAAGCTGGTTCTAATGTATTATTGACCAACTTCCAACCCCAGTCTATTGGGTCTAGCTGATAACCAAGCCACACTTGAACTTGGTAATATACCCGAAAAAGATGTTGATGAGCAGCAAATGAGATTGGAGGAAGACAAGCTAATTGAACTTTTTTTTATTTCGAGTATTTTTAAAGAAACAAGCATATAGATACTTATCTAAGCAGTTCATTTTTTTAGGAGCTCCGTACATGAAAGAAGAAAACGAATCTCGTTGGTGATAACTTCTTGTGGAGTTGAATCCTAAAAAACTACATACATAGGCCACATTATGAGAGGCAATAAGTATTAACTGCTGAGACTAATAATAAAAGGAAAGATTCAAGCAAAAAGATCTGTTGGTAGACGTCATAACTCCTGGTTGAAAGACCTCAGAAGGTGGTTTGGGTGCACTTCCATTGAAATCTTTCGAGCTGCTGGGTCCCGAACAATGTTAGCTATGTGGATCGCCAAACTTCGAAAGAAGAGGGCGTCATAAGAAGAAGAAGGAGTTGAATTACTGTTTTTAAAAACTTCAGCACATTGAACAAAATCTTTTTTTCAAACATTTTAAAAACTGTTGTTTTAAAATGCAGATGTCTTTTTACAACCATTATTGCATGTAAAAATAGTACATGATTTTGACACTTGATGTTGTCTCGAGTTTACACTGGCGAATAAAATAAGGGTGGGTTTCATTTTACCTGATATTCTTATAGTTAAACATATTATGTGTATTTTATATTTTAAGTGTTAGTTACAATCACCGATAGAAAAATATTTTTACATATATTACAGCTCCAGAAATGTATATACGTGGCATACTAATGCATATTATGAGGATTACAACTTTTTGAATTGTTATATCTTAAAAACGGTGGCTCTTAGGAATAAAAATATAAACACATATTTTATAAATAATTTTATGATCTACAATTTTTTTGGGTGTAATTTTATGAAAAAACTTACTGTTTTGCTGAAAATCGCGAAAACCCCATTTTTTTGACCTTTGACCTTGGTGAAATTTTTTTCCACATACGGGAAATATTCATTTCCTTACTGTAAATATAATTTTCTTACAGTTGTTATTGTTATACATAAATGATTGAAAACACGTTGTTTATAAGGAAATAATTTATATTTTGAAAAGCTCAATGCATTGCAGAATACATTTTAAAATTAGTTTGTTATATTTACAGTTATTTGACAGTTAGTACAAATATTGAAAATTGGAGGAACATTATTAGAA
Organism: Agelastica alni; assembly: GCA_950111635.1. Taxonomy (NCBI): domain Eukaryota; kingdom Metazoa; phylum Arthropoda; class Insecta; order Coleoptera; family Chrysomelidae; genus Agelastica; species Agelastica alni. Next base: position 39,710,889 of record OX467712.1, read on the forward strand.
TTATGAGAAATATTTTGGACAACATGCGGGTTATTTTGTCGAATATTTTGTACTGTGAAAATTTTATTTGCCGCCTCAACCTTATTGTTAAGATATTCTTCGATATATCCTTCAGCAACGTTTGATGATTTCCATCCGACATGCCTCTTTAATTTAGTTATGTCGGCAACAGAGTCAACCAACATTGTTGCAGAAGACCGATGAAAGCAGTGACCAGTATATTATGTAGGATTTTCCAAGTTCAAATAAATAGCAACTATTTTAGGCATTTTTCTAAATTAATGTATTCCTACTACTTGTCTACAACCCTTTCCGCTTTTATATTTAAAGAAAAATCGGTCACTGTTCATATTTTCTTCAAGAAACAAACTTTCGATGAAGATTCAAGTACAGTGCAACAGAAGTAGCTTGGCGGGTGACTAGCCTCTAAAATAACAAATATTCGGCTAAATATACTTCACATTCGTAAACTTCTTCCTCCGATTGTACTTGAGTCGTCGATCAGATCGTTATTCGAATGTTTTCGTTGTGCACAGTTTGTGTGATCTTCGTCTGCCAAGCTACCTCTGTTGCACTGTACATCTGATTAATTACAAATGATCTTGGTTTGTTGGTCTTCGAATCAGGTATGCTAATTAAAAGCTTAGATTCTAGGTCTTCTACATCGTGTAGAGTCATTCGGACTAACTCATCCATTCTACAGGCCCCAGAAATACCAAATAATAAAGCCTAAAATATAAATAAATGTGTAATCTAAATAGAAATTAAAACCTTGTAAATTACCTTAATCATTAAATTTTTTTTATTTGGAGCTTCCTGGATAAATGTTTCGATTTCTTTCTTCGTAAAAATTTTAGATTTCTTTGCCCTATAACCTTGAGCTTGCCGTTTCAATATATCTACATTGTGTTTAATTGCAAGGGTTAACTTTAACATTGAATAATTGGCCCACAATGTTGAAGATTTAATCATTATACAAAGGTCTAGGAAATATGCCATTACAACATTTTTCGAGTGAGAACTCGTGTTTTTACTTTTGCGATAGTCCATAAAACGTTTATATGCATATTCGTACTTTTCTCTTGATTTATTTGGCAATAATTCTAATGAAGCAGTATTCACTGCCTCAACCAGCTCTGGAGGAGTCCCAGAAATAGAAAATTTATCATCACTTATCATTTTTCATCATACCTACCTGAAAACACTATATTTACATGCCTATTTAGCACACCGAAAGTGGACTTTTTCCGTGCGCCCGCACGGAAATTTTTTTACGGTGCACTAGTGTCACCAGCTGCCTACCTGCATGTCAAAATAAAATAATATGTTATTCACAGTTCTCTGGAAATCGCAAATTTTTCTGTTTATTTTCTTAGTAACGGGGTAAATAATGCTTTTTCAGTGCTTGCACGACTTTTCGTGCTCGGCTGCGCCTCCCATGGAAACTTGTCGCGCGCGCACAGAAAAAACCCATTTTTTTGACTCCTAATGAAATATACTAATACATTGTTTTGTTTTCGAAAACACCAGCATTTAAATTTATATTCGTCAAGTTTGACAACTCAACATTAATACGTTTCCATAGTAACGCAACCAATTTTATTGCGAATTTCGAAGCACCATTTATTTATGAATAAAATAATTCGCGATTTTTTCAAAACTAATTGATATCTGTCGAATTTTAAATGATTTTCGAAAAAATAGTATGTTTACCTCGTAGGAAAGGCCACATTCCTGGACTCTGAGTTGATAAGTCTCGGCTTGCGCCTCGACTTAGCAATCTTTACAGTCGTCCAGGAATGTTAGGTTTTTTCTACCCGGTAAACAATGTACTATATCTACGAAAATAATTTTTGTCGTACAATGCACAGTTTACGAGATATTTGATATAACACGTTTCCCAAGATGGCGGCTGACACTTGCGCTTCCCGTCCCACCAACTTGGATTTACATTCAGGTGACACCCCTAAACATATTCCATCAAGAAAATCGTTTCAGTAGAAAATTGCATTATGAACCTACTTTTTTTGCTCTGGTTCCTGTACTACATATCGATTGAAAGTTTCTTAAACGTAAGTCGAAAATCCCACGGTTCCGCTCCTGAGAAATCCTTCGGCATTCGATTTACTGTCCCTTAGGACCTACTTGTTAAATTATTACCGCGACCTTCCAGAACGACGTAGATGAGCTCGTATTTTTAGGACTGGTCATTTTTGACGTATTTTCCATTAAATTAACATTTACTTCTAGAATTTCATATTAATAACGATTTGCATTTACTTCTGTAACTGACAGGATTTCTAAAAAGTCAATTATTTAGAAACGAATTGTGCCTAATGTTAAACTTAATGAGTATGATTATGACCACCGTTTGCAGTTTTGCGAAATAATGAGTGCGCGAGCAGGAAACGAACTGTCTTTCCGATGAAGAGTCAGCATTGAATAGCCTTCACGATCGCCAGATTTATCGCTTCTCGATTTCTTTTTGTGTGGATATCTAAAAAGTAAAATCTACAAAACACAACCAGCGTCGCTGAAAGATTTGCGTCTAAAAATTGTTGACGAGTGCTTTCGAATTTCTCCGGTAATTCTTCGGAATGTGCGTGAACGTTTTGAACAAAATCTTAATTATTGTATGCAGGTGGGCGGTTATTAGTTTAAACATTTAATTAATTAAGTAGTAAGTAATCAACTTAAATAATTGGAATTTTAACATGTAATTATTTTTAAAGTATTGGGGGGAAATGTAAAATTTAAAGACTATTGTAAAGAAAATTGTCAGAGCTTTCAAAAGACATCTTATTCGACCCCCAATGCTATTTAAGAATTTTGGGTTAATTCTTTAGTGCCTGTTGAATTGCTTAAATTACTAAACAACAAAAGTATTAAGAGGCTACAAAGGCTCTTCAACCAAATTTACAACACAGAAAAATTCCCAACCAAATGGCTTACATCTCTTTTTATACCACTCCCAAAAAAGAACAACGCAAGGAGATGTGAAGATTACGATTGATCAGCTTGATAAGTTACACTCTGAAAGTGTTTCTCAAGGTCATTCAATACAGAATATCCACAAAATGCGAAAGCGCTGATCCTTTCAACTCGGATTTAAAAGAGGTCTCGGTACGAGAGAGGCACTGGTCGCAACCCAAGTGTTGGTTCAGAACTGTTACGATCAGAGAAAAGATGTAGTAATGTGTTTCATAGATTACGAAATAGCATTTGATAAAGTGCATCATCATAAACTCGTTCAAATGGGCGACTTGACATAGATCAAAAAGATATACGCTGTATTGAAAACTGAAAGTAGTGGAGTCAAAAATACCCCCTTTAATTAAAAATTGACGGGTCTGAGCGTTTTTCTAAAATGTTGACAAGGTTCCTGCAAAGGGCTGTTTTGTTTTCGGTTAGCCACCCTGTATATTTCTTAAATATTTATTTGTCCCAATGCCGCACGTCCGGAACGTCCTATAGCCAATTCTTTTAGAGCGTATATTCGAAGAACAAAGCGCTATTGTGTCTATGGTTTGCATTACCGGTAATAAGCGGTAAATTATGGCAAATATATCCTAAAGATGTAGACATGAATCTTGTAATTGTCAGGCATTTTCATCTATCAATATTGTTACAAATTTTAGTTCTATCTTGGGTTCGGCGATTAAAACTCTCGATCCAATAACAAAACAATGTTTATTTCAATACAATGAATTCTATTTTCATTAACCACTTGGAAATTCACTTAGATATACAACTTTTACAACTCTATATAACTATTTACATTTATTAATTCATAAACACATAAGCCGATACTGCCTCTTGTTGTGATCGCTTCCCCTTTTATTTATCGATATCACAGTTCCAGATCATTCTACCTGTTTCTCCATTATTCGACGCGGCTTCGAGAGGTTAAGCGACCTTGCTAGGCCCCGTCGGCGGCTACAAAGCAAAGCGGTCGCAGTCGATTTCTCGGTTGCCGAAAGGACCAGATTTGTAACAATATGTTAGACATAGTCAAGCCTTTGGTTCAGCGAAACATGATCATCCGACACTATAAGATAATATTTACCGATCTTGTCCAATTAGCATTCCCTAATGTAAAAGCAATTTTGAAATTGTTTCTTAGTATAATGGTTGCAAATTTCTCTGGAAAATGATCTTTTTCTTAGCTAAAAAGAATAAAAAAAATGAATTTAGAACAACAATGACTTGAGATATATTATGTTGCCTTAGTCACATGTGCAAAGAAAGTGACAAATTACGCAGTTTATTATTTAATGATGTCATGAGTAACTTTGCTCTGGCAAAGGCAAGAAGGAAAATATTTTAGTCTAATGTTATTTACTTAATCCTCGTAATATGTTTCAAGAAATAAGATAATAATACTCTGTAAATTGTGCCTTTTAAACGAACTTTTGTTTCTCTTTACCAGATTTTGCATTTTTAAATTTGTTATGAATAAAAATTATTTTAAGTTAAGATTTATTATTTCATTATCTACAGTGCCTTTCATTTCAAAACCAGCCAGTCCAAATAACTTTTGATTTTGCGTAAATGTAAGAAAAACACGTCGAATGTTTAAAAATGTTATTCTGCTGTTTCCAAGTGGCACCCCTCTACCGTTCCCCACCCCCTCTTTAAAATGTTAAATAGCAACTACTACCTTGTGATACATCAAATAAAAACCCAAGAAAAATACAAATCAGCCGTATAAACAACAATTTATTCCATCAATTAATTTTGCTGATAACAACAAATTTTGTGAATTAACATAAGATTTTTTTTGTCATTTTGTTTCAAAAATAATAGTATGTTTAGTTAGTTATTCGTGATGGTAAATTAGCCATTATTTATAGCTGTTACATCTTGAGTTATTTTAAAATGGTGTATTTTTCGCAGGAACGATTAGAAATAATATTCATTTACACTCATTAAAACAAGTGCGTTTGGGGAACAGCTCAAGTTTTTTTTCCCAAAAAATATGATAAGACGCAAATTTGGTTAAAAATATTTGTTTCAGTAATGAATCAACGTTTTATTTTAATGGACATAATTGTAGGTACTTGGATGACGAAAATGCTCAAGTGTTTCGACAGGATAATACTCAGTTTCCAGCAAAAGTCAATGTTTGTACTGGTATTTTAGGAAATAAGAAAATTGGACCTATTTTTATTAACCAAAACCCAACGGAAAAATTATACTTACAATTATTGGAAAATGAAATTGAATCACCTATTACTCAGTTACTTGAACAAGGGAAATATGGTACAAGATACATACATATATACATACATACATATAGTCACGCCTTTTTCCCGAAGGGGTAGGCAGAGACCACTTCCTTTCACTTGCTACCGTTCTTACACACATCTTTTGCTTTCTCTACTTTCATCAGTGCTCAGTTCGCTGAAGTCAACCTCTACCGACTTGCCCATTCACACTCGCCTTATAAATTTATTTCGTCAATCTTTCTTCATCCATCCTTTCTACGTGTCCAAACCATCTAAGCATTTCTTTATCTATCTTTGTCACCACATCTTCTTTTATACCACAGCGTTCTCTTATCTCACTATTTTTTACTTTCTCCAATCGAATTACTCCGGCTATACTTCTAAGACTACTCATCTCCCTAGCAATATTCCTATTTTCATGCTTCTTCTGCCAACCCCAACATTCACTACCATACATAAGTGTAGGAACCAACACACATCTATGCACAGCCAGAAGTGCCTTTTTTGACACTTTCTGGATGCTTATAAAGCTATGCAGTGCCCCTATCATTTG
>OX467712.1:39721669-39726669 GCA_950111635.1 Agelastica alni
GAGCATGTATGAGAGCACTTATGAAAGTAGAGGAAGCAAAAGGTGTGTGTAAGAACCGTAGCAAGTGGAGGGAAGTGGTCTCTGCCCACTCCTACGGGAAAGAAGCGTGAATATATGTATGTACAAAAAGGGGTTTGAAACGATTTCAGGCAAAAGTAGCAGTAATAGGAGTCTTTATTATTACCATTTTGTTTTTTCACTGCCCAGCGAAGGCCACTCAGACAAGACCTTCGCGATGGAAAAAAACATATTAGAATTTAAAAATAAAAAAAAATTCGAGGACAAATAAAAAAATAAATTGCAGAATGTGGAATTTAGGTACAACAAACTGTACATGACGCCATATTAGCAAGACTGGTAGTACATTTTAGACTCTAACCAGAAGTGTTTTACAAACACATAGTGGCTTCCATCAGTTATGTATTAAGTTTGTTTTATTCGTGTTGTTTTACATCTTATTTTTATCATAAACCTATTGTATCCTTCTTAGAAATTGTTGATGCAGAAAGTTGAATAAAAAATATTATTTTTGTGTAATAGATGTAAAGATAAGATTATTATTAACATAAACTTCTCCCTTTGCTTACTTAATAAACTTTTACGCAGAAATAACATCGGAATAAAAATAACAACTTTTTGATTTGACTTGTACCCCACGACAACCTCAATGAATCCCACAAAATAACGTCCTGATTTCCAACCTAAAGAGTTTCACTTCTGACGCGTGAGTTTCCACGCACCCCTTTTTTATTAGTGTTACAAAGAAAATGACTTTTGTTTTTACTTCAAGAGAAGAGCTTATGCTTCATCAACGAGATTATGTGGTGTACTCCATTAAAACTCATCGTATTTTTTATTTTATTTTAATCTTACAAATGTAACATGGACATCATTAAAAACACAACTGAGAACGTCAAGGAAAAATTTCTAAAAATAGAATCTGCAAAAATGTAGGCCTAAAAATAAATGAGAGTAAAACCAAGTGCATGACAACATCAAGAACGGAGCGTAGGGATCGAATAGAAAAAAATGTGACGATGGACCAATACAACTTCGAAAGAGTCCATGAATTTAAATATCTGGGTGCCACTATCACGTCAGACAATAACATGACCAAAGAAATTAACATCAGAATACAAAGTACCAATCGCTGCTGTTTTGCATTACAGAAAATAATAAAATCCAAATATGTATCTCGGACGACTAAAAAAAGAATATACCACTTCATTGTAAGACCGATTATGACGTACGCCTGTGAGACCTGGACCATAACGAAATAGATCGAGAACAGATTGAGGATTGCAGAGAGGAAAATCCTATGGAGTATATACAAAGGATGAAACCACACAACAGTATCGTAGTAGGAAAAACAGGGAAATAGAAGAACTATATGATCAACCGGAAATTGTAAAAATAATTAAAACGGAAAGACTGAGATGGCCCGGCCATGTCAAAAGACAGAAAGATTTATTGATTTATTTATTTACGGGCAAGCCCTTTTAAATTACATATATTAAAGAAAATTACATATAATAAAAACAACAGGAAGAAAAATACACAATATACACAAATTCCGGCATAAACACTAAAATGGATATACATAGTTTATTAAACAGATATACAGATATTATGGAGTGGCAAATCGCAGATATATTTTTTTAATTTACTAATAGAGATATCAAAAAGTAAAAGGTTAGGTTAGGTCCAGTGAATTTGCGAGTCTCATAGATCTAGGAAGAAATGTGTGGAATGCATAATTAAATCTATGGATTGATACGTAAAATGTTCGACTCTGCCTTGTAGTCCTCGTTGGAACAAAGAGACTAATTTTACTCAAGAGTTGAGGACAGTTACATGTACCATTTATGATTTTAAAAAGTAATTTAAAATCTCTCTGTTTCCTACGGTTCTCAAGAGAGCAGATTATTAGCTGTTGCAGCCACACAGCATAGTCTTGATAGACATGTAGCTTAAATGCAATATAACGTAAAAAGTTGTTTTGAACGTGTTGGAGTTTCCTAAAATAAAATTTGTAATAAGGAGACCGTACAGAAGAACAGTAATCAAGGTGTAACCTAACTAAGAAAAAATACAAAATTATAATTGAACTAACAACAGTAAAATCACAAGTAGTTCTTTTAACGAAACCCAACATTTTCATGGACTTTCTTACAACAGAAGTGATGTGGTAGTTAAAGGTGAGTGATTTGTCAAGAATTACTTCTAAATTCCTTATCTGATTGACTGTACCTAGCAGTTGACCATTTATGTTGTAATTGAGTGTGATTAAGTGTTGGGTACGACAAAAGCGAATTATGTGACATTTACTGGCATTAAGATCCATACCGTTATAAGTGCACCATTTAGACAGGTTCTCAAATTCTGATTGCAATACTCCAACATCCTCATGACCTTTAATAATTTTGAAACACTTCAAATCATCTGCAAATAGTAAAGCATCAGTATGACAAAAACAACTAACACTATCATTGATAGAGATTAAATAGAAATGGACCTAAGTGTGAACCCTGGGGAACACTCGATGTCACTGAAAATTTATGGGAATAGAAATGGTTTATCCGAATCTGTTGAGCCCTATTGGTTAAGTAACTGCGAAGCCACGGCAAGACTGAACCACCAATGCCAAGAAAATCAAGCTTCTGAAGCAGAATATCATGATTCACCTTGTCAAAAGCCTTGGAAATATCAGTATACACGGAATCAACCTGCAGTCCCCTCTTAAGTGACTCAGAGAAAAAGTCAACATATGTTAATAAACTAAGTTCTGACGGAACTGGAAGAGACTGGAAGAGTTGTCAAATTAGCATGGGGGCAGGCCCCGACCGAAGGCCATTAGGAAGACCACGACTACGGTGGAGAGACAACATAGCATCAGATCTTAGAACTCTGAATATCACGGGAGCAAAAGAGCTAATGATGGACAGAGTCCTATGGAGATAAATTGTTGAATCAGCCAAGACCCATCCTGGGTTGTGAGAGCTACAGAGAGAGAGAGAGAGAGAGAGAAATGTAACATCATCTGTCAGATTAGTTAGGTAGTAGTGATAATCACAATTTTCTTACCTCGGAAAGAAATCGATCGGTTTTTTACCGCGGTTTCAATGCACATAATTTAATAAAAAAAATTGAAGTGAAAATTTCTTTAAGCGCGAAAATGGCTTTAAAAACTAACACTACCGACGAAAAATTTAAGTGAGTCCATATTTGCATATCTCTTTGTAAATGAATATTAAATACTTGATAGGTTGTTGTAAAAAAGGTACAGTGAAACCTTGCACAAAAGGACAATTTTTGTTTGAAAATGTTGAGCCCGGCAAATATATTTGCATCTACGACTGTGTTCTATAAAATCGATAGGTGAGTAAAGTTGCTGTTGGTATTTGTGGCCAAAGGGTGGATTTGTGGAAATTATCCGGGATTTATCTAAATATCGCACGAAACAGTTTTATGTAATTAAAACTTTCAAACTTGTTTCAAGCTTTTTTTTTGTATTTAGACTTTAATCTTTAATGACTTTGTTTCAAGACTATTTATAATTAATTATCTATCAACAAAGACACGGGATCTTTTTGGTTTTAAATATTAACTCTTTAAAGAGGAAATGATTAAAGGTTAACAATTTTTTTGGTTGATAATATTTTCAACATTAAATCTATACACTGTAAAGCTGCTGGGTACGACAGGACAGGAAAGATGAAATGCCGAAGGCTGGACAAAGCGAAGTAACTAGTCTGCTGTACCGCCTTTTTATCCTTTGTTGGAGGAGTGGTATTGTACCAGACGACTGATGCAAGGCCGTTATTCTGCCACTTTACAAAAGAACTACCGAGGTACTAGTTTGATTTAAATAGTCAAGAATGGATCTTCTTCTTCTGCTATCATAACCTTTTAACGATTATTGGTTATTATGTTGGCTATTATGTTGACGATAATTGTTCTGAACTATAGACTTTCCATACCACTGCCTCAAATTCTTTAGCTATGATGTTCTTCTTTTTCCTGGGCCCCGCTTGCCTAATATTTTTTACTCTATAATAAGGTATAGCATTTCATATTTTTTCGGTTGCCTTATAATATGACCAAAATATCAAGAATAGATAGTGATAGCAATATAAATATCAGCAATACTTCTCCGGAGCTGTGGGTATTGGCAACTATGGCCACGTTGGATTTATTTCCTCAGAAATCACGAATTTTATACGAAAAACAATACAACACATTCAAGAACTGGCGTCAGAAACGTAATGTCGAGTATCTCTGAGAAAATGTTCTCCTGGCCTATTTTTCTGGTAAAGCTGGCAATAGTTATAAGTCATCAACGCTATGGTTAATATACTCTATGCTAAAATCCACATTAGCCAATAAGGAAAACGTTATCCAAATTTCCGAAACTTATTGCATTCTTTAAAAAACAAAGCGTCGGGTACAATGCGAAAAAATCTACAGTATTAAATCGAGATGATATAAACAGATTTCTTCGTAATGCCCCAAATAAAACTTACCTCTTGCATAAGGTAAAATGTTTTAATTTATTTTGCTGTTATATTATTACAGCCGTGTTTAATTATTGGAATTGCTGGGGCTTGTCGAAGAGACTACTACTACTGTTTACTCCGTAACGCTACAGCCCCTGATGTGTTTTGTTTCTAGTTTCTAGTTTGGAGTCCCTTACTACCTCCTCCAGGGCAATATTAAAAAGAGTCCCATACTTACCCTGAATACGTCCGACATATCGCTCCCAACTTTTACTCTGCGTCTGGATCCTTCTACACAAATTCTCGTTAGTCTTATAACTTTATGAGGTATCCCGAATTCTACCATTGTCTCCCAGATCTTAACTCTTTTCACAATATCATGTCGAAGAGATATACTACGTAAAATAACGGCCAAAGATATTGTTGATCAAGGCAACATACTTGATATAACCATTCCAGATTCAAAAAATGGTAAAAGGCGAGTTTTTACAGTTACATACTAAC